>CM018691.1:15003476-15519512 GCA_009363875.1 Mikania micrantha
GTGGCCAAAATAGTTCAATTTGCCTAATTTGTGACAATTCGGGATTGTCGGCTCAGCTTTGTTAATCGAAATGATATGTTGTCGATCCGGAATAACCTATAGGAGTTAAGAATTAAGAAAAATCAGTTCCTAAGTGTTAAATTGTTGAAGATTAAACTTGTAATTGATTTTAGTATCATTTTGACTCCTAAAAGTCAAAATTCGGCCAAGATAGAATGGGGAAATTCGAATTCTCATCAATAGGTTATCATATTGAATGAGATCAGTTATAATCGGTATTTCAAGAGTTTAGTAACGGTTACCTGGTGTCATTATCATCATCATTAATCGGATTAAAGGCCAAATGATACCAAAGGTTGTAACCGTCGCATAGTAGTATCAAAACCTGAGAATTCGACTTCACTTCTCACAATTGAACTCGCATAACTGTTAATCGGCGGTATTAGAGACTATCACAACATCAATTTCATTCAACAATCTACGGGAGAAGAATTCGAACAAGGGGCGGCCGAACATCAACTTATTAGTCGATCTCATCCGATTAGCTATCAAATCAGGTAAGATAATATTCCTACCACCTCTAAAATGGCCGACTAAGGTTTATCTTAAAGCAATTTCAACTGATAACATCGATTTGATAAAGTTCGAGTTCTAGGGTTCTTAACAAAGTCGGTTTTGGGGGTTTTTAAACCAAATAAGCTTTAAAATCGAATTAAACTACACCAATAGTTTCAGAAGGGTTCGATTTAACTAAACCATGTATTAATTTCATTAAGTTACAACGATTTGATTGATTTCACTTCTAGGGTTCTTAATGGGAATCGGTTTTGGGGGTTTCGCATCAAATAAGCTTAAGAACGAAATTAAATGGTATAGATAGCTTCAGAAAGAATCGACCAAGAAAAAAGCCTAAGTTAATTTTAAGGAACATCAATGAATTTAATGATTTTGATTAAAGTTTAGGGTATACGCGTTCGAAACAGATGATAACACGATTTAGGGTTCTAAGTTGAGGGTTTGATTGAATTAATTCCACAATGGGACTCGCTTTGATGATAGGAATGAAAACCCTATGGTTTTAGGCTTGATCAGATTCGAATTCGGGGTCAATTAGAAAGGTTTTGCTTCGGCTATATTAGCAAAGGGGATTTAGTTTGAAGTGGTGTATAAACAATTAATCTGGTTATCAGTTGCGATACCCTAGCGGGCGAGTTGGTAGATCATGTGTGTTGCGATCCGGAGGTCGCGGGTTCGAGCCGGGGGGGGTGGCCGGGTTTTGGAAAAAAATACCATTTTTGTATTTTTGAGATAACTTTCACGTACGAACTCCGTTTTAATCCGTTCGAGTTGCGTTGGAACCGTAACGGTAATACGAACGTATTAGAATAATAAAATTCATATTTTTGTCCGAAAACGAAATCGCGTATAATTACGATATTTAAATAAAATCAAATATGATTTTATTTAAACAATTTCAAAGGCACGCGTACATACGTATGCACATCTTTAACACTCTAACATACGTATGTTGACACGTATGTGATGTCGAGCACAAAACGACATTCCGAATAACTTTAGGTTATTGTTTAAACCACAGATTCTTCGTAGAGGATTTCTACGCAAGTTCACACGTATTTGATCATTCTGCAATACTCAAAGGTGCGTACACGGCCCCTTTCTTATTTTAAACTGTTTTGGGGGAGAAAACATGTGCAACAAACTGTTTTTTAGATACATATCACTTGCATGAGTTAGCTGTTTACATTATGTGAAAACATATCAACTTGAAAGTCCTTACACACCTCGAACCGTTTAGTTTGCTGTAATGCAAAGCGTGGTAGTTGGAAATAGATCTATTAGGTTTGACAAACCTCACCTGGTAGATGGGATCTACGCAGGTGTTTGACTGACCAAACACAATTTTACTATTGTTGTGATAGACAATAGTGGCAAGGCGAAAACATGCTATAGCATGGCAATCCGTCAGCTTCGGTGTCGAACACTTATGTAAATAGTTTATATGACTAGCTATCATGACTGTGCATGTGTGATTATGTTATCTACAATCTTGTTATTCAAACTGTTGTTTTGAACATTATGAATGATTAAAACCTGTGTTATGCACCAACCTTTGTGTTGACTTGATTTACATGTTTTCTCAGGACGCTAAGGCGCGCGTTAAAGCTGGCATGGACTAGGAGATAGAGTCTCATGCATTTTAAACATTTTGAATATTTGAATTTGAACATTTAAGTATTGTGTTTTGTAATGTTTACTTTACAACTGTTATTGGTTTTAAACGCTTCCGCAATTTTTGTAAACTCTGATGTTATGTTTAAAGACCAAAGTATGTTTTGAAATTCATATAGAGGTCTTCGCTATGTCTAATGATCTGAGATCCTGGTTTGTCACGTTCCCAAACGGTATGATTCCGTTAGTTGGAAATTGGGGGTGTGACAGATTGGTATCAGAGACATTGGTTATAGCGAACTAGGTTTGCATTTGTAGGCCTAGACTATGACTGTTGACATTAGACACATATGTTTACACATACTGCTTAGAAATTACATATGACATTATGTAATTGATTTGCTTACACAATCCATGGCATTGCACTTACATATGATATTATGTAACAGGCATGGCATCATCATCAGTACCCTATATCTACATTGATGATTCCGAGGACGAGGAACCGATAGTTCCGGCACCACCGTCATCACCACCACCACCTATTCCATCACCTCCACCATATGAGGGAGATGATTCAGACCCAGACGAGGATCCAGAGGAGGATCCGGAGGAGGATCCGGAGGAGGATCCGGATGAGGATCCCGAGGAGGATCCGGATGAGGACCCGGATGAGGATCCGGAAGAGGAGCCAGAGGAGGGCACCCAGCAGATCCCTGCTGAGGGACCTTCTACACACTCACCACCAGTACTAGATGCTCCTGAGCCTAAGAGGCAAAGGACGGACGCTGAGGAGATCGCCAAATTGCGCGAGGATCTGGAGGAAGCAGAAGACAAGATCGCACAAAGATCTCAGGAACTATGGGATGCTATTGAGAGGCAGGATAATCTTGCCCATCTGGTTCACGATATGCGGGATGAGATGATCAATTTGATTGGTCGTCTAGAAGAGTCAGAGAACCGAGCGGAGATCTTGGAGGGCAGGATTGAAGCCTTGGAGGATTTAGTGGCCTCTGAGAATGAGGAACAGGATGAGGATGAGGAGGAGGAACCAGCACCAGTTGTTGAGTCCGATCCTGAATCCACTGTTGAGGACGATTGATTTTTCTTTTCTTGTTTGTTTAAACTTATTAGGAACGGGTTCTGTTCCTACATTAGTAGTTTGAAAAGTTGTGTTTTATTTCAAAAGTATTGTACTCAAAGAAAGTTTCTATCTATGGAAGAATTATTATTTATTTTCAACAGTTGTGTTGATTTATATTACATGTTGTGTTTGTTGTTCTACTTACACATGTTACATTAGACTTTGCAAGCATACTAACACTTCTTGTAAATAGGAAACAAATGGCTGAGGGAAACGTTCACATGACAGTCGCTGAGCTCAACGAGCTAATTAACAACAGAGTCGCTGAGGCTATTGCACAGTATGCTCAGACACATAACACAGGACCACATGGTCCAGCTGGGGGATTGGTTAACCCACAAGTCTGCACGTTCAAGATGTTCTTGGACTGCAAACCTCACAATTTCAAAGGGTCGGAGGGGGCCATTGGACTCCTTCAGTGGATTGAAAAGGCTGAGTCGGTGTTTGAAATGTGCAACTGCCCCAACGAGAGCAAAGTGAAGTTTGCAACGGGAACATTGGAGGGTCCAGCATTAACCTGGTGGAACTCGAATGTTCAGACTCTGGGATTGGGTGAGGCAAATGCCTTAACATGGAATGACTTCAAAACTTTACTGCAAGAGGAGTACTGTCCTCGCAGTGAGATGCAGAAGTTGGAGGAGGAATACTGGCACCTCAAGATGGAGGGGTCAAACATTGAAGAGTACACAACCAGGTCACATGAGTTGGCCAGACTGCTACCACACATGGCTACTCCAGCCAGTAAGTGGATTGAAAGGTACATTGGAGGACTAGTGCCTCAGATTCAGGGGTTGGTGACTTCAGCAAATCCCACCACCATCCAACAAGCTGTTCGTT
The DNA here is from genome assembly GCA_009363875.1 of Mikania micrantha. Classification (NCBI taxonomy): domain Eukaryota; kingdom Viridiplantae; phylum Streptophyta; class Magnoliopsida; order Asterales; family Asteraceae; genus Mikania; species Mikania micrantha. The sequence continues at coordinate 15,007,648 of CM018691.1, forward strand.
TAGCGCATCAGCTTACTGATCAGGCAGTGTTACAGGGGACTCTGCCTGAACGAACATCTGCTACCAAGGTGGGAGATCATAAGAGAAAGTGGGAAGGTAACAACTTCAAGGGTAACAACCAACAATCATATCAGCAAAACCGGAAACAAGACTCAAACAAGTCTTATCATGGTTCAAGCAGTGGTCAGCAATCATCATCATCGGGGGGATATATTGGCAAACACCCCAAGTGCAACAGGTGTGGTTACCATCATGCAGGTAACCAATGTGAGAGAGCTAAGTGCCAGAGGTGTGGCAAGATTGGGCATGCGGCTAAGGATTGTCGCGGGGAGCTACAAAACAACAACAACCAGAACAATAACCAGAACAACGCTCAGAAGGGTTGTTTTGAGTGTGGCAAAATGGGGCATTTAAGAAAGATTGCCCACAGCTCAAGAAAGGCGGGGACAATAATGCCAATGGCAATGGAAATGGCAACGGTAATGGAAATGGCACCAACAACAACAACAATAATAACAATAACAACAACAACAATGGTGAGAGGGGCAGGGCGTTTGTGATTGGAGGACGTCAAGCGCGGGAGGATCCCAACATTGTTACGGGTACGTTCCTCTTAAATAATCACTATGCCTCTATGTTATTTGACACTGGTGCCGATCGGAGTTTTGTATCTAGTTCACTTGCAAAGTTGCTAAATGTTAGTCCCACTGCCTTAGATAGTCCCTACACTGTAGAATTAGCTGATGGTAAGTTGATAGTAGTGGAAAATATCTTTAAGGGATGTATCCTTGATTTGATGGGTCAAACATTAGAGATTGACCTTATGCCTATTGCCTTAGGCAGTTTTGATGTAGTCATTGGCATGGACTGGTTGTCCAAACACCAGGCTGAAATAGTATGCCATGAAAAGATTGTTCGTATACCTTTTACAAATGGAGAGACGCTGTATGTACAAGGTGAAAAGATCAGTACGCCACTGCGTCTCATATCTTGTATGAAAGCACACAAATGTCTGCGGAAAGGTCATACGACAGTTATAGCACTTATAACTGAAAAGCCAGTAGCTGAGAAGAAGATTGAAGATATACCTGTAGTTTGTGAATTTCCGGAGGTATTTCCAGAAGACTTGCCGGGATTACCGCCTATCAGACAGGTGGAATTTCGAATCGACCTTACACCAGATGCAGCACCGATAGCTAGGGCGCCTTATCGACTTGCACCGTCAGAAATGCAAGAGTTATCCACACAATTGCAAGAGTTGCTGGATAAGGGTTTCATACGACCTAGTTTTTCACCGTGGGGAGCTCCAGTTTTGTTCGTAAAGAAGAAGGACGGGACTTTCCGTATGTGTATCGACTACCGGGAATTAAACAAGGTCACTATCAAGAACCGGTATCCGTTACCCAGAATTGACGATCTGTTCGATCAATTGCAAGGTTCGAGTTACTACTCGAAGATTGATCTCAGGTCTGGTTATCATCAACTAAGAGTCCAGGAGGAGGATATCCCGAAGACAGCATTCAGGACGCGCTATGGCCATTATGAGTTCTTGGTCATGCCATTTGGGTTGACAAACGCTCCAGCTGTATTCATGGATCTCATGAATCGTGTTTGTAAACCTTATCTTGATAAGTTTGTCATTGTTTTCATCGATGACATTCTCATCTATTCACAATCTGAGGAGGAGCACGCTGAACATCTCCGATTGTTATTGGAATTACTGAAACAAGAACAATTGTACGCTAAATTCTCGAAATGTGATTTCTGGATGCGAGAAGTACAATTTCTGGGTCATATAGTCAACGAAAAGGGCATACATGTTGATCCAGCGAAGATTGAAGCGATTAAGAATTGGGAAGCGCCAAAGACCCCTACCGAGGTACGATAATTCCTTGGTTTGGCGGGATATTATCGACGATTCATTGAAGGTTTCTCAAAGATCGCTCAACCACTTACAGCTCTTACGCACAAGGGAACAAAGTATAACTGGACGGATAAACAGGAAACTGCGTTTCAGTTATTAAAACAGAAGCTTTGCAGTGCACCGATTCTGTCCTTACCGGAAGGGACTGAAGACTTTGTGGTGTACTGTGATGCATCTGCACAAGGTTTGGGATGTGTGTTGATGCAACGTGAAAAAGTGATTGCTTATGCTTCCAGACAACTACGAACACATGAAAAGAACTACACTACTCATGACTTGGAGTTAGGAGCAGTGGTTTTTGCTTTAAAGATTTGGAGGCATTACTTGTATGGAACTAAATATACTATTTACACTGATCATAAGAGTTTGCAACATATCTTTGATCAGAAGGAGCTTAATATGAGGCAACGACGATGGGTTGAGTTGTTGAATGATTATGAGTGTGCGATTAAGTATCACCCGGGAAAAGCTAATGTGGTAGCTGACGCTTTGAGCAGAAAAGATACAACGGGAACAAGACGGGTTCGCGCACTTATGATGACAATACATACTGACTTACCTGACAAGGTACGCAGTGCTCAGATCGAGGCCTTGAAAACGGAAAATTTGGTGCAGGAATCTCTACGAGGAATGGAAACACAGTTGGATGTCAAGTCTGATGGAATTCGTTATTTCATAGATCGACTTTGGATACCTTTGTATGGAGGTTTAAGGGAACTCGTGATGGACGAAGCACACAAGTCCAGGTATTCAGTCCATCCAGGATCAGACAAAATGTATCATGACTTGAAGGCATTGTATTGGTGGCCTCACATGAAAGCTGATATTGCTAAGTACGTTAGCAAATGTTTGACTTGTTCGAAAGTCAAAGTTGAATATCAGAAGTCATCTGGTTTACTGCAACAACCAGAGATACCGATGTGGAAGTGGGAACAGATTTCAATGGATTTTATTACTAAGTTACCCCGTACACCGAGCGGTTGTGATACGATATGGGTAATTGTCGATCGATTAACGAAATCTGCACACTTCTTGGCAATCAAGGAAACTGATAAGATGGAGAAACTGACTCGCATTTACATCAAGGAAGTAGTAGCACGGCATGGCGTGCCAATCTCTATCATATCAGATCGGGATGCCCGATTTACTTCCAACTTTTGGAAATCACTTCATAAATCATTGGGGACTCGCTTGGATATGAGTACCGCCTATCATCCACAGACCGACGGTCAAAGTGAACGAACGATTCAAACGCTCGAGGATATGTTACGAGCTTGTGTAATTGACTTTGGTGATAGCTGGGAGAATCATTTACCGTTAGTGGAATTCTCTTACAATAATAGTTATCATACAAGTATTCAAGCAGCACCGTTTGAAGCTTTGTATGGTCGCAAATGTCGTTCACCAGTTTGTTGGGCTGAAATTGGTGACAGTCAGATAACAGGTCCTGAACTAGTGCACGAGACGACAGAGAAGATACTTCAAATCCGGAACCGTATGGCAGCGGCTCGGGATCGACAGAAGAGTTATGCAGACAAACGTCGCAAGCCGTTGGAATTTCAAGTAGGAGACCGAGTTCTTCTAAAGGTATCACCTTGGAAAGGTGTGATACGATTCGGCAAGCGCGGTAAGCTTAGTCCACGTTACGTAGGACCTTTTGAGATTCTGAAAAGGATTGGTCCGGTTGCGTATCAACTCAAACTACCGGATGAACTCAGTGGAGTTCATGATGTCTTTCATGTTTCAAACTTAAAGAAATGTCTTTCTGATGAGACATTGATTGTACCGTTGGAAGAAATACAAGTAGATGAACAGTTACGATTCATTGAAGAACCGGCAGAAATCATGGACCGAGAGGTCAAACAACTGAAGCAAAGCAAGATTCCGATAGTCAAAGTTCGATGGAATTCAAGACGTGGTCCTGAATTCACATGGGAACGGGAAGATCAAATGATGAAGAAATATCCTCATCTATTCAAAACAGCTACTGCTAACACTGAGAGCGCACGTTAAATTTCGGGACGAAATTTCCTTCAACAAGGGGATGACGTGATGCTTTCACACATCAACACTGCAAATTTCAAACTGTAAGCACAAACATTTTATTTATTCAATTGATTTTGTTACAAACATTTGTGCTACATTACATTCTATATATTTTATGTGCTACATTTCATATGTTACATGTTATGGTAGTACATACATGATTGGTTACACAACACACATTTTGCTATGTGCGGGGTTGCATAGTACAAACGGTTATAGACACTCACTATATGTGAGGTTACACAACACACATTTTGCTATGTGCGGGGTTGCATAGTACAAACGGTTATAGACACTCACTCTGTGTGAGGTTACACAACACAGTATGATCAAACACAAACAGTCACAGTTAGGTAAACTAACTAGTGTACACGCAAACAGTCACATTGAACGATCACATTTGAGTTGTGATGTTGCAAGCATTAGACTTTGTGTGTGAGTACACACAAGCACACAGAATGATCAAATCACACTAACACGTACGATTTAAACTCGTAAGTAGTTTCCTAACTACTCCTAACATTTACTAATTTTCGGGACGAAAATTCCTTCAACAAGGGGATGATGTGACAATCCGACTTTTCGAGTTAACCTCGTTAACCCTCGTAGGCCCAACAAGGTCAATGAAGGCCCAACAAGGTCAATGAAGGCCCAATAAGGTCAAAGGAGGCCCAACAAGGCCAAGGAAGGCCCAGGAAGGCCCGGTAAGGCCCAATGAGATCTAGGTAGGCCCAGTAAGGCCCAAAGTAGGCCCAATTACAGTTATGAGGCCCAAAAGGATTAATGTGGCCAAAAATAGTTCAATTTGCCTAATTTGTGACAATTCGGGATTGTCGGCTCAGCTTTGTTAATCGAAATGATATGTTGTCGATCCGGAATAACCTATAGGAGTTAAGAATTAAGAAAAATCAGTTCCTAAGTGTTAAATTGTTGAAGACTAAAACTTGTAATTGATTTTAGTATCAATTTTGACTCCTAAAAGTCAAAATTCGGCCAAGATAGAATGGGGAAATTCGAAATTCAATCAATAGGTTATCATAATTGAATGAGATCAGTTATAATCGGTATTTCAAGAGTTAGTAACGGTTACCTGGTGTCATTATCATCATCATTAATCGGATTAAAGGCCAAATGATACCAAAGGTTGTAACCGTCGCATAGTAGTATCAAAACCTGAGAATTCGACTTCACTTCTCACAATTGAACTCGCATAACTGTTAATCGGCGGTATTAGAGACTATCACAAACATCAATTTCATTCAACAATCTACGGGGAGAAGAATTCGAACAAGGGGCGGCCGAACATCAACTTATTAGTCGATCTCATCCGATTAGCTATCAAATCAGGTAAGAATACATTCCTACACCTTCTAAAATGGCCGACTAAGGTTTATCTTAAAGCAATTTCAACTGATAACATCGATTTGATAAAGTTCGAGTTCTAGGGTTCTTAACAAAGTCGGTTTTGGGGTTTTTTAACCAAATAAGCTTTAAAATCGAATTAAACTACACCAATAGTTTCAGAAGGGTTCGATTTAACTAAACCATGTATTAATTTCATTAAGTTACAACGATTTGATGGATTTCACTTCTAGGGTTCTTAATGGGAATCGGTTTTGGGGGTTTCGCATCAAATAAGCTTAAGAACGAAATTAAATGGTATAGATAGCTTCAGAAAGAATCGACCAAGAAAAAAGCCTAAGTTAATTTTAAGGAACATCAATGAATTTAATGATTTTGATTAAAGTTTAGGGTATACGCGTTCGAAACAGATGATAACACGATTTAGGGTTCTAAGTTGAGGGTTTGATTGAATTAATTCCACAATGGGACTCGCTTTGATGATAGGAATGAAAACCCTATGGTTTTAGGCTTGATCAGATTCGAATTCGGGGTCAATTAGAAAGGTTTTGCTTCGGCTATATTAGCAAAGGGGATTTAGTTTGAAGTGGTGTATAAAACAATTAAATCTGGTTATCAGTTGCGATACCCTAGCGGGCGAGTTGGTAGATCATGTGTGTTGCGATCCGGAGGTCGCGGGTTCGAGCCGGGGGGGTGGCCGGGTTTTGGAAAAAAATACCATTTTTGGTATTTTTGAGATAACTTTCACGTACGAACTCCGTTTTAATCCGTTCGAGTTGCGTTGGAACCGTAACGGTAATACGAACGTATTAGAATAATAAAATTCATATTTTTGTCCGAAAACGAAATCGCGTATAATTACGATTATTTAAATAAAATCAAATATGATTTTATTTAAACAATTTCAAAGGCACGCGTACATACGTATGCACATCTTTAACACTCTAACATACGTATGTTGACACGTATGTGATGTCGAGCATAAAACGACATTCCGAATAACTTTAGGTTATTGTTTAAACCACAGATTCTTCGTAGAGGATTTCTACGCAAGTTCACACGTATTTGATCATTCTGCAATACTCAAAGGTGCGTACACGGCCCCTTTCTTATTTTAAACTGTTTTGGGGGAGAAAACATGTGCAACAAACTGTTTTTAGATACATATCACTTGCATGAGTTAGCTGTTTACATTATGTGAAAACATATCAACTTGAAAGTCCTTACACACCTCGAACCGTTTAGTTTGCTGTAATGCAAAGCGTGGTAGTTGGAAATAGATCTATTAGGTTTGACAAACCTCACCTGGTAGATGGGATCTACGCAGGTGTTTGACTGACCAAACACAATTTTACTATTGTTGTGATAGACAATAGTGGCAAGGCGAAAACATGCTATAGCATGGCAATCCGTCAGCTTCGGTGTCGAACACTTATGTAAATAGTTTATATGACTAGCTATCATGACTGTGCATGTGTGATTATGTTATCTACAATCTTGTTATTCAAACTGTTGTTTTGAACATTATGAATGATTAAAACCTGTGTTATGCACCAACCTTTGTGTTGACTTGATTTACATGTTTTCTCAGGACGCTAAGGCGCGCGTTAAAGCTGGCATGGACTAGGAGATAGAGTCTCATGCATTTTAAACATTTTGAATATTTGAATTTGAACATTTAAGTATTGTGTTTTGTAATGTTTACTTTACAACTGTTATTGGTTTTAAACGCTTCCGCAATTTTTGTAAACTCTGATGTTATGTTTAAAGACCAAAGTATGTTTTGAAAATTCATATAGAGGTCTTCGCTATGTCTAATGATCTGAGATCCTGGTTTGTCACGTTCCCAAACGGTATGATTACGTTAGTTGGAAATTGGGGGTGTGACAATTTTAAACCATTTACAACCTCTATGTAGCTTTTTAAAATGACAATGTAACAACCAAAGCATGTATCTTCCCTTCAAATTGCATACACTTTATATATATATAGTAAAATAAGAAGGCTTATCTAGGAAGCGATTTAAACTTGCCATTAAAATGATAAATAGCTGAATTTATTATCCAAACATCAAAAACTCTACCAAACCTACATTAGATTAGGAGCAAACAATAAACCCACCAAACATAAGAAACCTCAACAATCTTGCAAAGATGTTGCTTGTTGTTTAGCACTTTAAATCGCTCTATTTAGTGATTGGATTATTAAGGTGTGTTAATATTATTTAAAAGCTAAAAAAGAGACAAAAGGTGTTTTATGGGTCACCCAACCTAACTTGACTCGTGTTACATATGTCGTGTTTAGATACAGATCAATTTATCTCTCGTAGGTCTAGTGTCTCTCCAACTGCATTTTTAATGCAAAAACTCTCCTAAATTATTAACTAAAAAAAATAGTTTGTCATCTAAATATAAATTATGAGTTAATAGTAGCTACATTGTTGTAGTTAACAATAGTGTTAGTTGGCCTTTTTTTTTAAATCATAGGAAAATACAAATTTTGTCAACCGAATTTTTCATTTTTGATAAATATTAACTCAAAATGATCATTTGGTAACATTTCATCCTTAGATTTTAGTAAAGAACACCTCTCCAACATGTTAATTGTTAATCAGTTTCATCATTGTAATTGATCAATTTCGAGAACTTTTGAAATCAAGTTTAAAAACAAACAAAAGAGCACATAAACAACTTATCATATATCATTTACTTATTAAATTAAAATACCTTAATTGTATAAAAAAAAAAGTCAAACCAACATTTATGTTCAAAAAAAATATAAAACAAACAAACAAACTTACCTGATATATTCCCGCTTTTCAGTAGGATCTGGGAGGAAGGAATGAAGGATGGATGCAAACCTTACCCTTATCCCAGTTGTGATAGAGAGACTGCTCCGAAGGAGTCCCCGGCTTATAGTTATCGTTTGAAGTTAATCATCCCAACATTTTTAACGTTATTTTCACTAAAAAAGATATAGTGTTATAATAATCAACTTCAGACGTGATTTTTTTTGTTTCCAATATCATAAAGACAAGTTAAATTACAAGAAAAAAGTGGCATCACTGATACATTCCATGTGAAAATAGAAATTTAAAATAGCATCTTATAAATCCCAGCCTTTCCCATTCCCAGCCAATCTCAAGTGCCAAATCATATACTATCATGAAACCTATACTCTCCTGAACAACAATATTTAGTTCGCTTCACCACTTGATATTTACTGTGACCATAGCAAATAGCCCTATTCTAATCCAACGCTAATTTTAGATCAATGAAGAAACGGATTCTATTGAAACAACTCTTAAATCCTAAATTGATGCTAACAAATGTGCTTCAACCAGCATATTGATTATGACAACTACAGCGTAACAACAGAAACGTTGTTAAGTTGCAAACCCCTCAGAAATCCTGCTAATGTGCCAATCACGAGTAAAAAGCAGGAGGAAAATGAGACCATAAACCTTCAAATCAAAGCAGAAGTCAAGGAATACATACTCATCAAGGATTAAAGTTCAGATCTAAAACATACAAATATTCCAACAACATAGTTAGAACATAGAAATATTGCATCAACGTACATCATAAATTAAGGGCAACAAAAAAAAGTATCTGAATATGTGATACCCAAGCTGAAAAATAAATTGTAGAGAAAAAAGATACATACCTGATGCAGATAAAGATTTGAGTGCGAGAATCATGAGCACGAACGACGGGTTTCATATGGCGCTCTACACACAATTTACGGAATCAAAATCGGAAGAACGCTCGAAAAAACAATTGTAAGGAAGATGATTAAAAGATGGATGAAACTTACATATCCGATAGATTTCACATAACACCGATCACTGCGGATGGTTGCTGATGGATCGAGATGGTTGCCGATGGAGAGAAAGCGATCTAGGGTTTTCGTGGAAAGAAGAAAGTGACATATCGGGTGAAAATATTCTTTTATACCCGGGTAAACAAATACGAGTTATGGACCCACGATCCGCGTGTAAAAATTGTAAGAATGATTGAGCGGGAAATTGAAGCAAAAAGTGGGTTCTTTGACTGACACGTGGAGAAACAAACCTTGTTTTATTATAATACATAGATTAGAGTTGTAAATAAGCTAGATATATGTAGTTATTCTTTAACATAAATATAATTATGAAATGTTATTGTATCACTAAATACATGAATTAATATAACATCAACCATAAATAATTATAATATAAGGGTTAGGTTCAACTAATTGGTTCCTTATCCTAAAAAGTCTAATAAACGTTATGGGACATTACATCTATGAGATCAAATATGAGATGAAAATTTCAATTAGAGAGAAAAGTTGTTGAGAGTAATTTAGTTATGATCATTTTCCTCACACATTTTTTAAGCTTTCATAACTTCTACACACGATATTATTTTTTTAAAAAATATATCAAAAAATTAATCTTTAAAATGGGTATTTTGTTGCTATAAAAATGATTTTTTTTCAATTTATTGTGTCTTTCTTAAACGTTTGTGTATAATCATCTTTTTTGTGTTTTTCTTATAGGTAATTAGGTCTCTTTACAAGTCATTGTGTCTTTTTAAAGGTTATTGTGTCATTCATACTCGTTATTGTGTCATCTTTGCTTGACATTATGTATTATGCAACATTATTGTATCTTGAATTATTCAGGAAAACACAACATTGAACAGGAAACACTAAAGACACAATGACATGTACATAAGACATAATAAACTGAAAACACGTTTTTTTTCCATAGCAACAAAACTATACTCATTTTGAAGATAAAAAATGTTCGTTTTTATGGTATTTTTTTCAAAAATTATTATCATATGCAAAATTTATGAACGTGTAAAGAAGGTGTGAGAACTTGGTAAAAAAATAAAAAAGTGGCCATAACTAAAATACTCTCAACAACGTGATTCAATTATAGTCGTTGATTAATGATCTAATAACTCATTATCATTCTTATACTTTTTAAGATATAGGGTATATTTAGTTTGACCTAACCCTATAATATAATGCATTATTTATCAATTTTAGAAAACAAATTTATATTATGGATAGTTACTTTATAATTAAGACTATTTTTTAAATTTAACTTTGGAATTTTAGATGATCAGATTAGTAATTTATTTTAATTTTTATTTAAAAATTTTGGATTGCACAATTCTGTTTATCAATAATAAGATTGTTTAATATTTTATAATTTTGAAACTATTATCTATATACAATACGTGTAATACAAAAGTCTTATAACCTAATTAATAACATATATAAAAATAAGAAAAGAGAAAATATAATCTATAAAAATACAAAAGTAAATAATAATTTAGTTAAAACCTTGCTTGAATAGCCAAAGACTTCTGGTAGGGTGTTGTTAGGGTTGGTTAATCATATTTTAAGTTTCTTAAGTGTAACACCCAGACTTTCCACACGATTACACGTGTCCCATTTTAGGTCCCAGATTAAACTTTCTCAAAAATTTTGTTCGGAAGCGTAAAAATAACATTTCATAAGTTAAACACACTCAATTTCAAATCATTTATATTTATGATTAATAAAACTAGTGTGTTTAAGTTTAATACCATCAGAGAATTTTACATAACATTTGGTTCTGCTTCATAACATGCCCGATCAGATCGCCCGATGCATATCTATCTTTGACCTGTAACATCACATATAAGTCACCATTAGTTCATACGAACTAAGTAAGTAACCCCTCCCAAAATTCCCAAAAACTTATTTAAACCCATCTACATACATATCATATGGATGTTAATCATGTTTAGATAATAATATATCATATTCAAACATCAACTTGCACCCAACACATATGGTGCATTTATTTCCCTTAGTGGGACATTTTCACAATATGAATATATTATCTAATTCAACTCTACCACCAGCACCTCTGGCTAAATTTAAAACACCAAATATATATATATATATTATTGGCTTAACCAATTACCCACACATCTGTGGTTTCAATAATTTAATTTCCGGATTAACAGGTTATCCACACATTTGTGGTATCATATATATATATATTAAGTCTTAAGATGTTCACCCACCGGTCCTTCCATCTAAGACAATTGCTAGCACCTCTAGCTATCCACCAATGTGGAGTCAAATATATCAAGTCTAAGATGTTCACCCACCGGTACTTCCATCTAGACAATTGCCAGCACCTCTGGCTATCCACCAATGTGGAGTCAAATATATCAAGTCTAAGATGTTCACCCACCGGTACTTCCATCTAGACAATTGCCAGCACCTCTGGCTATCCACCAATGTGGAGTCAAATATATCAAGTCTAAGATGTTCACCCACCGGTACTTCCATCTAGACAATTGCCAGCACCTCTGGCTATCCACCAATGTGGAGTCAAATATATCAAGTCTAAGATGTTCACCCACCGGTACTTCCATCTAGACAATTGCCAGCACCTCTGGCTATCCACCAATGTGGATCATAACAACAAAATGTAAAATACATTTTTCACCATAAGCATTCAACTGAGTCAATTCTATCCGAATTGGCTCTCACAATGTAATAATATCATATTACCAATCATCAACTATTAATCACAATAGTTTAACCAATATAATACTATGGTGTTCACATTCCTGTGCTTCCACCATAGCTATTTGTCAGCACCTCTGACTATTCACACATTTGTGATATCATACTCAAACACCGGCTCATCCGACTATTCTTATGCAATCTATGTTGCATAATCAATTCAATCGTGACATAAACACATTGGAACTTAACATATATACATTAGAGTCTATTAACTCAATTAGTTCCAATCTAGTTATGCCCATTCATTCAAATCAACCAATATATATACATCACAATCAAGTAGACTCTTTCTACTACTTATATGTAATGTTACAGTAAGTTGGGTAACTTACCTGGTTCATACGGTTGTTCACTTCCTACAACCTCTTTCCACTTCTGTGAATTGTCCTTTGACTTTCACCACCAATACCTAGTTGTATTCACATATATACAACTAGTTTCAATACATATATCACATACAATCAAGTTCAACGCACTTGACTGGTTTGACTTTCTCAAAGTCAACTTATCACATAATTGACTTTATCTTACTGTGTTTAGCAAGTTTTAGTCAATTATCACAATTAATCATATTTCATGCCTCCCCAGGCAATTTATCAAATAATTGATGTTCATTATATTAGTTACGATCTTTAAGCACTTTTATTATTTAATTTTTATTTAAGATCATAACTTGTTAATAATTTTAACATCAATTCATCAAAATCATCATTTAATCTATGGATTATAATCCATAATTTATTTAAAATCATATTCAACCCATTCCTACTAGTTATCACACCATGATACGGGTTTCATAACAACCGAACATTATCTCGGCTTCAAAACGAAGATTTCACCAACCAAATATCAAATTATTCGTTTCTAACAATCCCTAGTTATCAACTAGGCAATAATCAATACCCATAATCATAGTATTACAATCAAAACTAGATTTAATTCACAAAATATTAAACTAGTAGGATAAAACGAATCGTTGCCCAATCTGACGGATTTCTGCGGGTAGAACAGCGATCTAGGCTTGTAGATACGATCTCTGGGATGATCTGAACGTTTAGAAACCTTTGAAATAGAGTTTAGATGCTAAAAATGTGTTTATGTGCGTCTGGAAGTGAAGCAAGGTCGAAAGAAGAAGGAAAAATGCCTTCTAGATGCAATCTGATCGATTTAACAAATTTTTGCCGACATAGGCCGCTAGGCGCATCGCCCCAACCCGAGGGTTGGCCCGGGGCGTACCGCCCCACATCAGATTTCAGCAATTTTGATCTTATCTTGTTTTCGCGATTCCGGACAATCCGTAACTCCGTTTCGCGCACGGTTTTCGCCCACGTTCACCATTTTTCACATACTATCAACCTATAATAATTACAATCATCAAATCAACATGGATTTCTAGAACGATCACATGTGCTCTTGCCATTGATGACGTAATTCTCACATATTTTCAAATTACAACAATCACAATCGTTCAGTTACCGATTATTTCAAATACGTTTCATTATTGAAAACCGGTTGTTACATTAAGTTGGGTTAATTAATTTTTAGACAGAAAATAGAACCAAACTACTATTGTATTATGTATAGTCTATTGAAAGATGGGTTATAGTTTTTGGATATTAGCAACTTGGGTTAATCGGTAATTGGGTTGGGCTTGTAAGTAGGCTGCATTGAGTTTCTAAATAGGCTGAAATATGGCCTTAAAAATGGGCCACAATATAATCACAAAACTTTCATTACTGAATATTTAAATTCAGTAGTAAATCTGATTTCTAAACACAAGCCTTTCCAAAATCTATCAATAAAAAATCAAAACATCAAATAGCAAATCAATGGTATTTAATTCGATCAGGAAGTAGAAAACATGTCGTCTGCTGGATTTCTTAAAATCTATCAATAAAAATCAAAACATCAAATAAAAAATTTAATGTTTCAAACCAAAACATATCAATAAATAAAAAACATAAAAAAATAAAATATTTAATAGTTAACGTATGCACTTGTCAATTTGCAATCCTATATTTAAAAAAGTTGAATAAAATAAGCATTAAATTGGTTAGCTCTAACATCAAGATTTATAAAAAATGCTTTTATCAGTTTGTTGGATTGTGTCTTAATGTTCTTCATTGGTGGGTTTGTTGCTTGAAGATATGTAGCCTTAAAGCAACTTTTGGGTACATATTAAACTATCATTAATTCTCGAAATCAAAGAGCTTATAAACGGGTCCAAAACCTTCCCACTTATGTTGAAAACTGAGTAAGAAGCCACCGTTGAATCGTTGACATATGAATGACAAATAAGTCTCTAGCCATTATTGATACAATCAGAAATCTTGGGCTCATAACTTTCAACCATTATCAAACTTTGATGATTTACAAATCCTATTTAGCTTTTTTGTTTAAAAATTTAACTCAATATGTTTTCATACTTTCTCTTAATGTGTTTCCAAAATGTGTTCTTATTAACATATCTTTTCGGTTTTAGGTTTTAGGTTTTACTGAAAACTAATGAACTTGAAGACTCAATAGTACTAGATTTGGGGAATGAATTATTACCTACCCATATTGATTACAGAAAGTATGTACAAATCCTCTCTTTTTTTTGTGTGTGTCTATAATCAAACAAATTATAACAATAAGTTTATATTCAATATGTTTCTAAAATACTTATCAGACTTGCTCTTCATTGACATTGCAATCTCACAAAGACTAGGACTCTCGATAACAACATCTCGTACGTTACAAATAAAATAATTCTCTTCAATGCATGAGTTTAATTTCACATAAAATGTCTTGAGTACCCTCAAATAACATCATAAAACACTTTTAGATACAAACGAATAATTAAAACAAAAAACAAGTGGCTACAAGCCTACAACAATACTAACACTTTTTTTAAATAAACGAGAAAAAGAAGGCGCCGTATGGATTGGTATCAAGGACCACAAAGGCACAAAATGTAACATTTACCAAGTGGCTACAACAATATTAACTCTTTTTTTTAAAGGGTATGGATATTGATACACCGGGGTATGGCTACAACAATATTAACTCTTTTTTTTAAAGGGTATGGATATTGATACACCGGTGTATGAAAAACAACACTTTTTTAATTTTTTAATATTAAAAAATATTAAAAATATGTATAAGTACAAATTATGTGAGTATGATGTGATTGATTTGATTTGAGTATGCTCAATAAAAGAGGGGGTGGTGTATGAATATTAGGACCCTTTTTAAATAATAAACAACCATCTAATCGCGATCTTCTAAAATAATTGCCAGGTTCTAAGCCTTTGTTTTTAATTTAGGGTTTTGTTATTCTTATACTTAATCCATATACTTCACATCATCTATACGCATCATATAAGCCTATACGAGACGTATGAGGGCAATTATTGTTTGTAGAATTCATTAGTGTCAATAATTGGACTCATATACGTTTCGTATAGACCCGTATAAACGTATGAGGGCAATTATTATCTGATCACATTTATCATGTAAGGATGTATAAACTGTTGATTATATCTTCAGTTAGAATTGAAATCTAAGAACCTTAATCATATTCAATCAATCACAATATGAACAAGAATATCAAATTAGTAAAACTTACTTGTAGGAATCAATGATTTAGAAGATGATGATGATGCCATGGTTATGAATTTGTTCATTTATAATGCCACAGAGATTGATGGATGATCTTGAAGAGAATATATATGAAATGGTGTTCTTATTCTCTGTAATTCTTATGTGCATCTAAGGGAAACAATAACCCTATATTTATACTCACTTTTACTTCCATCAAATAATATTTATGTAAGTGTAGGGACTAATAATGTCAAAATGGGAAACATTAATTAAATGGTAGGCCATTTACGTGAACTTCCAACATTCTCCCACTTGGCCGAGAAACCGTTTAAGACGAGTATTCTTTAAGTTTGACCAAATTAAATACTCATCAAGTTTTAAGTTAAAACATTAGCAGAAAAATACAGTAATTGAATTATAGTCAACTCAAGACCCCCTTAATCATACTAAAGTCTTAAAATAAAACAATTATTATTAAAACCAAAATGACTAAAATAAACCCTTAATGTACAATATTGATTTGTATAAATTTGTCTATATTTCATAAGGTGCACGAGTATTATTATATATAGACAAATATTTTATAGATAAATTATGAGTATAGTCACATGCATATATTATGGTACCAAATTAAGTGACAATTTAAATTACATCAATGGCACATTTAATGTCATATGATGACATGTTCTTAAAATGCTATGTGCGTTAGCCCTTTTGTAAGAAGGTTCACAAGCATTTTAGATGTAATAATATACTCAATACAAATACGTTGTCTTTTAGTTGTTCTCGCAAAAAAGATAATTGCGTCGATATGAACTTTAATGGCCTTGAAATAAAGTTTGTAATTTGACTCAATTAAGTAATCTTTAGTAGCATTATTTGGCAGATTTCATAATACCATGCCATAAAGCATCTTTTAAGTTTTAATTACGACTCCTTAAAACTATATGACCTTTTTTCTAAAATGAAATAATATTCCCATATTGATTTCTTATCATCTTTAGAGTTTATAAAGACTAAAATCAAAATAGCCACTAACTTATAGGCTTTCATTAATGAGCATACATAAACACTCCCACTCATCTTGAGATATGTACATTTGATAGTTTACTGCTCATATTAATTATTCAAGTATTAGAAATCAAGTTAAAGATATTAAATAGGAATCTCACATTAGGAAACTATTGTGAACACCAAAACAATAGGTTGGTAATAAGTCTCGTTAAATTGATAACTTTCCATTGGCACTCATAATCAATAAGACTTAGAATAAAAATAATAATAGATTAACTTATTTATCACCATTAAAATAAGTTATTAATAAGTCTTATAATATTGATAACTTTCCGTTGGTATTTGTTATCAATAAAACTTAAAATACTGATGAAGAAAAAAACTCATAATTATGACATGTAACCACTTAAAATTTAGTAATAAGTCTTTAATATATTGATAACTTTCCGTTGGTACTTGTTATCAATAAGACTTAGAATGAACATTGGTAATGTTAACCAGTTATATTTATTACATGTCATCATTTACGATGTTAGTAATGAGTCTTTGATATATAAAAATAAAGTATATTAAAACACCAGAATAACACACTAAAGTAAGGTTCTACTTGAGCATCGGCTTCGCGTTGGCTATTGTAATCCCTATGGTTTTCAATTTTCTATTTTATAATAATTATACTCGTACATAATAAAACAAATTTTATAACATGCTTTGGATAGTTGTATTCGTAAACCCAAAAAAATATACACGAAGATATAGATACTTAAATGAAATACAACTCATAAATATATTTATATATAAATTTTATTAACAAAAAAAATGATGAATAGAAGAGTTTATTAATTGAAATTAATTATGTTTTATAAAATGTAAGGTTATAAATGTTATAAAGAAAGTGTATAAGTCTTTATAAATGGTTTTAACTTAAACAGTTAAACTACAAAATTTAACGGACCAATCTTACAATTTTTGAGACCTAAACATAAACTAAAAATAAATCTTTGGATTATAAATGATAGAAATCCATAACTATAGGAATTACCAAATTTCATTTTCCTTTCTCCTTCTCATTCGGTCTTTGGTTCATTTATCTTATACTAACTATTCATCTCTCAAGAACTAAGACTTAGGTTGATCAAAAACGTTGGAGACTTCGTGAAAACACCTAAAACTCATCATCCAAATTACATTATATACATATCCAAACATAGTACATTGTGTTTTGTAAGGCTTATATGTAAAGGATAGCAAGTAAGAAACTCTACCGGTTGGATTCTTAGTTTTGACATAAGATAACTTTCGGGTGACTATTTAGCCAATATTTCCCTATCCTCGAACTAACATTTTTTGGACCACCCATACATTCTAGATATACTAGTATACTAATGAGAAACTATGTTCAAACCGTGCATAAAACCGAGCCCAAACGAAGCAAGAATCACAAACAAAAGTTTGAGAACGTAACCATTGACTCACGCCAATATCCAAAGTTTAAACCCAATTCTCAACATCATGAATGCTATATTACTCTCTTCCATATGATAGTACTCTGAAAACGATGAACGTGGGCGAAAACCGTGCGCAAAACGGAGTTATAACGAAACGGGAATCGCGAAAACAAGTTTGATGTTTTTTGACGATAGCAAGACGCGAATTTTATAAAAAAGTCATCCCACATCACCTAAGAAACCAATATTTCTCCCCTTTAAACACCTATAAATATCCTTGCTTAGTCTCTTATAGTTTGCAACTCCTAGTTGAGTATAAACAAGTAGAATAACGAAATTTTGGCGGTTCTACAAGTTCAACACCCATTGGGATGTTGAACATAGTAGTTTTATTTTATGCTCTTGGCGAGGAGGTGCTGCGCTTCGAGATCGTCTTGTCTGTAAAGTTTCTTTGAGGTAATTTTCTTTTTTCTTTTTCCTTTTTTCATTGTTCATTTATTTATTTATTTATTTATTTATTTTTTTCCTAGTCTAAGTAGTTGAGCTTAGGTTATTAGTTGTCGGCATTAAGCTCGTTTAGGTTGCCTTATTTAGGCGGCCTTTAGAGTTTGTGTAGGCTTGTAGAGGCTCGTTAGGCAAATGAGTCCGTCCTATGACGTCCGTTCATTTAGTTATGTCTAGCATAATGTATACTCTTCCTCGTTGCATTCGTTTGACTAGGTTGAACCACGTCTGCATTCGAATCGCATACTTGTTCCTTTGAGCTGTTGTCTGGTCACACACGTTCAATCGTCAGGGCATCCAGTTTGATACAACATTTGATCTTCATTCTTCTTCATTATACTAGTTTTCTCGAGCACCATTAATGTGAGTTAATTCTTACTCCCTTTTTACATTTTGTAACTTTTTGGGATGTTACAAATGTTTTATACACAAACATATTCATAGAGTCAAAAACATATACATGATGCAAACTCTTAAGCTTAATAGACATGATTTAGATGCTATGTGAACTTATGTGCTAATTGCTATGTGGGATATAGGTTAGAAGACGTTTCATACAAAAACAAAAACAGTATCTAGTAGCCTAAGAATGTAGCGAGGTTCTTCGCATTGACTTATGTCTTGTGTGAAAAAGGTGAAAAATACACATACATAAACATTATGATTTACATTATTTAAGTTAAGACCTAGCTAGTCTTGACTTAAACTTGGTAAGATCATTTGTTTGGATTCTTGCTTTGTGCTACTTGCAAATTTACATATGTTTTAAATCTATTCTATTTAGTTTAATAGTTTTGCATCCTTTTTATACGTATTATATTAAACTGTTTTGAATTGCTCATCAACTATGCAAATAGTTGACCCTTTATTTTACATATGTAACAGGTTAAGTTGAAGACATATGATGAAGACATAGATTAGGTTTAGAGGACCTAGTTAATTAAAACAATGTTTAGAATATCATTTGTAATTTGTTTTGAACACTTGTATGTTATTTAATGACATTGAATGTTTTTTTTGTTTGATTAAATTAATGTGGATGTTTTAAAATATTGAAATTTTAACATAGCACCATGAGCTTTTGAACAGTCAAACTCGCGCCCCGACGTATTCCGCCGTCGGTCGGGGTGTGACAACTATGACCATCATTCAAGTGTTATGAACATAAATTTAGTATATATTAAGGCACATAAAACAACATATCACCTTTGGGTAGAAATGAAATTTTATGCAATTTAGCCCATATTACATCATGTGTATTGTAAAATAACAAGCCTTTGGGTTCATTCCTTAACAACACACATAATTACATAAAATGATAATGTTAAACTTTAATGTCAATACCAGATGATATTCCTTTGGGTCAATCATCTAATATTTTATTAAAGTATACCACTTTACATTTTATTTATTTATATATTTATTTATTTCCTTTCATCAAAATAATATCATTTGTTTCGAGACAAATTATTTATAACAATTGTCAATTTCACAAAATTGATCGACGAAGATTGATCAATATCATGATACAACAATTATGTATATTGCAACCAATTTGATAGATCATGATACAACAATTTTATAACAATTGCAACTCTTGATGAAATGATAATAATCAATGCAATTAAATTGAACTATAATTGTATTGGCAAAACAAAATCACATACTTGTCAATTTTGAATACAATGCATTTATATTAACTGGTTTTCATTGAACACAACATTGGAATCCAATTAAATTTGTTGATTGAATAAAACAATAATTCATCAATTTTGTGAAATCCACGTGTTGATTTCTACGCAATCCATTTTCGAATGCGTATGAATTCCAAGCGTCATCATTAAAAATGCCAATTTTGTGATTTGCAAAAGATTGAAATCTCCAATTACAGTGGCAATTTTGTAATTAAAGGAAGGGAAAATGTTATACAAACATAATCAACTTTTGAATTTGTTTCAATTAAATAACTGGAACTTTGTTTTGTTTCAATTAGGTAACTTAAGTTTGATTTATGTTCTAATACTAGATAAAAAAAAACCTAGATAACAGGTAATATTGATTCGTTTAGTCTTTATAAGTGAATTTTTAGATGATTTTAGGATCCGTTTGAAGGTTTTAGACGTATTTTAGTCTCATTTGGGCATTTTTTTTCTAATTAACTAAATACTTTTACATTTTTTAAAAAAATTCACAAATTTTTTAATTTTTTAAAAATTTTTGCAATTTTAAAAATATATTGAGATTTTTTTTTCAAAATCCATGTTATTTTCATGTTATCATACAATAAAAATAAGAAATGAAAATAAAAAAAAATTATGGTTACAAGTTATATAAGTCATATATCTAAGATTGAAACATAAAAATAAACTTAAGTTATCATATTGGAATAAAACAAAGTTTGAGTGACTTGATTAGAACATAATTAAAACTTGATTCTGTTTATACAAAATTACCCCTAAAAGGAATAGCAAAACTTTGAAATTTGGATCCTCATCATAACGTGGCAGTATGGAAAAATTTGCATGGCATTCTTATAATCAAATTCTGACATCATGATAAATAATTACTTTATCATCATGAATATCAATTCCTTTTGCCAACATGAAATTATAGATGATCATATTGGTCCCCGATCACAAAATCGATTGTAGAAATTCAACTGATCATCAATCGTTAATTAAATAAAACAAATTTTGTTGATCGAATTGATATAATCAACATTGCTCTGATACCACATGTTGATTATATCTTCAATTAGGATTGAAATCTAAGAACCCTAATCATATTCAATCAATCACAATATGAACAAGAATAGAATATCAAATTAGTAAAACTTACTTGTAGGAATCAATGATTTAGAAGATGATGATGATGCCATGGTTATGAATTTGTTCCTTTATGATGCCACAGAGATTGATGGATGATCTTGAAGAGAATATATATGAAATGATGTTCTTATTCTCTGTAATTATTGTGTGCATCTAAGGGAAACAATAACCCTATATTTATACTCACTATTACTTCCATCAAATAATATTTATGTAAGTGTAGGGACTAATAATGTAAAAATGGGAAACATTAATTAAATGGTAGGCCATTTACGTGAACTTCCAACATAAACATGCACTCCTGATATATTAGTCGCATCAAATGTGATATACGGTCAGTGCAACTATGTACATGCCGTACATTAGCCGTGTAAAGATGTAACAATAACAAACACCTTGTATATATCAATACCAATTTTTTTGCAAATGAGCTTTTGAAATCTTAGCAAAAAAGTACCATGAGCGTGTCACTAATCAAGTTATGATAGTGAAATATAATTTATTAATTGACTTTAAATTAAATAAGAAAACAAGTGTACTTTTCTAATGAGTGTTTACGTTGTGCTTGTCGATTTCAACGACCGTGTACGCATGAAATATGATTGGTGGAGACAACTACTTTCGTCAGTATAACATTCTTTAACTTTAGAAAAATTAATAATAAAAATAATTATTGGCCCTCTCACTTGTCATCATGTTGCCTATATAAAACTGAAAATATTATTTTAAATGCCTCTCATTTTAAAAGTACTCTTATATTTTATTCACTGGTAGGAAAAAAAAAGTATGATAGAAAGTGGCATGTAACAAAAGAAGAGAAAATTTTATTTTTATCTTTTTCGGTTGAAAAAAAATGAATTTTTGTGTGCATGCTTTGTAGAGGAAAAAATTAAATCATTTTGGTTTATTAGATTTTTTATTTTTTGTAATGAAATTTTTGTGTGCATGCTTTGAAAAATTTTTTTGTGTGCATGCTTTGAACTATGCTTTTATTTTTGTTTTTATTTACTAGACTTTTTTATTAGACTTTTTTTATATTGGTTTTTTATTTTTTTATTGAATTTTTAATTTTTTTGCATTAGATTTTTGATTTTTTGTAATGAATTTTTTTGTGCTAGATTTTGTTTTTGTATTAGATTTTTGTTTTTATGCTTTTAGCATAACACATGTCAAATTCTTATTAATTCTTATTATTTTTAGACAAAATCTGTTTATATCGGATACTTCTTATGCATGTATGTGTGTGTGTGTATGTAAGTTTAAAATTATGTCCCATTCCACTCGTATTCAAATTTAGATTATTCTTTCCTTTGATTTGTTCAATCGACATCGAATTTTCTTATTCTGCTTTTTTCTAGAATTTCAATTCAAGAAAAGTGATTTATATAACTTGAAAACATATTCGATAAACACACTTAATTCACACTATGTGTTTATTCTACCCAATTGAATTTACAGATGATCAATTGAAATCGCCTTCCTGGATATTTGGTTAAGACAAAGAATCCAAATTAATTACAAAGTAGAGGGGCCGAAAGTGCCATTTTGTATTTTTGTGGTGCTACTTACATAATATCAAACTATGGATGCGTGGGCAAGATAAATCCAAATGATATTATGATTCAACTAGTTTGAAGAATGAGGGATACAACTTGGAACTTTTGAGATTATATGAGTTATTTATGAAACTAAAAATCAATGGTAAAGTATTAACAAATCACATAAAAAATCGCAACAATTTACTCTAAAATAAATCATCAAAAGGAGAAATTAGTTGGAACATTGAAGTCAATTATCTTGATCTTGTATACGTTCATTATAGCTTGTATCTTCAAATTAGGCATGATATGGTATTTTATTTATGCATCTTTAATATTTTACTTATTGAATTACGTTGAGAAATTTTTTTTCCCAGTTGATATTTCTAGCCTCAAAGTTAATTAAATGTCTTATGTTTCGTTTGATTATTAAAACATTTATAAATTCAGGTTTTTAATGGTTGACAAAGAGCTAAGTTAAATGACGGAAATGAAAATGCTGATAAAAAGTTGATGATGTTGATGGATACCTATTAACTTGGTACATATGATGATAATAATGTCTCCAAAAACATTAATAATAATAATAATAATAATAATAATTATTATTATTATGTGACACCCAGATCCCACATGGATCATAAAACACTTGTTTAGACATAAACACGTTGCGGAATTTGGTCCCAAAAAAAATTTTGCAAGGGTTTGTTTGAAAACTCATTAAATAACCCTTTATAACCTGTCACATTCAAAAACTGACACAAACTTATTTACAACATTTACACGTCAACAAAACAT
This sequence comes from Mikania micrantha, assembly GCA_009363875.1. Classification (NCBI taxonomy): domain Eukaryota; kingdom Viridiplantae; phylum Streptophyta; class Magnoliopsida; order Asterales; family Asteraceae; genus Mikania; species Mikania micrantha. The sequence goes on from CM018691.1 coordinate 15,031,277, forward strand.
AGTAAGTTTAAGTTACATCCACAAAAAAAAAAAACCAACATAACGAGTGATTCCGCTCCAAGACATGCCCGATATGATCGCCCAATGCATATCTATTTTTGACCTGTAAACATCACATATAAATTCACAATTAGTTCATATGAACTAAGTAAGCAACCCTCAAAGTTCTCAAAACTCATTCTAACACATCCACATACATATCATATGGATGTTTATCATGTTTAGATCATAATATATCATATTCAATCATTTAATTGCACATAACTCACCATTGTGCATTAATTTCCCTTAACGGGTCATTTTCACAAATAATTATATGATCTATTTTCAACTCCATTACTAGCACCTCTAGTTAATCATCAATTAAATTCACTATCTTGAATCATTCAATTACCCACACTCTAGTAGGTTTTTATCAATTTAACTCCCGGCTCATCCGGTTATCCACACTCTAGTGGTTTATAACATTATCTACCGACTCATTCGGTTATCCACTCTCTAGTGGTCCAATTGATCAATTTTACCGGCTCATCCGGCTATCCACACTCATGTGGTATCATGAACTCATCTACCGGCTCATCCGGCTAATTTTATGCCATTTATATCAAACATACAACTCAAGCATAACATTTACATTGAAACTAAAAATGCCTTCTCATAGGTCTTTTAACTCAATTAGTTTCATTAGTTAAGTTATGCACAATTAATAAATAAACACCAACAATAAAGTAGACTCTTTCTACTATTTATATGTAATGTTATAGTAAGTTGGATAACTTACCTTGTTCAAATAGTTGGTCACCCCCTACAACCTCTTTTCCACTTCTATGACTTATTCCTTGACTTCCACCACCAACACCTAGTTGCAATTCACATATATATACAACTAGTTTTAATACACACAACACATATACATATTGATTCAAACTAATTTGAATCTCAATTATCAATATATAGTGTTTAGAAGTCAAGTTACTACTTATAATCACATGTTTATGTTAAAAAAAACATTGACTTTCAAATTTCAATTTTGTGCAGCAACTTTCTGAGTTGCTGCTGTAATCAACACTTTTGACACATTTACAATATGTTTTAGCTCTTCATGTTCAAAGATGGTTTGTAGTAGACTCTTATACCTTTCCAGGCATATAAAATACGCCTCAAACGGATACACGGTTGATTTTATACACAATTTACAAAATCAGACCTGCACCTTCATTTTCTCAATTCAGCTTGCTGAATTTTTCAATGTTGCTGCTGTAATTGCCATTTTAACCCATCTTAAGTTTGTTTTCAGCTTTTCATGTCAAAAGATGGATTGTAGCCCTTTCAAATAGCTTTCCAACCATATAAGGCTCATTTTCTAATTATTTTTCTATGATTTTATACGATTTTTTGAATAACAGTACAGCAACATATTTTCATTCAATTCAGCAACTAATCACTTTTGGTTCAAGCATTTCACCAAGCATCTTATGTGCATAACTTATAGGCACATTCATTCAGCAAGCTTACTTACTAATTAACCCATTCATGTTTCATTAACATCAAAGTTCATAACTTTATGCAATCACACACAATAACTAGTAGTTTGATTGTCTCAAACACTTAATAAGCATCCATTTATGGTTTCTAACCCATTTAAACAACCAATTTCAAGATCTAAGTAAAACCCTTATCTTGCTCATCACAAGAACTCACTATTAACATCAAGATAGGATCTAAAAACACTTACAAGATGTTAGGCAACACTTATGGATGAGTTTAGAATCTTCAATCTTGAACTTTAGCCATGGAATCAACAAACTTGAAAGCTAGGTTTTTGCAACCCTTCTTCTCTTCTCTGGTTCTCACGCACACAGACATATACAAGGAATGAAAAATCTGATTTTGACCAAGTCAAGCCTCATCTCCTCTTTAATTTTTCAAGTTTGCCCATATGGCAACCTTGGTCCTTCAATCTTTTTAACTAGTTAACCCACTTAACTAACCTAATCAAGTTAGTTACTAGTTAACTATAATACCCCAATTGTTATTATATTATTATCACAACATAATTTAAAATATAATAAAGTTTATTTATTAACACACGTAACCGTTAAAACGGTCGTTACAAATTCCCCTCCCCTCACAAAGGTTTCGTCCTCGAAACCGTTTATACATCAAAAAGAAAAGGATAAAACTTTCTCATTTCATCTTCTGACTCCCACGTGGCGTCAGATCCCCTTCTATTTTTCCATTGAACCTTCACCTGATTCAATGACTTGTTTCTCAACTGTTTGACCTTTCTGTCTAATATAGCTACCGGCTTTTCCACATAGTTCAATTTGTCATCAATTTCCAAGTCATCTAGTGGCACATAAGCCGATTCATCAGCCAAACATTTTCTCAAATAAGATACGTGAAATGTGTTATGAATTCCACTCAACTCGTCTGGTAGCTCAAGGCGATAAGCAACCTCGCCAATTCGAGCTATAATCTTAAATGGCCCAATGAAACGTGGGCTTAACTTCCCTCGCTTTCTGAAACGTATAACACCTTTCCAAGGAGAGACCTTTAACAATACAAAGTCTCCCACCTGGAACTCAATAGGCCTCCTACGCTTATCAGCATAAGATTTCTGACGGTCTTGTGCCGCCTTCAAATGAGCTCGAATCTGATCTATACGTTCATTTGTTACTTTAACTACCTTTTTATTCGCTAGTTCTCGTTGCCCAACTTCTCCCCAACACACAGGAGTACGACATTTCCTCCCATACAACATTTCATATGGAGGCATTCCAATACTGGAATGATAACTGTTATTGTATGAGAACTCGGCTAAAGGTAGATAATCATCCCAACTACCTCCAAAATCAATTATGCACGCTCGTAACATATCCTCTAACGTTTGAATGGTTCTTTCACTCTGGCCATCAGTCTGAGGATGATACGCCGTGCTTATCAACAATTTTGTACCTAGTTCTTCCTGAAAATTTCTCCAGAAATGAGAAGTAAATCGAGTGTCTCGATCAGAAACAATTGTTACAGGCACACCATGCCTAGACACGATTTCTCTAACATATGTTTCAGCCATTTTCTCAGAAGAATAGGATTCACGAATAGGTAAGAAATGAGCACTCTTTGTCAACCTATCCACGATGACCCATATCGTATCATAACCCTTTCTAGTTTTAGGAAGTTTAGTTATCAAGTCCATCGTGATATGCTCCCATTTCCACAACGGAATTTCCAACGGTTGTAACTTACCATATGGTTTTTGATGCTCGGCTTTCACCTGCATACAAGTCAAACATTTCTCCACATGCTTAACCACATCTCGCTTCATACCAGGCCACCAATAGTTTACCCGAAGGTCACGATACATTTTAGTAGCTCCTGGATGAATTGAGTATTTAGACTTGTGTGCCTCCTCCAATAGTGTAGACTTAAGTGGACATGTGGGAGGTATCCACACTCGACCCCACCTAGTCTTTAAACCACGATTGTCTTCATCTAGATTATACGCTTGCCCTTTTATTCTATCTCGTTTCCAATTTTCTTCTTTTAAAGCTTCCTTTTGAGCCTCCTTAATTTGCTCAATTAATCCGGAAGTAATCACAAGCTTCATGACTTTCACTTTGATTGGTTCGCACTCTTCTTTTCTACTCAAGGCATCCGCCACCACATTCGCTTTACCCGGATGATAAAGGATTTCACAATCATAATCCTTGAGTAATTCCAGCCATCGTCTTTGCCTCATATTCAATTCCTTCTGAGTGAAGAAATATTTCAAACTCTTATGATCGGTGTAAATTGTACACTTTACACCATATAAATAATGCCTCCAGATTTTTAAGGCAAACACGACTGCTGCAAGTTCCAAATCATGAATTGGATAATTGATCTCGTGGGTTTTTAATTGTCTTGAGGCATAGGCAATTACCTTTCCTCTTTGCATTAGAACACAACCCAGACCAAGATAAGAAGCATCCGAATACACAACGAAATCATTAGGTCCATCTGGTAACGTCAACACCGGTGCTTGAGTTAATTTTGTCTTTAACTCATTAAATGATTTATCTTGATCTTCACCCCAAACAAATTTAGTATTCTTCCTTGTTAGTTTAGTCAAGGGAGATGCAATCTTGGCAAAGTCTTGAATAAATCTACGATAATATCCAGCTAAGCCAAGAAAGCTTCTGATTTCAGTAGGAGTCTTGGGTGGACTCCACTTTGTCACCGCTTGAATTTTAGAAGAATCAACTAAAATGCCATCTGCATTAATCACATGTCCAAGAAATTGGACTTCACGTAGCCAAAAGGCACACTTAGAAAATTTAGCATACAATTTCTCCCTACGGAGAGTTTCAAGTACCTCACTTAAATGACAAGCATGATCGGCTTCACTTTTAGAATAGATAAGAATGTCATCTATGAAAACTATGACAGACCTATCCAACATTGGGCGACACACGCGGTTCATCAAATCCATGAACGCTGCAGGTGCATTCGTCAACCCAAAAGACATAACTAGAAACTCATAATGACCGTATCGGGTACGAAAGGCTGTTTTGGGAACATCTTCTTCCCTAACCTTAAGTTGATGATAACCCGAACGAAGATCGATTTTTGAAAACCAAGAAGCCCCTTGTAACTGATCAAACAAATCATCTATACGAGGCAAAGGATATTTGTTCTTTACCGTCACCTTATTCAATTCTCGATAATCGATACACATTCGTAGACTCCCATCCTTCTTTTTAACAAAAAGGACTGGTGCACCCCACGGTGAGATGCTAGGGCGTATAAATCCCTTGTCGAGAAGGTCTTGCAGTTGAGTCATCAACTCCTGCAATTCAGACGGTGCCAAACGGTATGGAGCTTTAGCTATAGGCTTAGCTCCTGGAATAAGATCAATCCTAAACTCAACATCTCTATCAGAAGGAATTCCCGGTAAATCATCCGGAAACACATCAGGGAATTCTCTAACAATTGGAACATCCTCTAACTTCTGTACCACCTTTTCATTATCAATAACATAAGCTAAGAAGGATTGACCCCCGTGGTTCATATACTTCATAGCTTTCACCAATGAACACAAAACAACACCACCCCTCTTTTCACCCTGAATAGACACCTCATAGCCACTCGGAGCTATTAATTGTATACTTTTACGATCACAAACAATATTGGCTCGATAACTAGATAGCCAATCCATCCCTATAACCACATCAAACTCTCCTAATACCATAGGAATCAAGTCAACACTATAATCCTCACCCTCGATGGTAAGTTTACAATTTCGATAGATATCAAATGCTAAGAAACTTTTAGAATCAGCTACCTCCACTTCTAATGGCGCAGGTAGCTTTTCTAAAACGAACGAGGGATGATGCACAAATTTTGCAGATATAAAAGATCTACTAGCTCCAGAGTCAAACAATATGTATGCAGATATCGAGTTAAGGAGGAAAGTACCTGTCACCACATCCGATGTGACTTTGGCTTCCTCCGCCGATATCTGAAAGGCTCTTCCTTTTGGTTTTGGTATTTCGGGCTTTTTCCCTGAACTCTGTGTTGCAAACGCTCGACCTCCACCACTACTCTGACTTGTTCCCTTCAATTCAGGACATTCATCTCTCCTATGTCCGGGTTTGTAACAGTTATAACATAAGCTAATAGGACTCGTGCACTGAGTAGCAAAATGCCCTGGTTTGCCACATTTATAGCATATGGTGGTTCTTGCACGACATTCCCCAGTATGTAGCTTTCCACAATTCGAACAGGGTTTAATAAAACTGGTTTTCTTAGGCGGCTTAACAAACTTCGCCTTCTTTGAAGAACCCACTTCAACAACCGCCTTTCTTTTCTCCCCACGATCATCTTGTCTTTTCAACTCCAACTCTCTTTCTCTAGCACAATCTATTAGCTCCATCAATGTATCACACCTAGAAGGTGTGAGGAACTCCCGATACTTAGCATTGAGCATGGTATGATATCGGTTGATCCACATCCTTTCCGTCTGAAGCAAATCCGGACAAAACCTTGCTTTATCATAGAAAATAGCAGTGATGGTGTCAATACTCTCCTCCTTTTGCCTCAAATGTAAAAACTCCTCAGTTATACGATCAATAGCAGCCTGAGGACAAAAGCGTTTCAAGAAGAGTTCTTTGAACTGAGTCCAGTTCAACCCCTTCATACCTTGTGCACCTCTCTCCTTTCGTAACAACTCCCACCAATCTTTTGCTCTATCTTTGAGTTGATTACCAGCAAACATGACTTGATCAGAAGAGTCACAGTGACTGGTATCAAATGCACTTTCTATATCAGCAATCCACCTCTGACTCATCAAAGGATCCACCTCTCCCTTGAACTCTGCTGGCTTACAAGCCATAAAATCTTTATAAGTAACCTTCTTGGAAGGTTGTTCTACCTCAGCCCCAGCTTTGAAATCCGCTAACTCTTCGTGAAGGAAATCTTTCAAAGAGGATTTAATTTCTTCAATATATGTAGGCAAAGCAGCTTCAAGAGCTCTTGCCACTTCCTCTTTTATCATACGTTGGTTCTCGGTAAGCATTCCTTCCACATGACCACTCCCACCGGAGTTATGTTCTTCAGCCATTTATGACTGAAATTGTATAGCTCACCTGTTAGTTTTACACACAATGGTATATTCATATAGTTATCACTATATAAAAACTCAAATTCTTAGTGATTCTACAATCACTTTTCATGCAACTCTTAACACCTTACCTAATTTCAACGGCCTAAATATAAGATGATCTCCATAAGAACTTGCTCATACCATGTTTGCACTAGTAAGTTGGCCAGACGTACTAGTCCATTCATTATATGCCCAATTTCTTGCTTCCTTCATTTCATACTCAAGACATTGATTTCGGTTTCACATAATCACATAATCACATTTCATATGTAATGATTCACAATACATTCAACAATTATAATACAGGAAATAGATATGCTAACCTCATACATTCGGCTTCATGATCGGGTCTTTGAATCAAACGTTATGTTTTCATATCAAGAGCACACGAGTTTGAGATCAAGTGTTCGCAACGCACTTGATTCACTCAAACCATTGCTCTGATACCAACTTGTGACACCCAGATCCCACATGGATCATAAAACACTTGTTTAGACATAAACACGTTGCGGAATTTGGTCCCAAAAAAATTTTTGCAAGGGTTTGTTTTAAAACTCATTAAATAACCCTTTATAACCTGTCACATTCAAAAACTGACACAAACTTATTTACAACATTTACACGTCAACAAAACATAGTAAGTTTAAGTTACATCCACAAAAAAAAAAAACCAACATAACGAGTGATTCCGCTCCAAGACATGCCCGATATGATCGCCCAATGCATATCTATTTTTGACCTGTAAACATCACATATAAATTCACAATTAGTTCATATGAACTAAGTAAGCAACCCTCAAAGTTCTCAAAACTCATTCTAACACATCCACATACATATCATATGGATGTTTATCATGTTTAGATCATAATATATCATATTCAATCATTTAATTGCACATAACTCACCATTGTGCATTAATTTCCCTTAACGGGTCATTTTCACAAATAATTATATGATCTATTTTCAACTCCATTACTAGCACCTCTAGTTAATCATCAATTAAATTCACTATCTTGAATCATTCAATTACCCACACTCTAGTAGGTTTTTATCAATTTAACTCCCGGCTCATCCGGTTATCCACACTCTAGTGGTTTATAACATTATCTACCGACTCATTCGGTTATCCACTCTCTAGTGGTCCAATTGATCAATTTTACCGGCTCATCCGGCTATCCACACTCATGTGGTATCATGAACTCATCTACCGGCTCATCCGGCTAATTTTATGCCATTTATATCAAACATACAACTCAAGCATAACATTTACATTGAAACTAAAAATGCCTTCTCATAGGTCTTTTAACTCAATTAGTTTCATTAGTTAAGTTATGCACAATTAATAAATAAACACCAACAATAAAGTAGACTCTTTCTACTATTTATATGTAATGTTATAGTAAGTTGGATAACTTACCTTGTTCAAATAGTTGGTCACCCCCTACAACCTCTTTTCCACTTCTATGACTTATTCCTTGACTTCCACCACCAACACCTAGTTGCAATTCACATATATATACAACTAGTTTTAATACACACAACACATATACATATTGATTCAAACTAATTTGAATCTCAATTATCAATATATAGTGTTTAGAAGTCAAGTTACTACTTATAATCACATGTTTATGTAAAAAAAAACATTGACTTTCAAATTTCAATTTTGTGCAGCAACTTTCTGAGTTGCTGCTGTAATCAACACTTTTGACACATTTACAATATGTTTTAGCTCTTCATGTTCAAAGATGGTTTGTAGTAGACTCTTATACCTTTCCAGGCATATAAAATACGCCTCAAACGGATACACGGTTGATTTTATACACAATTTACAAAATCAGACCTGCACCTTCATTTTCTCAATTCAGCTTGCTGAATTTTTCAATGTTGCTGCTGTAATTGCCATTTTAACCCATCTTAAGTTTGTTTTCAGCTTTTCATGTCAAAAGATGGATTGTAGCCCTTTCAAATAGCTTTCCAACCATATAAGGCTCATTTTCTAATTATTTTTCTATGATTTTATACGATTTTGTGAATAACAGTACAGCAACATATTTTCATTCAATTCAGCAACTAATCACTTTTGGTTCAAGCATTTCACCAAGCATCTTATGTGCATAACTTATAGGCACATTCATTCAGCAAGCTTACTTACTAATTAACCCATTCATGTTTCATTAACATCAAAGTTCATAACTTTATGCAATCACACACAATAACTAGTAGTTTGATTGTCTCAAACACTTAATAAGCATCCATTTATGGTTTCTAACCCATTTAAACAACCAATTTCAAGATCTAAGTAAAACCCTTATCTTGCTCATCACAAGAACTCACTATTAACATCAAGATAGGATCTAAAAACACTTACAAGATGTTAGGCAACACTTATGGATGAGTTTAGAATCTTCAATCTTGAACTTTAGCCATGGAATCAACAAACTTGAAAGCTAGGTTTTTGCAACCCTTCTTCTCTTCTCTGGTTCTCACGCACACAGACATATACAAGGAATGAAAAATCTGATTTTGACCAAGTCAAGCCTCATCTCCTCTTTAATTTTTCAAGTTTGCCCATATGGCAACCTTGGTCCCTCAATCTTTTTAACTAGTTAACCCACTTAACTAACCTAATCAAGTTAGTTACTAGTTAACTATAATACCCCAATTGTTATTATATTATTATCACAACATAATTTAAAATATAATAAAGTTTATTTATTAACACACGTAACCGTTAAAACGGTCGTTACATATTATTATTATTATTATAATGAAAAATTATGTTATTTTTTTTAACAGTCGTTATATCATACTCTTATTACTACAATACTTATCAATATTTCTCAATATTACTTTATTGTTTGAATTTGAACTTAAAACATTTTTCTAAGAAGCAATGTCTTCATAAATAAACTTGTTTCGTATTAGCATAAAAGTATGTCAATTAGTTGGTTGTCCTTCACTTTTTATTTTGCATTCAAGGTGTCGCACCCCGGCCCTCCCGTCCCGGACGGGGGCGCGACGGCTGGCTGATCTTGCAGGATCGCAGTCTCCGGTCACACAATGCTGCGAGACCTACATGTCTGGTTGCATACGTAGATCCAATAACTTGGATAAAATAGTTTAGTAAAATCAGAGTTGCGGAAGTTTGATAGTATCAACATAGATAAAGTTCATAAGTTGCGGAAGCGTTAACTAAAACAGTTTTCAAAAATCAACATTAAGTAATAGTGCGGAAGCGATTTAGATTGTTTAACAACACACAATAAAACAAAATGATAATTGTTCTCAAATCCTAAGACAATGATATTGATGCATGGGATTCCCTCCTAGCATCCTATCCTCAAGTGCGTGCCTTAGCTACCTGAGAAAACATGCGGTAAAAAGAGTCAACACAAAGATTGGTGAGAGCACAGGTTTTATGTCAGCAGTAAACATCAAATGTTTAAAGTAAATGTTATGCAGGTCTACATTTCCATACAATGCAATATCCATTGATAGCTAGTCAATATAAGTTATACCATATGCGGGTTCGCAACCGAAGCTAACATGCTGCCTCCCGCCATATCCATCCAAGATATGGCAATGTTGTTTTCGTCAATTATGCACTGTTCCGACCTCCAGTCGGAGTGGCCATACGGCGTGCAACAGTGGGGCTTGTCAGGCCCAAATAGTACTATTCAGAATTACCACGCTAAGCGCAACGCGCTATTAACAGTTCGAGGTGTGTTTAATGAGGACTTATCAGTTTTGTGGATGAATGCCGCACATATGCATATACGATATCAGCATGTACAAATGTAACCAAAATGTGTTTGTTGTTCAAAAACAGTTGTATTCAATGTTTTCTCCCCCAAAGGTAGAAAATGTAAAAAGGGGCCGTGAACTCACCTGGTTAGCAGTCCGGTTTGTATGTGTTTGCGTCTTGCGAATGCTAGCACCTGCTAGTATGCACCTATAACCATATAGGTGTGAGTATGTGTTTTGTGATGTGTTGTATTCCATACAACTCCAAGTGTCGGTGTGCTCAACCGAGTGTGTGTGTGTTGACTAGTGAGACTCGACGAATCGTTGGTGACACGATTGTTGTGTCATGACCATCCAATGTGTCACAAGCACAAGTAGGACACTTATATGCATCATATGTCTCTAATCATACAAGTTGCCATTTTTAGAAAGTTTCCAATTTAGGGAAGTGTGGTTATGAAATCCCATTTCATAAGGTTAATACCATTAATATGTTTATAAAACACACTCAAACCCTTAAAACATGTCGTTTGCGTATAAATCATCATTTACGCCGTTTTGCTCAAATAAAGTTTCCTTATATGGAAAGTACCCGTTTAAAAGCTCGTTTTCACAAAACGAACTTTCTAAATATGTTTAAAATCATTTCTAAACATGTTTTATCAATCAAAGTTCATCAAAACACTTTAAAACATCAAAAGCCCTCTTTTGATTTTGAAAAATTTCCATAAATAGAAAGTTTATGAAAATCATGCTCTTGACCAAATCCAAATAATCAAATGTGTTTCTAAACACCTCAATATACATTTAACAACATCTAGACATGTCTAGATCATCACAAATCCATAACTTGCAACATAAAAGTTTCCTTTTATGGCAAGTGTGCCAAAATCATTACCAAATCAATCAATAACTCTACCAAACTCAAATCTAACATTCTTAGACTTTAAAATCAATAAATCTATAACAACTACACATCAAATCACCAACAAATTCGTGCATAATAACCGTATGGAGTTGCATGTGGGTTTTTACCCATTGCATGTGCGATCTAACCATAGATAAACAAGATAAACTACCTTAGAACTGCAATTCCAAGCTAGAACAACTTATGATGATGACAAGCTACTAGTTGGTGATTGTTTCATGCTCTTGATGGCTCCTAACACCTTCTTCGAGCTCCAATTGCTTCAAATCACCAAGAAATGCATATAGATAGCTCCTATGCTGATTCCAGAGAATTTGGGTGATGGTTTCAGAAGCTTTTAGTCGAAATGTGGTGAAGAAAGTCGGAGGAAATGAAGGAAATCGAACAGAAGTGAATGGGATTGAGTTTTATAAAATTTTTGATCTGCATGGCCTTCACATACCGCGAAGGCTGATCAAAATTTATTATCGCGTACCGCGACGGGATTCGGGAGTCTCGACTCCCGGTTTTCTTCACGTACCGCGGAGCCTTTCGCCATTGGGTCTTCGCGTACCGCGACGAGTCCTTTTTCTTGTTTTTCGATTTCGATGATTCGATTTCGCTCGTGCTCGATTCTTAATGTTTATCCCAAACATCTAATGCATGTTTAAGCACACAACATAAAATGACACATAAGTTTGATTGATCGCCAACGTTCGTGAGACTCGTGTGTGTTTCGATAATTCCTCGAATTATCTTCGATAGTTTGTGTTCGTGTCTTACGAAGTGTTTGCACGCTTGATTAATCCTAATCAACGTGTAGTGCACAATTCAATAATTCCCCGAATTATTGTTTTGTGTTAGTGTTGTGTTTGCCAAACTTGGTTTCCAAAACCAATGTGCAATGTACGATTCGATAGTTCCTCGAACTATCGTTTCGTAGTTGTGTGTGTTTGACTCATCTAATTAAACATAATTAAATGAAATGCATCAAGTATGAATGTGAAATGTAAAGAATGTAAGAGTTGCAATTTACCTAAAATTGCCGGATGTCATACAAGGACACTTAGACCCAACGGTGTGCCGGGTGAGTGGGCGTGAAAGGGCGTGTAACACGCCCCCTCTGGGGCGTGGGCGGGCGTGGAGGGCTGGGCTGGGCGTGAGTGGGGCAACGGCTAAAATGACCGTTGGAAGCTCTCAATTTGACCGTTACCAACATTAAAACAAAACAAAAAACAAAAAATTTACCTATTTAAACCACATTCAACACAAAAAATCTCACTCTCAAAATTTCAAATTACTTCTACTTTTTTAACAAAAAAAAAATACTTTTCATGGATCCCAACCAAACACCAAACCAATACTACAACGCAAGCACCCCACCTAACCGAAACCCGAATACCCCACCACCGAATTGGTTCTTTAACCGTTCTCCAATGAATCCTTTTTTTGATTCAAATTGTTATCGACCGCATTTGAATCAAGCCCACAACAAGGGTTTTACACCTTCGCTGAATATGGTTCAAGTCAATAAACGCACGGGCTTGCTCAACTATCTTAGGATGAAATTGTACCCGAGATTCAACCCTCTACCGATGCCGGTCCAAGCACGCAACCAACACAAAGGCGTAAACACAAAAAAAAATAAGTTGGGGATACCGAACCCGTTGTGGTAGCTCCAACCAGGATCGAAAAATGGACAACGGAGGGGAGTTTGCACTTTCAAAAGCTTGGGTTGATGTGTCGGAAGACTCAATTGTTGGTAATTACTTTCTTTTTATTTTTTAAGTTTTGTTAATTTATTTGTTTAAAATTGTTAATATTTTTTTTATATATTGTTTACAGGTCGTAACAAAAAAGGACCGGACTTCTGGAGTAAATTCCAAAGTCATTTTTTCCAAGCCATGGGTCATGGGGAGTATCGTACAAACGATATAATCTCTAGCAAATGGCTGGACATTAACCGAAAGGTTAAAAGGTTCAACAGGATTTATTCCCAAAAATGACAAACTCGCCGGAGCGGCCAAAGCGACGCAATAATCGAGAGTGAAGCGGTCGATCAATTCCGGCAAGAGTTTAACACCGCTTTCACGCTTAAACGGAGTTGGGAGATTATGAGGAAATGTCCTAACTGGGTTAGAATCCCGACTGTTCAACCCTCGGCCTCAAAACGATTAAAAACATCGTCTACCGATAGCCCTGGCTCGTCGGATGATCGAGTTCAAATAAATTTAAACAAGATCGATGAAGAAGAAGAAGACGACGAGATAGAGGATTTGACCCATCCGATTGAGAGAGATCGTGCAAAGGCCGACCGAGCAAGGGCGGGACGTGACTCTTCATCTCAAACGACCTCGGATTATAACCAAGGAATGAAAAACTTATCTCAACGAATCGGTGACTTTAACGAATTAAAACGGGAACGTCAACGGTTGGTAGAGTTACAACTTCTATTCACCAACACCGACCACTTAACCGGGGTCGACCGTGAAGTTGCCGAACGGGAGAAGGAAAAAATTCGAAATAAATATAGAGATAATTAGCTTTTTTTTTATTAATTTGTAATTTTTATTTATAATTTTATGTAATTTTTTAATTTATAATTAATTATATCTACTTATTTAATTTTTTTTTTTAAAAAGATGACGTGAAGTGGTTGGACCAAGGGACATTTCCACAACTTTTAGTGGAGTGGGTGGTTGTGATGGGTGACTACGTGACGCATATGTGGAGTGGTTGGACCAAGAAGCATACCCCATGGTCTTACAAAGGCCAAAATGAGAGCAAATACATAGAAAACGAGGACAATTCAGTCAATTCCAAATGTCCTAACAAGTCATCTATTGACATTTTATCCTAAATTCAATGTTCTTGCAAGGTGCACCCAACCCCCTAAATGGCTATCTCATTCATTGACTTTACCTTTTTTAATAGTAAATTGAGTTTGGTCAATAAAACATCATTATTTATGTTTAGTTTTTTTATTTTTAATTTAGAATTGATGTTTGTAATTTGTTAATTAAATAAATTCACTATTTTAATAAAATCTAAGTTTTTAATGACATATGATGTGTTTCTATTGTATCTTAAAATTGATTTTTTCACTTCTTTCATGTTAAATACATCTCATATAATGTTAAATATTAAACATTATTTATATACATCTTAAAATAAAAAATTCTAAATATTTGAGTTGTCGTGTGTTAATAGAAAACAATTTAACAATAAAGACTTGACTATTTATAGCGATAACAAAAATAAGTAAGGTAATCTTCTTAAACAAATTTTAAATAATTGAACTAATAAATTGTAAACTTGGATTTGATTTGACGTAAGAAAATTGTTAAAGCAACAAACTTGATTTCTGAGTTAAAAACAAATAATAAAAAGTTAATCACTTCCAGGTTTAGATTAAAAGATTCACAAGTGTCAAAAAAATATGGGTTTTTTTTATCATAATATTAAGATATATAAACTTCATATAGCCTATGGATTGAGGACAAGAGTTAAGTGGTTTTTGTTTTTTCAGAGGCAAAATGTTTACAGTATGCGGACAATGTCTTCAGACCTTTTTTGCAGAAGAGGTAGACCAAACCCCTGCAATAAGAGGTTTTTTTAAAAAAAAATAAAAAAAACCTTTTTCAAAACCTCTTCCCCATCGTCCCTCCACCGTCAACCTCTTCCCCACCGTCACTCTTCCTCACCGTTAACCTTGACCGAAAAAGGGGCAAAGCCTCGATTGAACCAGGGGAGAACCCTCGATTGAACCAAGGCGACGACGGTGGCTTGAGGAGGCGTCACGTTCGACGGTTGGAGGTGTGGATGTGGAGGGCGACGGCTATGGAAAGCGGCGACTGTGGAGGGCGCGACGGTGGTGGGTGGCTGTGGAGGGCAACAACGGTGGGGGGCGCTGATCGGTATCGAAGTACCAATCAAAAATAAGAGTTTAACACTCAAGTCCTACTACCCAAATTAGCTAAGAAACCGGGTATCGATACATGAATAGTCAAGTGGAAACTACTTTCACAAACAATTTAATTAACTAATTGCAATTAAAAGTAAACTTGAAATGTTTGAATTTAGGTTTTAAGTAAAAATAACTTTATGCTAATTAAACAAACTTAAATTAACTTAGTTGTATACAGTAAATAAAAAAGGTGATCCCTCCAGGTTTCATATTAGTCAAATAACTAGGTTGCAATAGCTTGTTGATGGGAAATCACATAGACATGATTTATGCTTGGATTGATCATAGGGTTTTCTAAATGAATTAATGACTTTGTTGATAACCAATAACTAGACCGATGTTGTTGACACGGTTAATTACTCATTTCACAAAATATAAGATTTCTGAGATACCTTGAAAACCAATAACATCAATTCTCAATTCATTGAACAAGGAACAAAAACAAATCAAAGAAATTGAATTCAAAGTTTCAAAACAAACCAAAACCATTCAATGTTTCACAATCAAACAATGCTGAAATCGTAACTATGAGAAAGAACAAGTTCAATATTAATGTTTCACAAACCATAAACAAACCTAGCTATTACGATTAACACTTCACCCCGAGAGAATCACGAAAGGATTAGCCAAACATCACAACGATCGAATCCACACAGTTGTTGAGTGATTGCATAATTGGATCTTCACTTCTATGAATTGGAATGATCTTGGATTGATTTGGAGAAGTTGTAAGGCTCAAAATCGTCATTTTCTTGCCCAGAAAATCATCCAAAAAGGATTAGAAACGAAACCCTAGAATAGGGGTTTAAATATGGTCAAGTCAAGACAAAATTCCAAGTTTCCCGGCCATCGGCGTATCATACGTCGGGCCTCGGCGTATCATACGCGCAGCCAAACCAAATATTCAGCCTCGTCTCGTCGAGAAACGCAATTTTCATATATTACGGTCTCGTATCTCATCTCCTAGCTTGAGATATGCCTCTTCAAAATTTTGGACCTCTCAATTTCATGTTTTTATATCTGTTAACCTGCAAACACACAATAACAGACGGTAGCTACTATTCAGATGAATCATCATATAAAAACTCATAAAAGCACATGTTTAAACCCTTTAAACCCAAAACCAAACCCCCATTATCAGGCGCGACTGTGGAGGGCAACGATGGTGGGGCGCGACGGCGGTGGAGGAGGAGCGGTGGTGACTGATCAGGGATGGAGAAAGGGGGCGTGACCTTTTTAAATGAAGAAGAGGTTAGAAGTGCTTGATTCACGTTGCGTTAAGAAAAAGACGGACAAACTTTTTTAATTAAATGTCTTTGAGAAAACAAACGATATGTATCTCTCAACCTCTACGCGAGGCAGATATAAGAGACTAGGAGATGCTTTTTGGAAAAACAAAAAGCCCCTTAGAGATACCCGTTCCTTATTCTTTAAAAGTCAAATTAGATAAAATTGTATCTATTTTAATTTAAACTAGGAATAATGATCCGCGCGTTGCGGCGGTTATCTAGATATAGAAGGTGCATATGTTATTTAGCTTACATCAATATTTGTTTTATTCTTTTTTTAATAGTTCCAAAATGTATGGCTTTAAGCATTCTTGTCGTGAAATGTTGTTTTACTTATACCTCTTGTCATAGATGAATTTATTATCTATAGTTAAAGAAATCCCAAGAAAGCTAGAAATGCAACATAAGCTTGTACCACAGGCATGAATGTTTGTACCAAAATGAACAGTGTTCGTTCTTAAGACACAAAGTATATTTTCCTATGTAATATATATACTAATAATATTTGTTGTATTTTTTTTTGAACGACAATTTGGATCACTGACGGGTCATAGACCCACCCGATCATATCCACACCCCATAGGAAGAAACCCACCATAGGTGAGAGAAAACCCTCTAGCCTAGCATGGAACCCCTATTTTGTCCATGCCAGGACTTGAACCCCTGACCTCTCCAATATTGAAGCCACAGGGTACCTCCCCTCAAGCCACAGAATACCTCCCCAATTTGTTGTATTTAAGGACAGGAGCCAAAAAATGTGACGTATGAATCCAAATAGTATGGATGGAGCGTCCAAAAAGAAAGCAAAAGGGATGAAAGAAAGTGTGAAAGCATGTGATTGGGGGATGGCATTGGTATCTTTCCCCAACGTTCTTTTTTCTCACCTCCCCCACGTGCAATGTTCTAAGCTTGTACCACATGCAATAATGTTTGTATCAAAATGAACAGTATTCTCAACACACAAAGTATATTTTGCTATTTAATATATATACTAATAATAGAGTTTGCATGCCTTTAAAAATTGTATCTATTTTAGTTTACTGTTTAAAAAGTCTAAGAATCATTTTAAGATCGACACGCGTTCTTATATTTATTTTTAAAAAGAAAAGAATTTTATCATTAATTTTATGTTTTACATATATGTGAAGTAGTCGTTTAGTATTAATTTGTTATTATTCTTTTTTCCATTAGATATGTTTTTGTTTTTTGTAATATATCATTTTGTTTTACATACTAGAATTACATAACAGGGTTACTTACCATTTTTCCCCCCCAAAACTTATGCTTTTAGAGAAACATATTTCAAGTCATTGTCTTATTGTACATGGTTCATGAAAAAACTCATTTAAACATAAAAAAAAACAAGCTTAATCTAAATCATTGATAACTTTTTATACTTTATTTTACATAAAAAAATAATAATAAATAAATAAATACAACTTTAAATTGAGCAATTTTATATTTTTAATTTGATAAAAGTATTATAATATGAAAAGAAAATTAAACATGCTCAAACTACGTATTACACATATTTATTTTCACATACATGTAATATCACATATAACATATTACATATATGTAAATATGTCATACAATATATATAATACATGTAATATCATAGATTACATGATTCAGTCATGTTTAATTTTTTATACTCTTTAGGATACTAATACTATATTAAAATTAAAAAAATAATTTTGTTATGATTTTTTTAAATAACGTAGTATGTAAAAATTATCATTGTTTATAAAAGGGGGAAGATGGTGAAAGTCGATAATAATGGATTTTACAATTTTGTTGTTATAAATAAAAAAAGAAAATATTATTACAAACTATGTATGTGATTAGTTAATGGAAGTTTTCTTATGAAAGATGAGATTTCTCTTGATCCTCTCTCTCTTGTGTGGTTGTGATATATGTTTTTCTTTTTAGATTATCTCATGTTATTTTGTTATTATTATTTTTGTATTATATATATATTTTTCTTATTTATTTATTTATTTATTTTGTATATTTGAAGTATTACAATAATGTACGTAAACCTTGTTTTTTTAGAATTCATCATTTTAGAAAAATATGAAAATAAAAAGAAAAATAAAAAAAGAAAATGACGAATTACAAAACACAAGTTGAAGAATGTAATATTTCATTTGATTATATAACATTTTAAAGATAATAAATGCTCTTTTGTATGGTGTAATTTTTAAAATATAATGTCGTATAAAATGTCATATATTTTACAAATGGAGGTACTTGACAAAAAAACATGCAAGTGATAATGACTAAAATATCTTTATGCTATCTTTATCTCTTTAAATTTAATCTTAATCATTGAATATAATTTTTATGGTTAAGATTTCTTCTAATAACCCTTTTTTGAAGAATTTATTACACATATAGTCCCACCTTTAGCATGTTTCTCATGTTTGGATACTAACTTATTTTAGTAACAAGTTTGAGATAGGTGATATTCAATTTGCAACGCCTTTGGGTATTAGGCCAAGCATACATACGTGATACTATGATCTAAAACCAGGTATAACAATCATTGTTTAATCACTAGGTGTCACAGGGGTTATACACCTCGTATAAACATATACAAGACGTATTGAGTTTGTGGGGTGTTAAAATCAATGTTGTATAAATCGCTAGTCGGTCGGTAGGGTGGGGACTAGGGATTAATCGACCAACTAATCGGCCTAATCGGATAGTCGGGCCTATTCGGCCTTAGGGGATTAACGATTAATCGGCCTAGTCGGGGATTTTTACAACCATGGTTTAAATAGAAAAGTTGGTTGCGTAAATAATCAAGCCCCTTGAAAATGCATATTTCAAATAGCTTACAATAAGAATATACATATACAAGACTTATAGAATCGGTGTAATGTTAAAATAAAAAAATTAAATATGTAAATAACAAAATCCTTTGAAAACGCATAGAGTGGCTTCCCTGCTTGTTTTAAACTATACTTATCAAAACTCTATTTTAAAATAAAATTTCTTTTCATTAAAAAGCATTTAGTCTTGATAATGAGGTGTTGTGAAAATATATATTTTTCAAACGGGAAGATTCAAGTCTAGTTATAAAAAAAATACCAATGAGGCATTACCTCAATGATACCCCAAGATTCTTTCAAAATGAAGGTCTTGTGTTCAAATCCTTTCTGCAGAGAAATAAGGGTTTGAGGGGGTCAGGGGTTTTCCCAGTGGGGTTTCCTTCTAGGGTGGTTGTGATGGCTCATAGGAGATCCAGGTAACTAGACAGTGGTTTCACACGATTGAGACTTTCGCCGTTCAAAAAAATAAGTTATAAAAAAAATAATATATAAATTTAGGATTATATTTAAGAGGAATATGAGTTGGCTGTTTATAAAAAATAGGAATTTGGTTTGTTGGTCGGGTGGATGAGTCCCCACCACCACGGCGTAGACCTGCTACCAATAGGAGGGCAACAAAAAAGGAAGCCAATAATATAGGATACCATATGTCACATCAACCTCTTTGTGAATGTCAGAACAGTTTTAAAAAAATAAATGTATAAGTAAAAATTATGTATATACAGTCTTAAAATATATAATATTACTAGGTTAGAAACTCATATATAACATGTGTTGAATAAATCAAATATGTTATAAACAATATGTTTTATAAAGATTTATATGTTTAATATCATTAATTTTGATAAATAATAAAGGATAAATACTTAAAATAATAAAAATTTAGGAATTATAAAATTACATTTTAAGATATTATATAATAGAAAATTCTTATAGGAACAATTATATGTTTGATATTTAACAGTATAATTTAATTATTCAAAATCTTTAAGATTTAATTTATCAATATAAAAGATAATTAATTAATATTTAATATGAGAAATAGATGTATAAATTTTTTTCTAAAGCTCATAAGGTAGTGACATGTGCCAAGTGTTGTTATTCTTTTATTAGAATAAGATATATAATAAATAAATATTTTCAAGAGATATGTCATATGTGTCAACTTTATAGATAATCTAATAATTTGTTTACGTTATCTCTCTACTGTTAAATATATGTAAGAATTTTATTTTTTTAGATTTTAATTTTTCTAATTTACTTATGTTAAATAGTAATTATTTTATTCAATTTGGTAAATAATATGATTACAATATAAGTCATATTTTTGAAATTTTTATAAATTACAAAACTATCCTCCAAAAATATATGATATGTTATAATGTCATGGTTGTATCCAATAAAAAGAGATTTTTACTTAAAAAGAGTAATAATCAATAAGTAAAAAAAGAGATTTTTACCTAAAAAGAGTAATAATCAATAGGAATTTGACACTTGTCACGCTATAAATATAAAAAAAAAATTAGTAGAAAAAACATAATCCAGTACATAAAAAACAAAAAATACAGTACAAAAAATAAAAATTTAGTAAAAAAAATTAAAATCATGTACAAATAAAAAAATGTATTACAAAAAACAAAAATACAGTACAAAAACACAAGAATCCAGTAAAAAATCCAGGATAAAGAAAAATCCAGTAAAAAAATAAAAATCAAGTACATAAAAATATAAATAAAGTACAAAGAAATGAAAATTCAGTACAAAAAAAATAAAAATGTAGTACAAAAAAAACACATTACAAAAAACACATTACAAAAAACACAAAAATCTAGTAACAGAAAAATGAAGAATAAAAAAAAATAATCTACTACAAAAAAAATAAAAATTTACTACAAAAAATACAAGGTTATTCCTAAATTGTTATGTCAAATGTCAAATTATTATTAGTTTTTACTCTTTTTAGATAAACATCTCTTCTTATATAATCTTTTTCTTATAATGTTATATACAATAAATAATTTGAAATTTTATCTATTTGACATTTGTAATACATATGTTTTTAGTCTAGTATGATTGTTATTTCTAAGTATAATGGATAGAATATTTTAAATATCATAGTTAAGATGACATCTTATGAGAGGCCCCAAGTCTCAGGAGTTCTCTCGGTTGGCAAAACATCAAACACATAGTCCTTAAACCATAATTACATTACTATAGCAGCGGAATTGAAGGTGATGACATAAAATAATATACACATACTAAACTAACGTTAACACATAACCCACACTTCTAACAGTTCTATAATATAGCCAGTCTATGCCAGGGTAGTCCTCAAAGTATGCCACGAGTCATCCTGTTATTCTTTCCAAACTATTCAACCTGATATGCATGTAAAACAAGCCATCTATATGCTGGTGAGTTCTAAGTTATATTTTTAAACAAATCTTTATCCATTCATATCATCACATAACATAATTCAAATACATAACATACATGTCATCATAACGTAAATACATTTCATACACATCATCATAACATCAATCACATTGTGCAGAAAATTTAGCCTCAACTGTTGACCCAAAGTCAACATGCTTGTGCAGCACAAGACTCTATGACTATCAACCCGAAGTTGACAACTCATGCATGCATAAGATTTCCTTAACTGGCGACACACAGTCGACAGGCTTGTGTTTCCACAAGACTCTTTAACTATCAACCGAAGTTGACAGCTCATACCGGTACAAGACTTCTTTACATAACAATCATTCACATAACATCACTTTACATATCTCATTCATTTATTCATACATAACATGGTTTAAAACATTTAAACCATCATAATGATAAACAATGATCTGCACCACAGTGCTCAACTTTTGCTCAACCGCAGCCGAGACTTCAAAATCATATTCTCTGCTCGACCTCGGCCGAGACTTTGAAAAATCATTTACTTCTCAACCTTAGTTGAGACTTAAAACATTATTTACCTGACTGTAGTCAGGTTAAATCATTTTCACAAAATAGTTTCATAACATGTATACCAACCCAAAATGATAAAATATTTAAAATAGGGCTACAAAGAACTCACCTGAGCTTAGTAAAGCACAATTTGCTAGCTTTTCTTCCTTTCCTTACTTTCTCACTTCAGAATGATATCCTATTAATATGAATATATTATCATGATTATAACCTTATCATGAAGGTGCTTAAATTTACAATTACCGCTCGAAACTTCGGCATGTCGTAACTTTCATTCGGAGCTTTGTTTCAAAATTTCGCTTACACTCATTTTGACCATTTTTATCTCTACATTCTTGTTATGCTTAAAGATTATTTATTTGCTCGGCTTAGATAAGCGTATTCTCTTATTTAATTAGTTCGTCTTAGGGCGTTGCTAAACTTACTGTGTAATAGCATTGGTTTAAGGCAACCGAAAGCACATGCATATTATATCATCATAAAACTCAAGAAAACTTGATCATTATCTAGATGAAATTGTGCTCCAACAGAATCAAGTTCATGTTCACCATACAAAACCAAAACTTTATCTAAACATGGTGTTGGTCCCTTTAATCAATCAAGACTAAACTAACACGAGATAAGAATCATAAAGAATTACCTTAACGATGTGTGTAGTTAGTATTAATCAGTCCGATCGATTCCTCTTGATTCTTCTTTGCTCGTCATTCAGAGAGAACTCAAAATTCTCGATTGTTTTTGAAGATCTGGAACTGGATTTTTACCTTCACGAAATACCATCTAGTACTGAAGTCAGTTTCGAATTGAAAATATCTTTTGCTTTCAAACCGTCATATTTGTGTGATGATAAGATTTGAATTAATTTAAAATTTACACTTAGGGCCCTTGAACTTTGAGGTTCTATTTTTAAAACCCCCTTGTACTTTACTCACATATTTTTAATATTCACGAGCTTATATCGTGCTCATACTTTATCGTATAACGTTCCCGCTTATATTAATTTGATCGTAATCACTTCGAGAACGTTCATAAAAATTTCGAACCCAAACGGTCACATAAATTTTTACACGTTATTAATAGGCTTTATAATGTGTTCATACATTATCAGATATTTTTATTGTTTATATCGTTTTGATCGTAATTACTTTACGAACGTTTATATAAAATTTGGACATAAACGGTTAACGAAATTTTCGGTTGTTACATCTTACTCACTCGTGTCTAATAAGATTGTTCTTTATTTTCTTATGCTAAAAAATATTGTGAAATATGTGATTAAGTAAAAAGGATATGTGTATCACACACGATTGGTGGAAATGGTAAGCAAATATTAATACCTCATATTTAATCCCTTTTAATTAAATAATTAATTTATAGAATATTACCTATACTTATATATAAAGTATTATTGTTGACATTAACAAGTAACGTGATGAATAGGACTTGATCATAATATAAAGGACCAAAACTATATGTACGTTGCAGCTGAGCGATATATTAAACTCCTGTGTTATATTGTTGTTGTATGAATAAAAAAATATGAAAATCGTACGGAATCAGTTATAGTGATTGAAACGTAAATAAAAACACTATCTTGTTCTTATGTTTTAGTATCTTATGTTTTAGTATAAATATTTTAAAAAAATATTTAATATAATAAAATAATAAGATTAAAGGCAATATTGTTTGATCAGCGTGTTTACGAATTTTATCATACACATTGTCTTGAGGACATAATGCAACATCATGTGATGCATGGGCGGCCCGGGGAGAGGCAAACCCAACCTTCATTCCGAGCCCATTATTTATGAGGAACAAAATTTTTGATACGTATGTATATATATAAAGACTAGGTTAACATCCCGTGTATTACACGAGATGAATAAAAAATATTATTAACTAATAGTTACTAATACAAATTTAAATTATATAAGAAGATTGTTTAATATAAAATATGATTAAATATAATTTCATAGATTAGGAAATAAAATAATTATATTATTTTTTAAACATTAATTTTTCAAAGTTTGTTTTTTTTAAATATTTCATTTTGCAAAACTATTTTTAAAAATTCTATATTTCATAATAATTTTTTTATTAAAAAAGTGTGTGTTTATAATATTAAAATATTTTTATTATTTTGAGAAGGTCTTATTTTTAATTTTAAAATGTGTTAAAAGTATATTTAATATTTAATATATAATATATTTATAGGAGAGAGAGACGAGACAAAAAATATCAAGATGCTCTAGGAATGTGTCAAGTGTCCTTAGAAACATTTATTTATTAGTTAAGTAAGAAGTAAGATAAGATGTTTTAGGCGGGAAAAGAAGTGCAAGGTGCTCTAGGGATGCGCCATGTGTCCTTAGAAAACCTTGATTTATTAGAGAAGTAAGATTCATTCAGATTAGAACCAACAAGTTAGAGAAAAATAAAAAACAATCATTTATAAACGCATAATTTAAATGTTATAAAAAGTAATTTCATTTAAGGGATAGGAAGTTACTTTCTTGCTATTTAAACTACAAATGTTCATCGTTTTGGTTAACGGTTTATTTGGTTCGATTTAATTGGTTTTCAAATTTTTTCCTATATGAAAACCGAACCGAATTCGAGGAATGGTTCGGTTCGGTTTCAGTTAAAACCGAACAAACTGATTAAAAACTAAATAAATCGGTTGAAAATCAAACAAACTGATCTAAATAAGCCTAACTCAATCGAATACATCGATTAAAAACCAAATAAACCAGTTAACAACCGAATAAATCGGTCCGAATTCAACTGAATAAACCGAATTCAGCCTTATTTATGATTAATAAGATAATAAAATTAAATTTGAATTCAGTTTAATCGGTTAACCAAATAAACCGAATTAAAAAAAAATTGGAACCAAAAACCAAATTTGGAAATCGGATACAATTAGGAACCAAACTGAAAACCTAATTCAGAATTCGGTTTGGTTTTCAGTTACGAATACGGCTCGATTTTCGGTGCTAAACGGTTTTCGATTTGTTTGAACACCCTAACTTTAATATTTGAATTCGGTAAAGGCTTTTTTTTTCAGCTCGTCCTAGGCATCTTAATTCTCATGGTCGCCCTGGGGTGATACAACGTATTTATGCATTTCATTACCCGTGTTATGTCGGCACATTAATATGGTTCAATACTTAAAAGAAAAATATAAAGTTATGATGACTAGTTTATGAAAACTGAAACATAATATGAAAACAAGTTATATAGCAAGACTGATGTTTCTTAGTCTCAAGGTTTCACAACACCAACACTTTACAGTCATTTAATATAACTCCTAATTATTATTATTAATATTAATATCAACATCATTATTTAAGTTAACAAATGCAAGGTATTGAGTAAAAATTAGATTATACAAGAAATAGCCTTTAATAGCCCGTAATTATTATTAATAATATTAATATCAACATTAAAGTGATGTTTTAGAGTAAATTACCGAGATGCTACTTGTGTTTTGATAGTATTTCACTTTTGGTACCTAGTTTTCATAAATTACCCATATGGTCCTAAACTTTGCATATTTGTAACATATATAGTTACTAAGTTATCAAATTATTGACCAAATTACCCTCACATAAGGAATAAATGTGTTACAAATGTGCAAAGTTTGGGATCATATGTGTAATTTGTAAAACCTAGGGACGAGGAGTGAAATGCTAGCAAACCACATGTATCATATCGGTAATTTACTCGATGTTTTATAAAGTTAAAGAGTTATGAAAGCTTTTCAAAGTTAAATGTCGCTTTGTTCAACTCACACTTTAAAACTGAATGTTATTATAATGATAACTTAGATCAACTATTTTATGGCAACTTGATTACAAATATTATAGTAACTTGATCGATTATTTTATATCACTTGTACGGGTATTTAACTTAATTTATTTTATGTCACTTGTACGGGTGTTTAAATTATTTTGCTTAATAAACTAAACACAAGTAAGAGCGTACCTAAGTAGCTCCAATGAGATCGCTTTGATCTTATGCTTTTTTATTTTCTTTTGCATTCATGAATTATTCATATTAGTCAATCGTAAATAGTTGGTTTCTAATATTGGAAATATAATGTTGATTTGATATAGAGACTAAATTTGCAATTTATCAAAGGATAGAGACCATTTATGCAATTTTGTAACAAATGTTTGAACTTTTTTTGCCGTCTTTCTACATTTGGGACAAACACATGCAATCTGACCAAATCACATAGTCCATGTATGCAACGTTCTCACAAATGTTCTGTTTAGACTAATTTTGTAATATTTAACCATGAGGACTAAACCTGTAATTTGATCAAACCACATGAACTATTTATGCAATTAAATCTATTTAAAATTTTAGGGCAAACACTATACATTATACATGTACTATCTAGGATGGGATAGATGTAGGAGTAGTCCACTTAGTAAAAGTCTTGTCTCTTAAAGTATACGATAATAGTTCAAATCCAGTGACTAATTCAGGGTATTTTTTTTGTAAGTGGGGCCACAACGAGTCAGGTACAAACATTTGAGGCAAAAACAAGTAGGCTCAAAAATAGGTTGGGTAAAAACAACAAATAACATGAAATGTTCAACGAACTTGTTTTGAATCACAAATTAATATGATCAAATGATACACAGAAAAATATATACATTAATTTACTCATAGACTCATTTATAATCTCTAAGATTTTGCTCTCAATATCTATCGTGGTCAATTCACTAATGTAACATCACTGTATTTCGGGTTGTCCGTACATATTTAATTGTACCGTTACGACCTGATATGATAATTATTAATGATGATGAATTAATGGATGTTATTACTGATATTGGTATACATATTGAGAACATATTATTATATGCATAAACCATGGGAAGTTTAGTTGAAACCCAACTAAATAGAACCAGAGAGTTTATCGCAGTTAAATTCACAGATATGGAATATTGGTTTGGGATGGAAAGGAATTAGGAGTGGGTTGTTGTTTGGTTGCTAAACATAGTCAATGACACATGGTCATGGTTTATCGAAATAGCGGTGGGACGGTGGCTGGGCGGTTGCGACTAACCCCTACATATGCCCTATACATATGCATATTTCGGTCTATCACGGATGTGTCAGTGATATGGTTTAGTGGGAGTTGGATTGGGTATTTATAATATTCAAGATAATTAAATAATGAAAACGATATTGGAAATGAATACGCGATGGTGAAGTTATGAACATAAATGAAACACGAATATTATTTCAGAAATATTAACTTGATAATGTATTCACGTGGTTAACGATTCAAACGAATATAATTATTAAGAATAATATTCTAAAACGATATTCCATAAATCGTAAATCGAATCGAAATACGATACGAATGACGGATTCGAAAAGGTGACGATCTTTACGAATACGTACGCGAGTAACGCGTTTCGACGAGATAACCGAAATAATGTCGAACGATATTAAAAATAATAAATTGAAATTAAAACGTTTATTAGGAATCACAACCGAAAACAAAACCGAGCAGATCGATTATTCAAATAAATAATTTAACGGAATTATTTACGAAACAACCGACTTTAAATAAAATCATTTTATGAAAACGAAACGTGATTATTTAAAATGTTTTATGTTTTAAATATATTTACGAACAAAAACGATCATTAAATAGATTTTATCGCGATAAAGACGAGACCGAGCACGTGGTGACTTCACGCGATAAAAGAAGGGAAGCCTTCTTCTCCTTTCTCATTTTACACAAACCCCTTCTCTCTCTAAAAATCATCAAATTCGTCACCCTCTTCATCTCTACCTTCTCTCTAGTTTTTCTCCCTCGTCTCTCAACGGAATTGCAACATTTTGGCGGCCACGCGTTCGTGTGATCAAGGGGAACCAGAAAGTACGAAGAAAACTCACACTTTATTAATATTTCGAGATACATCTGAGGTTTTATTTCGGTTTTTACTAAACAAAAATTAAGGTGTACTTGGTTACTACTTTTAAACTAGATTAGGGTTTCATTCTTGATTAAAACTAAGCTGGGTTGGACTATGGAGGTCATGGGGAAACCTACTAGAATTAGGACGCGAGATTGAGGATGATACACACAGAGTTCGCGGCCATGGGAGTCGACCGAACCTTAGTGGAGCTGGATCTAGGGTTAGCCGAACCTTAGAAGTAGCGAACCCCCCCCCCCCCACAAACCTGTGAGGTACTCGCCGAACCCTTTCCAGCTTTTACCAACGAACCTACCTCGAGCGATGCACAAAAGAGCTGAACCTGTTGCAGGGAACATGGCTTACGAACCTATGAAGGACTTAGCGAACCTTGCATGTTGCAGCGAACCTCCCTAAGCAACGAACCCTCCCTTGGAACGAACCTTTCATCAGCCACCTATGGGAGCTGCGAACCTCGCCATACATACCCTAGATGGGCGAACCTTTGTGTTAGCGAACCTAGGCTGTGTACCCATGTGGTAGCCGAACCTTTTTCCCTTGGCCAAACCTTACGAACCTAAGGGCTGGGTGTTTATTGCCGCGAACCTAAGCTAACACCACACCTTCTTGGGCGAACCTCATAGTTCACGA
The DNA here is from genome assembly GCA_009363875.1 of Mikania micrantha. Taxonomy (NCBI): domain Eukaryota; kingdom Viridiplantae; phylum Streptophyta; class Magnoliopsida; order Asterales; family Asteraceae; genus Mikania; species Mikania micrantha. The sequence continues at coordinate 15,060,242 of CM018691.1, forward strand.
GCCTATAACCAGTGAACCTAAGGGACTGAATAAACATAGCAGCGAACCTAAAGGGAAAATAGCTGGGTGTAAACCGAACCAAATAGTGTGGGGAAATTAGACTTACAAAACAAAGGAAAAAGGTTTTTCAAGAACATAAAAATCATGGATTGTCCTATAAACATGCATGCATGAAAAGTTTGAAGTTGCCATCTTTCTAAACAAGTATAATTCTTGAATTATGAGATTTCTTTTACATAATTGGAAACAATTGATGTAAGTAGGCCAAGTATCACCTTCTTAAACTTAAATTAGATTCTTATAACGTATATTATGATGGCCAATTTGAAATAAACAAGGATGCATGAATAAGTTAAGTTACTACCCTTTCTTAATAAACCTAAATTGTAAAGTACGAGGTTTCATACATAGAATAATTTATAAGAGGAATCTATTGTATGTCGCTCGGATTTAAATTAAGTTTTGACTAACTTAGACTATGATTGACAATTTAATTAGACATGCATGTATGCATAGATATGTATACGAATAGAGTTGATACTTGGAATATACATACCTATGGGGAGTATACATACTAGCTCCCAAATGAAATTATCATTATTAGATAATTAGAACTAACAAGTTTAAACTTCACTTTATTGATGATCATTAATAAAATCCGGAGTGTTGCAACTTAACTTGGAGTAAATAAACTAAGTGGACGAAACACTCAATTAATAGAACACTTATGAACACGAACACGTATTGAATTACAGGTTGATTGATTTGTTCTGATTTTCTTACGTGAGCGCGCATATTACGAAAACACTGAATCTAAGGACTCAGGTGAGTTCTCATAACCTCCCTTTTAAACTATTTTGTTTTTAAACTCGGAGGTGAAACATGTATACCAATTTAAATATTACTTTGATTACTCATGGATAACACTTGTTTATTGTTGTGATATTCGTATTATCGGATTATCATAATTCCATGGGTCGTTGTGTTGACTTCAGTCATTTACAATGATTGCATGTATTGTCACTATTCCATGGGTCGTTGTTGTTGACTTCGGTCATCTACAATGATTGCATGTATTGTCACTATTCCATGAGTTGTTACTGATGACTTCGGTTATCTGAAACGATTGCATGTATTGTCACGTGGATTGCCACAACTCCGTGTGTCGTTGTCATTGACTTTGGTCATTTACAATGATAAATGTATTGTCACTTATACTAATTGAGAATATTGATGTTTGAGATTGGTTGATTGAACATATGATTGATTATCTATGAATTATTAATATATGTTATTATGTGTTTGGTTTATGTGTTTGGATTATGTGTTTGGATGTTGTGCTGATTATCTCGCAGGTGTTCATGTGGATTATCTCAGAAAACTATAACTTTTATAATCAGTTTATAAAATACTTTTAAATATACAACTTATGAGTACTCACCAACTACTTCGTAGTTGACACTTGATTTTTACATATTTCAGGGAACGAGGAGAAGTAGGTAGGGAAGGATAGCTCTACATTCTTTTGGACATCATCACGTAGGATCTTGGACTTAGCTATGATAACTAAAATTCTGAAGATTAGAATTTAGTTAGTTAGCTAAATCTTTTGTGTATTTTGATGTAACTAATTCAAAAAAACATGATTTTTGTGAAATTAATTTGGTTGATTAATTGATATGTGATGATTTAAATTAGATGCCCACGAGCTTATGAACAATCTACACATCCCTCGTGGCATCCCGACGTTTTCACCATCGGTCGGGGTGTTACAGATTGGTATCAGAGCCTGGGTTATAAGGAATTAGGTTACTAGAAATGGTTGACCTAGTGTATAACCATAGGATACCCTAGTATGAAGTAATTCATACACTAGTTAGTATATTCAGGATTTCATGCTTATCTGTTTATTACATGTTAACTGAACTCCTATTATACATCTGATTTACATATGCTAATTACTGATTGTTTGCTACTTGTGCCCTAATGACTCGATAAGGACATACTCGTGATGTATTGTGAAGGTGGTGGGATGGTGGTTTGGGCGGTTGCGACCTACCCTTATCATATGCCCTATACATATACCATTTACAGTACATCAGGTGGATGTCAGTATTGAGGAATAAGGGAACTACCCATTTGGGAAATTAATTGCTTATGAAATTAACTGCTTATGAATTTATTTGCTATAGGAATTAATTGTTTGATCTAGGATCACCAGATAAGGACACACCTGTGGTATACTACAAAGGTGGTGGGACGATGTTGGGGAGGTTGCGACCTACCCTTGCATATGCCCTATACATATACCATTTGTAGTATATCGGGGGTCTGTCAGTGTCAGGAATTTAGGATATTATTAGGAAGTGTTGTAAGGTTGATGTTGATGGAATGTTGGTTAATGTTGGTTTGGATTGACACTTTGGATGATCATATTTAATGAACACATATAAACTCATTTATGAACACAGTATTGGACACGTGGGGTGTATAGGATCAACAAATGATACGAACACTTAGTGATAGACTAAAGACTTGGATGATGATATAGACACTTGGTGAACATATGAACGCATAGTGATGATACCAACACTTGGTGATAGTATGAACAATTGATGAGAATAAATTATAGGGAGGATATGAACACTTAGTGACAATAAGAGCACTCAGTGATGATATGAACCCTTATTAATAATTATGGACATTGGGATTTAGTATGGATTTTAGTGAACTTAGACATTAGGGGAAACTTTAATGTCAGGTGAACTTAGACATTAGGTGAACTTAGAAATAGGCAAGCCTACATGTCAGGTGAACTTATACATTAAGCGAACCTAATTGTCCAAGAGAACTAGAGACCACTTCACTCAAAATTATACTACCAAGGATAAGGTTTATGAAGTGAGACAATGGGAAGATACATGATACACCCTAAATTCTAACAAGGGCATAATCGTGGTGCAATGCAACGGTGGTGGGATGGCGTATGAGGCGATTGCGGTCAAATCTATGCCCTATATATAAACTTGTTGCACTGCATCGGGAGGTTGTCAGTGTTGGTATAGGGTGGAAAATGTTTGAAACTTAGGACTAGTTAGTTTTTATTATATATGACCAACTAGGATGTGTTAGTGTAATCTTAGGAAATTACTACATTGTTATGAGTTTAATGACAGATAGGAGACAAATATAGTTCCTATATGTAATCCTAACTGTTGAAATGAACTCATTTGACATAGTTTGTATGACTTACGTTGTAAACGGTAGTAACATGTTTCTAATCATCTCAGAAACATGCCGCCACGCCGTCACACCCCCAAATTCCCACGTGCGGTGTCAGACCGCGCGGGTGTGACGTGGCCAAGATCACAGCTCATGGTCATATAGAATGACTCTATATGAGTTACACAATCACACAGTTTTGTAAGATAATGCAAGTTTTAATAATACGCAGCGGAAAATGTTTACAATAGCATTTAAAAGTTACAGCGGAAAATATAAATTGTATCAAACAATACAAAAGATAATCGTTTTAGGAAATAACAAATCAAGCCTAGGAGTTTTGAGTCTATATGCATGTCAGACTCCTTAGTACGTCCTGGTGCGCATCCTAGCTTGATATCCATTCAGTTACCTGAGATTACATGCGAAAAGTGTCAACTAAAAAGTTGGTGAGTTCACAGGTTTAAACAGACAGAAAAGTAAACAGACATATACTGGGTATGTTAAGTTTAGTTGTTGGATTCTACGATCCGTGGAGTGTGTCAGTTCATCTTATCGAAACTTGACTGTTTCCGTTTGTCTCCACGGGTCATCGCTGAACCCGACATCAACATCGAAATTACACTCGTTATGACCTCCAGTCAACATTGGTTCCGAGTGGGGCTAGTCAAACCCAGTAGTACTATGTAATTATGACTCGTTTGTTATACAACTAACGGTAAGGATAAGTGAGGACTTTAAGCGATAATAGTTACACTCGAAAATGATTTTTACAACATACCAGTCATACATCTATAACAATTGCAATGTAATTCTCACCCCAAATTTTTAGTAAAACAGTTAAAAAGAAAAGTGGTGCTGTAAACTCACCTGAGTTTAGTAGAGTATTCGTACAGAATAGTGTAGCTCGTCGGCTAGTTGTTACCTATATCACATAGGTACTATAAGTTTGTGTTCACATACACGTGGGTTTCATAGGACCGTTTCGTGTAAACAACTCTAAGTTGTTGTGTGGGTCTTGTTGACCGTGTTTGGCCTAACGACCCGTTGGTGACGGTTTTAGTTCAAGTGCTCGTGTATGTGCGATTTAGTGTCATGTGATGTGTGCGGATACCAAAGTCACTTTCGTGAGGAAACTTACTATTTATAGTAAGTTTCTATTTCAGGAAAGTTTCCAAATTAGGCAAGTCATGCGAGAAATCATATTCCGATTATTCTAATATGCATATTTATCCTAAGTGAGCATGTTATCACATAGCACGTAATTAGACTTAGCCGTTTAAGCACGTTTCGCGTGTAAAAGTTACTATATTTAGAAAGTTGTAAAAATAGACATGTTTCACCAAGTTTAATAATCAATATCAACTAATTATCAATATCTTAGTCCCAAATAGCCATTTAATCACATTTGTTATAACAAACACGTTGTCAATTATCGACTTTGCAAAACAAAGTTACTATTTATAGTAACCTATGACAAATGCACATTTTTCATATCATTCAAGTCATAAAATCATTTATCATTATCATAACTACTTCAACTAAGCATATTAAGCATACAATATCATCGAGTTCCTCATTTCTTAACCAACTCATGACAAAAAGTTACTATATTTAGTAACATCCATAAAAATCATACTTTTGACTATTCTATCAATTCATAAGCATCCATAACATCATAAAACATCCTTTTAAGCATAAACCATATATTTAAACACATGCATGTGGTCATTAACTCAAAAATACATACTTTGTAACATTAAAGTTACTATATTTAGTAATAATGCAAATAATCTAGTTCTTGACCTCAATCAACACTTTTAATCATTGTAGATCATTACGAATATCATTTATATCAATTTTTCTATATCAAAGATCACATAAAACAACATGGATCGTGCATGCATGTAGTCTAAAGTACCCATTTCATGACCAAATCGACAAATCATCATCATATGCAATAAAAATCGTCATAGATCATCATCATATGCAATAAAAATCGTCATAGATCATCATCAAACCATTAAATCAGTAGCAATATCATCAAAAATCAGATTCACAAGTTCAAAAATTCGTGTTTGTGATGGAGTTGGTGTTGCATGTGGCCAAAATGGCTTGCATGGGTGTGTTGAAGGGATTCTAGACTAGATTAAACATAGATACTACCTCACAAGACCTTGGATCGACGAGATGGAGCTTGAACAGGTCTGAAGCAGCTTTAAATCTTCTTGAGAATGGCTCCTGGGTCGTTACAAGTGGTGGTGGTTTCGTTGACTAGCTCCAAGTTTCGCCCCCAAGCTTCCTATCTTCAATCTTTAGCTCTCAAGGCCTCAACAATGGCTTCCAGAGGGTTAAGGGTGAAGTTGCAGGTGGGAGTGATGAGCAAGCAGGTCTGGAAACTCGGAAGTTGGGTTTATAGGGTGGCTGAAATGATTAGTCTTGATTTAATCAAGATTTTGCATATTCGGCTTCCAGGCGCATCGCCTGTCGAGAGGCTCTGGCAACCAGGCGTACCGCACGGGTCAGCCGGTTGAGAGGAGCCCCTTCCTCATCCGCGCGTATCGCCAGGGGAGGAGCACCGGGTCAGGCGTACCGCCTGGACCCTGGATCCGGCCCAATTTGGCCCATTTTCACGTTTTGGTCCATCTTTCGCGTGTTTCTTGATTACGGACATTGTTTCGAGACTTGTAACCATCGTTTCACCTATTCTAGGTTCCCTAGAACCTAAGTGTAATGAAAGTGTACTGTGGTTTGATCCGTTTACCAACGTTCGTTATTCAAGACACGTGCGAGTGTGGTGCGATAATTCTTCGAATTATTAGTGCGTTTGAACTGTCGTGCCACGTGTCACACTAAACATTCATCATTCTAGTGCCACATGTGCAATAATGACACATATTATTATTAAAATAAAGTAATGCTGACCTGGAAATTGCAAGGTGTCACAAATTGGTTGATTGAACATATGATTGATTATCTATGAATTATTAATATATGTGATTATGTGTTTGGTTTATGTGTTTGGATGTTGTGCTGATTATCTCGCAGGTGTTCATGTGGATTATCTCAGAAAACTATAACTTTTATAATCAGTTTATAAAATATTTTTAAATATACAACTTATGAGTACTCACCAACTACTTCGTAGTTGACACTTGATTTTTACATGTTTCAGGAAACGAGGAGAAGTAGGTAGGGCATGATAGCTCTACATTCTTTTGGATATCATCACGTAGGATCTTGGACTTAGCTATGATAACTAAAATTCTGAAGATTAGAATTTAGTTAGTTAGCTAAATCTTTTGTGTATTTTGATGTAACTAATTAATGATGAACATGATTTTTGTGTAATTAATTTGGTTGATTAATTGATATGTGATGATTTAAATTAGATGCCCACGAGCTTATGAACAATCTACACATCCCTCATGGCATCCTGACGTTTCCGCCATCGGTCGGGGTGTTACAACTAAATCTTTCCTAAGACATTGTTATGTAACTTTTTAGGATGCAAAATTGTAGAATTGCTAGCAATGCATTTTATTTTAGGAGTTATCACAAATTTCCAAAATGCTAAATTGAGTGAAAAGAAGTTTGGCAGAATATGGCTCTAATATGGGTTATATAAACAGAAGAGAAAAAAAAAACAAAAGAAATCATGTTAAGTGTTAAAAAAAAATAGTTGAGCTCATTATTGAAATTACACATATTTAAACTATTAAAAAAAATTAAAAATGGTAGGGTTTTATAAGTTTAAATCTAAATCTAAATCTGTGTTTTTTAGTTATTATGTGTGCACGCGCACGCACACTTATTAAAAATTTTGTCCCCTTTAAAAAATGCCAGAAACGAAGGTCAGGTTTCTTCCTCCCGAGCCACCCTTGGGTTTCTCGAGGTCAATTAGGATCTAGTCTTCAAAAGCAAGTTAATTAAGAATTTGATTATAAATAAACCATGATAATCAAAAAAGAAAAAAAAAAAAGAAGTAATATACAATTGTAACTTCTTGCCTAGAAACAATTATGTTAATTTCTCTAAATATTCGAACATATTAAATTGAGACCACCAACAATGATTTAACATGAGAGTCGTGCTAATTAGACACTTAGTTGGCATGTCGACAAAACACCATCTCATACCCTCTAATCCAATCAAAACTCACCACACACCCAAACCCCACCCCCACCCCCACCCCCACCCCAACCCCCACCCCACCTCACCTCACCTCACCCCTGTTGTTCTTTGTCTAAACCAACTTTTAGATTCATTTCTTGAAGAGGGTATGGTTGCTTCTCTTTTCCCTTTTTCTGCCTTGCTTAACTAGACCAAGATAAAAGTGGGCAAAGGCACCAATCTTTGCTCACTTCACACATTTCATACCCACCAATCATTCAACCCCAGATTCTCTGCAGATCTTTTCAAATTCCAGCTTTTTAGGAATTCAAATCCCCTCATTCATTCAACTGCTAAGTGGGATTTCAAGATTCTCCAATCTTGAAGCAAGCAACCAACACCCTCTGGCTCTGCTTGTCAATTTCAGAAATTGCAACTGGTTTAGATCTTGTTCACCATTTTTAGGGTTTTTTGGTTTTGATCCTCTCTCTAGATAGAGAGAGAGAGTGGATTTACTTTTCTTAATACCTCTCATACCCCTCCATCTTTGGGGAAGTATTTTCTTTAATTTTGAAAAGGTGGGTCTTTTAAAGATTCTTCAGGGGTGGTTGGGTGGTTGGCTGTGGAGGCAAACAAAAGAAAAAGCTATTCTGATTCCATTTCCAAAGAAAAAAAAATGCTTCTTGATTTAACTTTCGTGAATCCATTGTAAAGCCCTCAACATTTCTTCAATTTCAATCAAATCTTAAACAATAACCCTTAAAGATTTGATCTTGATTTTGGGTTTTGTTCAATGAAGTGGGAAGCAGTAGTTATCTCACCATCATCATATCTATCCAATTCATCAAGTTGGATGATGGAAGGTAGCTTAAAGAGCACAATTTGGACTCCTGTTGAGAACAAATTGTTTGAAAATGCTCTAGCTAAGTTTGATAAAGACACCCCTGACAGGTGGCAGCGGGTGGCGGAGATGGTTCCGGGAAAACGGTGGCGGATGTAAAGAAACAGTATAAGGAACTAGAAGACGATGTTAGTAGTATTGAAGCTGGATTTTATCCAAAATATGGGTATAATTGCAGCACCTCTAGTTTCACTTTAGATTGGGGAAACAACAATGATCTTGATGGGTTCACCGCACCGCGGTACGGTGATCGAGGGAAGCGATCCGCGACCACCACGGCCATCCCCATGGCGTTGGTAGCCGCGGGTCGGCATCTTGAACCAGAAAGGAAAAAGGGCGTTCCTTGGACTGAAGAAGAACACAAGTAAGCTTCTTTCTCCTTGATTTAATCAACTAATTGACAATCATTTATGTTGTAATGTGGGCGAAGTTGTAAGTTAAACCAAGTTTTTTTCACATCCTTTTGCATAAATGTGTATATCAAACCTAAGTTGGCTGACAATCTGACACCTTTGGAACTGTGTGTGTCATTTTACTAGGTTTGCCCTTACGTTTTATGATAATTTAAGCTTTAATTTGGGGCTAACCTTAGAGCAACGGTAAGGTTGTCATGTAAACTGATTGTGGATGCAACCTCTTTTTAAAAATGTGTACATAAGGCCCAAGTTGGTTTCAAGGTCTAATACCCTGAAACCACGCCTTTAGGGCGACTTAGCCTTGTGTACCGGGTTTGCCTTATGTGGGAAGTTAATTTCTTGATTGAATTGGCTGAATTTGACTTGGGTATTTGGGATCTTGATCACAGATTGTTTCTTTTGGGGTTAAAGAAGTACGGAAAAGGGGATTGGAGAAACATTTCAAGAAACTTTGTGGTGACAAGAACACCTACTCAGGTTGCAAGTCATGCTCAGAAGTATTTCATCCGGCAACTTTCCGGCGGGAAAGATAAAAGGAGAGCAAGCATTCATGACATCACAACCGTTAATCTTCACGAAAACCAGACCTCTTCGCCAGAATATAAAACCACCACTTCACCAGAGCAATGCAAATTCCAGTGGAATCAACCAAACAGTGAAAGCATCACCATGGATTTCAACCAAACACATGGCAGTTTCTTCATGTCCCCTGCTTATGGAGGGGACACGTATGGTGGCGGTGGAGGAGCTGGCGGTTTACTTGAATCGTACGGTGGATCGAATAATATGGTTTTCCAGATGCAACCAGCCTATCCTTTTTAAATCTTTTTGTGGCATTGGGGTCTTTCCTTTTTTGGTTTGATATGGGTAGTTTTACTTTCTTTTGGTCTTGTTCATGGTGTTTTTGGTATTCACTTGTGGTGTTATCTAAGATGTGAATATTATTTATCCGTTTAGCGATCGCTTTAGCTTGTCAGGGACAAATTACAGTATGGATTATGCTATGTTTTTGTGTTTGTGAACTGGCACGCGAATGCTGATATGGTTGTGATGCATAATCAGCATCATCATTCGTGTGTCACTTTTAGTTACTACTTTTTAAGCAACAAGATCTATCTTAAAAGCATATGATCCAAGATTTTATTTGTTGACAATTGACTTTTATTGACCCTATCTTGTTGGTCGAATCGATATTTTAATATTCCACCAACATGAAGCATCATATGATACTAGCTATTCTTGATTGATGATAAGCCAAAAAAGCTTGATTTTCCTTGTCCAAATTAAGATTCTTTTAACGCTTGTTAATGTTCTTAATCTTTACCCTTAACCCTTCTTTTTGGTCAAAAGTAGATGTTCTTTATTAGTGTTAGAATATGTGGAAAGACTGTTATGATAGTAATGCCTAAAATCATGATTTTGACTTTTTTCTATCAATAGTTTAACTTTTAAATCCCACGCTTATTTAAATGATTACAAATTTTCATAGATAGCTTAATCATTTAATAGGACTTTTATTACTAATAATGCTTAAGCTAAAAGATGGTAAAAGTTTAAAACTTTTATATTGGCTATTTATCTATTTATATAAAAAGTCAAAATAGTGTAAAAGTCAACACTTCAACACTAATGTTTAAGTGGGAGAGGATTTTGGTGCCATCTTGATTAAGAAAAAGAATCCAAGACAGCTTTTTTCTATGTCATTACAAGAATCTTAAAAATGAACAATTGGATTTGAATATTTTTAAAATGATTTGTGTTATTTCATTAACTGATTTTTATATATAGGTTATTGTTATATTGTTATATATAAGATGCAACTTTTGACATGTAATTTCAAACCAAATAGCTATTGAATAATTATAGTAACCTCTAATAATGTAATAATTAATTTTATATTTTGAAAAAAAAAATCATAATACAAATTCTATTTTTAATTTAGTAATTAAAATAACCGTAAATTAGAATTATTAATCTAGATAAATTTATTGGGATAATGAAAAGGACACATTAAGGAAAATAGAGAGTATTTCCACCGTTCTGGTAGAAAATGAAAAGTAAGAGAATATTATCGATGATGTAATGTTAGTGTAACATGAGTGAATGAAAGATTTTAAGATGAAATTTACAAAATGGTCTAATAGTCGAAATTTTGAAATTTACAAGCGGGAGCCTACTCCTGGTGCCACCTGACACACTTACACATAGTGGCGGAGCTTGAGTGATTTGGTGGAGGGAGGGGGCGGAAATTTATGGGAACCACAATACATGTTAATTTTTTTAAACAAAGAAGATGAAACCAATACTTAAAACAAAAAATAACATTTCAGTAGAAAAAATTAACACTAAAAGACGAAAAAAGGAGGAGGGGCGACCTATAGCCCCTACTAAGTCTGTCCATGCTCACGCATACATGGCATGGATTACAAGAGAGTATATGTGACACGTGTCCCCTTCCTAAGGGTTGTTCATATTCGGATATCTGATGATTTGGATACCTAAAAATCATCCAAATCCGGAAAAAAATCTAAAATATCTGAAAATTATCCTAAAAAAATAATTATTCCGGATATCTGACTGCCAGAAAATTTTCAAAACAGACATCTGAATGTGAATCTGAATCTAGACTTCTGAACTTTAAGATATTTTAGGAGCAGATTTTCAGATATTTCGAATTCGGATTCAAATACACAATTTATTGACACCCCAACCCACCGTACTCAGTAGACTCTACAATTTACATGCCTATGCCTTATCAACAAAATCATAAACAAATCCAATATTTACTAATTCGAAAATGAAATAGGCTCAAACTTCAATCATTAATTAAAATAATAAATCTAAATACCCATTGTTTTAATGACAATTCTGGGACAATAGCTGATCATGTATAAGAACTAGACATAAATTTTGTAAGAACATCATTTAGAATAAAAATTAAATATCAGTTTAGTATTCAATACTACGAATTCAACGCAATGTACACGAAATACAAATTGCAAATTAAAGTAAATAATAGAGGTCATTTAAAACAAGTTTCATGTCACATAAATGAAACATATCTGTCTCTCAGGATACAACAACTAGAGCAGATGTACCATCAGGGTCAACAACGTATGTGAAATTGTAGGTGAAACAAGAATGCAATGATCTATCATTCGCAAAAGATTAGAGAATGTTGTTTGCGGTTTTCTATCTGTCTCGATCAACGCAACCAAACCTTGAATTTATACTGTTAAAAGCTCACTTTAAACAACCAAATTCAATTGTTGCAACAATGACTACATTAAATCGACATTTAAACAAAATTAATTTGATCGTTTTCAACTTGTTTAATGCACATATGAAACAATCTTGATTGTTTCGAAATTTGAACCAATTCGGTCAACGTGAATTGAATCATTGAGGTTCGAAAACATATAGAAAAAGGCTCTAACGACGATACGGGCGTGTGAAGTGCAAAATGCGCCATCAAAACGTCATATTACGCACCTCACCCTCGGCCACATACATGATCCTGGGCGTGGGCGCATCATGTGCTTTGCACTCTACTGACTGCCACTGAGTATGTCTTGTTATATTGCAATACATTCTTATAACTCCAACTTGTAAACATACACGAAAGATTTATCTTTATTTAAATGTGGCAATCCGTTCTCACAATTGTTAAATAATTAATGTTTTAACCATATAACTTTAAGCACTGATATCTCATTTATTTTAATTTTGTTTAAATCAAGTTTTAGTTTATTTTGATCTTCACATGCGGTAGAACATAAACGTAATAAATAATAATTAAAATTGTAACGAATAGAAATGATTATTTTTGGTCCAATCTTCCAATCTTCCAATCTTCAGAGAAAGCTAAAGGAAATTTCTAAATAATTCTTTTAAAAATAAAGCTTTAAACAAATCGAGCTCAAACCTTAACAAGCTTGTGCTCAGCTCGGTTTGTTTACACCCATAAGTCGTAGAGGCAGTTCATATGCATAATTAAAAACATTATTTATCATAGAAAAAAAAATATTATATCAAATTGAAAACCACTATAGCAGTCCATACGGATATAAATATGCTATCTGGGTAAAAGCTTATAAATTTTAATGCTATACAGATCCAGATGGGAAAAAATATATTTTTTTAATTTACGTGTTTTACAATAAAAACAGAATCATTTAAAAACAAAATTTAAAAAAATATATTTCATATTTCACAAGCTTCAATTAAAAATATTTATTAAATACACGAACAACGGGTAGCGTCTGTAACACAATCTCATATGCTAAAACATAAATAAAATACACGTTAAATTGGTTAACATCCCACCGCAAAATCTTAAAAGCATACTGTATTGTAAAGATTGGTGTCACGTTCACAAAATTCGAAAATATAATGGGTCATAACACTAAGCATCAAAAGCTCCATCCTTTGTAAAAACAAATCTCAAAAAACCAGAATGCAAAACTTAGACATAACATAAATCCAAAACTAAAACACGCAAAAGAAGTTAAAATTAGAACTGACGATGACGATGACGATGACGATGACGATGACGAGGACGAGGACGAGGACGAGGACGAGGACGACGACGAGGACGAGGACGACGACGACGACGACGTGATGATGATGATGATGATGATGATGATGATGATGATGATGATGATGATGATGATGATGATGAAACAACCATGTACAAATTAAAACTTCATGTTCAAAACAAAAACAATAAAAATACATTCCCTTGTTTATAAATAATATATAATAATAACAATAATAATAATAATACTAATAATATGCATTTTGTCATAACACAATTTCAAATTTTAGTGCTTCAAATAGTTTGTATTCTTCTGATCCAACAAAAATTTATTTTATTTTATTTCCTTGATATACTGTCATAAAATACTTTTTTTAAAAACATTTTATATTTACAACGTTTCAATAGAACTTTTATCTAAAATAAAGTCAGCACAACAATATAATACAATACAATGTAATGTAATGTAATATGTTAAAAACCATCACAACATAAAGTTTTTTTTTTTAATTTCAAACACAACATAACGATAAGCTTCTTTTTTTCTTTTATATATATATATATATATATATATATATATTTTATTCAAGATCGAATGGCACAACGCCAGGCTAAAAACCAAAAGTCAAATAAAACATTTTTTTAAATTTTCTTACATCATGTTTTTGAAAATTTAAATATCCGTTACAATATTTTTATTTTTGTCTACGTTTCAATATAGATTATATTGGAAACAAAGCGATAGCGACACATAGGTAAAACCAACTTGTTTCCATTTAACTATATAACCAGGGGCGCAGCTTTGAAGGGGCTGGGGGGGCGACCGCCCCCCCTGTTTTTTCGTTCAGTGGTGTACATTTCCCGATTCGTAGTGCAAAATTTTTTAAAATTTCTATTTCGCCCCCCCGGAAAAAAAAAATACACCCTATGTTCGCCCCCCCTGAAGTTTCGCCCCCCCTACGCTTGGGGTCAAGCTTCGCCACTGTATATAACTCTTATGTACAATTTTGTAAAGGATTGATATTTAGCGCCGGTTAGTTAGCAATTAATCGAAAAAGGTGGAGCTACCAATGCTATTATACAAAATCGTTGGTAATCAGTCACATTAGGTCCAAAGATATTACATGTCAAAGACTGATTATATTTGGGTTCTAACGTCTTAATTTGGTTTTCTTGGTCAAAATTGATCAAAATCTTTGTAATATCTAAAACATAATACATAAGATTTTGTGTGTGTTTGTGTATATAAACATATATATGCTTTTAAAAAAAATAAATATAGAATTCCATTCTAATTGATTCGAATTTGACCCATACCTCACTGCCTCATTAGTGTATAATTATTTTAAAAAAATTGATTATACATAAATAAATAAATAAAAGTGAAATCCGAAAGCCACATTTTTGCATATTATTATATATATATATATATATATATATATATATATTAAAAAGCATTAAAAGGAATAGTGTTTATATTGTTATTATATATTTAGTGGGTCCCATTGTATATATATATTGAAAATCACACACACACACACATATATATTATTTAGGTTTATGATCCATGTAGTGACGTTTTAATAATTTAGACTTAAATCATCAAAAGTTTTTTTTTAACTTTAAAAAGTAGTAAATAGAGATAAAAATATTAAATTTGTGAGATTTGCTAAAAGATTTAAGTTTTTATTAAATTTGAGAGATTTGAGACAACATTTAGTAACGCTTTAAAATTTAGACTTTGACCATAAGAAGTTTTTTAACTTTAAAAAGCAGTAAACATAGATAATGGTATTAATTTGAGAGATTTGCTTATAAATTTGGATTTTATTAAATTTGACATATTTATTTAGAGATTTTGGTTTTTCTTTTAATTCAAACAATTGATTAGACGGGTTTTGTGATTAATTTTTATTTATTTTTAAACATATTTGTGAGGTTTTGTATGATTTTATGTTTTTATAAAAATTTTGTATACTATTCGTGATGTGAGATTTGATGTAACTTATGCTTCTGAAAATGATATAAAATACCCGTTCTCATGAGTGTACTGTGATAACCCGCCGCAACGTGCGGGTTGAATAAACCTAGTTATATATATTAAACTTCATAAAAAGGAATAGTAACTATATTAATATTATATTGAATAGTAAATTTTAATATATATATATATATACACACATATATGTATATATAATAATGGATGGGCCCCGATACTTAATTTATATATATTATTGTATATTATAAATTATATTATTTAGATGTCTGACTCATGTATTAACATTTTAAAATTTTAAACTTAATCCATCAAAAGTTTTTTAACTTTGAAAAATAGTAAACAAAGATAAAAATTATTAAATTTGAAAGATTTGCTTAAAGATTTGTGTTTTTATTAAATTTGAAAGATTTACTTAGAGATTTGGGTTTTTGTTTTAATTAAATGATTGGTTGCTGACAAGACAGGTTTTGTGAGTAATTTTATTTATTATTTTTATAACATATTTGTGAGGTTTTTGTATGCTTTTATATTTTATAAAAAAATTGTAGAGAGTTCGTGACGAGATATTTGATTTTGTTATGTAACTTATGCTTCTGCAAATGATATGTATAATATCCGCTCTCAAAAGTGTACTGTGATAACCCGCCGCAATACGCGAGAGGAATAAACCTAGTTTAGAAAAAAACAAATAGTCAAGAACCAATACCATACCACTTGCATACGACAATAGTATATTCATTATTCACTTTGAGTCCCCACCCACAAATCAAACATAAGTGAAATGACATAACTAACCCCATTCCAATCATTTAACAATTTGCTTGGTATGCCCACATTAAAAGGAGAATCTTTCCTGGACCAATAATCAAAACTTATAAAATCATTAAAATTAAAATATTATTTAAATAGCAGCATTATTATATAACAAAAATTAATATATAAACAAATACGGTACCAATGCGACATTACATGAAAACACATGGTGCAATTCTGTGTCTTAATCGTGTTTCTACAATGACTCAATGAGGAAGAGCCAAAATAAAACCAACTTAAATTCGGGTTTACTATTTGAAATCTTTGTAAATAGTAGGAAACGCTTTGATAACATGAATTTTTATTTTAGAATGATATTTTACGTTCATTACAATTGTCTAAATACCAAAGAAGTGATGTACTAGTTAAAGTGAAGTAGAGACAACTTAAAAGTCTCAAATTCAATTCCTACTTGGGACGTTTTTCCTTTGAGGTTATCGATCCGGTTACTTGTGGTAGCGCTTTACCTATTCCTCTTGATTAGTCGGGTGTTGGTAGGGATTCGAGGGTTTACCACATAAGTGAGTTCACACGATCATAAAAATGATTAAAATATTGTGTGGTTTCTAAAGGGTCCTAATATTTATACACCACCCTCTTTTTTATACACCAGGGGCGGCCCGGGGGAGGGGCAAACCCGACCTCCGTCCCGGGCCCAAGTTTTCGAGGGGCACCATTTTTATATATATTTAATTATTTATATATATATATAATTGTATATATTTTTTTAAAAAGAAACCTAGTTGTCGTTCAAGAATAGAGATTTTTTTTGGGCCCAATAAAATACCCAAACAAATTAGCCAATTAGGCCCATTTCTAATTTTTTTTGGCCTTTAACCTCACCTTGTCGTTCAAGAACAGAGATTTGAGATTTGAGAAACAAATATTGAAATTCAAAATCCCCCAAAAAAAGTTAAAAACCCTCGACCAGTCGACTGTCGACCTCACCTGCACCGCTGCACGACTCACGGCTGCACACCTGGTGCTCGACGAGACGACGACGAAGGAGTGAGCCACTGCGACCGCTGACTCCGACTGGGTGGCTTTCTTGCGGCTGTTCGGCAGTGCGGCAGCCAGCAGGCCGGCAGCTTTCGTGCGACGCCTCCTTCGAGTCTTCGACCTTCAATTCTTCAACCAGGTAATGTTTTTTGACTTGAGTCTTTTGATTTTTTGTGTTGATTGACTGATTACTGATTGTTGTCTACTTGTCTTGTTCACTTGTTGATTAATGATTAAATAATTTAAATTGTTAATGTTTTTGTGTTGAACTTGAACTAATGAAATAGGATTTACTGATTTAGCCATTTAGGTTAGGAATTTGTCATGTTGATTTGTGAATTTGTCATGTTGAACTTGAACTAATGAAATAG
This sequence comes from Mikania micrantha, assembly GCA_009363875.1. Taxonomy (NCBI): domain Eukaryota; kingdom Viridiplantae; phylum Streptophyta; class Magnoliopsida; order Asterales; family Asteraceae; genus Mikania; species Mikania micrantha. The sequence goes on from CM018691.1 coordinate 15,077,613, forward strand.
GATTTACTGATTTAGCCATTTAGGTTAGGAATTTGTCATGTTGATTTGTGAATTTGTCATGTTGATTTGTGAATTTGTCATGTTGATTTAGCCATTTAGGTTAGGAATTATGCCTCCTAAACAACTATCCGGCAGTCAGAAACGAAAAAAAAAGGAAAAGAGACGAGGAAATGAGACGGTCACAATCAGGTGCTATGTATAAATTTATGAATAAATCACCTGTTGAAGAACATGTTGAAGAGCATGTTAAAGTTGTGCTTGAAGATATAGAAGAGGAACAACATGTTGAAGGGGAAGAACATGTTCAAGTTGAAACGGAAGAGACAGAAGAGCAACAACATGTTGAAGAAAATGTTAACCGTAATCCTATTGATATATTCGATCCAATTAGATGGGAAGGACTTACTTCTGATGACATAAAACTTTTAGTCGAGAAAGGTCCTAAAAGAGACACGAGTATGTTGTATGGTCCATATGATGTGTCTGGACCAAGTGGCAGACGATTTTCTACAGCTTTATTTACAAGAACAAATGACTATTATAGTAAGGTATTTAAAGTTCTCACCAAATTCTGTTATGGTCGAGGAGTCCTATTTAGGGTTTTTGAATGTTAATGACACAACTGGAAAAGGTTTGTTTGAAGTTACAGTAGAAGAGTTAAAGTCATTTGGTCTAGAGATTGATGATATGCGAGGTCAAGGTTATGACAATGGGGCAAACATGAAAGGAAAACACCAAGGAGTGCAAAAGAGATTTTTAGATCTAAATCCAAGAGCATTTTACACTCCATGTGGTTGTCATTCTCTTAACCTTACATTATGTGATATGGCTAACGCTTGTGTAAAAGGAAAGAGTTTTTTTGGAGTCATTCAACGTATATATACTATTTTTGGAAATTCCATTAATCGATGGCAAATTTTGAAAAGTAACGTTAAAGGTTGGAGTCTTAAGGCATTGTCTCAAACTCGTTGGGAAAGTCGTGTTGAGAGTGTTAAGGCTATTAAATTGCAAATGTGCGATGTGCGAGAAGCTTTACTTGAGGTCGGAGAAAAAGATAATGATGATGCAATTGCAAGTGAAGCAAATTCACTTGCGGAAAAAGAACTTAGTGACTTTGAGTTTGTAGTATCAATTGTCATGTGGTATGAAGTATTAAATCAAGTGAATATAGTGAGCAAAAAGTTACAATCAAAGGATATGCATCTCGATATTGCTATCAAAGAAATCAACAGATTGATTCAGTACTTCAAGGATTATAGAGAAACAGGGTATTCAAAATCGATTGATGAAGCAAAGGAGATTGCTAATGAAATGGCTATTGATCCGATATTTCGACAGAAGCGTGTAATTCAAAGGAAAAAACAGTTTGGTGAGAGTTCAGCTTGTCAAGAACCTTCATTTACACCTGAAGAGAACTTTAGAGTCAATTATTTCTTATATATTGTTGATCAAGCTCTTTCTTCTCTTGAGACAAGATTTGAGCAATTCAAAGAGTTTGAAAAATTATTTGGTTTTTTGTTTCCACGTAACTTGAGCGGAATTGAAGATAAAGATCTTAAGTTAGCATGTCATCTTCTTGAAAATGCACTCAATTTTGAAAAGAAATCAGATATTGATGCAGATCAACTTTATACGGAGTTGAAATTATTTGGGACATCACAGACCGAAGAATTTAGTCATCCTATAGATATTTTAAAGTGTTTGAAAGAGCTTGGTTATTTTCCAAATGCAACCATTGCCTATAGAATACTGTTGACTATTCCGGTCACGGTTGCATCTGCAGAAAGAAGTTTTTCAAAGTTAAAGTTACTGAAATCTTACTTACGAACAACAATGTCTCAGGAAAGACTTAGTGGATTGGCCATGATAGCTATCGAGAACGATATATTGGAAAGGATAGACTGCGAAGAGCTACTCAACCAATTTGCTATGAAGAATGCTAGGCGAGCTTCACGGATTATCGGTTAATTATATTATTATATGTATTTCACTAAACTTGACTGTGATTTTTGTTTATCATTTATTAATATAATTAGTCGTCTCTTACGAAAATTTTTTTATACATTTGAATGCGTTAGGCTTTAGGGGCTTTTTTTCCCCGACTCGTCCCGGGCACCCAATTTCTCAGGGCCGCCCCTGTTATACACCATACTCAAATCAAATCAATCGCATCATACTCATATAATTTTTACTCGTACATATTTTTTTAATATTTTTTATTATTAAAAAAATACAAAAAATGTTGTTATCTATACACCGCAATTTTCCCTTCATGTATTGTTATACCTTATATAATGTATGCTACATATTTTCAATGGTATAAACAAAATTACTTTTTTTTTTTTGGTTTGAATCAACAATCTTCTATCTATAAGACAAATGAAAATGTAAATGTTGTGTATGCAAATGGTGCAATATTAGATAGGATCACAAATTTGTGACAATAACGATGCTAAACAAGTCATGTGTTTGGATTGATTAAATCAACCTAACACGAACCAAAATATTGCACGAAATAAATGTCATGACTGAGTTAAACACATAGATAATAGATTAACACAAAAATGACATGTTTAAAATATTTTTATTTTGTTTTTGTCCATTTACATGTTGCTATGTGGATGTGGATGTTTAACACTAGTTTTATATCGGAGAGAAACAAATTTTAGAAAACCTCTCCTCTCTCTTCGAAGACAAACCAACTTAAAAAATTTTACAAATTTTTTTTTTTGCGATTATGTGTTTCATTCTTAATGTTTAGAAGTAGCAATCATAGTTCTTTAAATTCATTTTTGTTTCTGTTTACGTGCCTTATTGCTAACCATGTTAAATATTGATGTTAAGTCTGATCACGTGCCATTCACATGATGTGCAATCTAGCAATTTTAACCACTATTTTAAAAGTTAGGCCATGTTTGGTAGCCTCTTAATCCCATTCAGAGGCTACCTCTTAATGGTTCATATCATGTGAATGGTTAAAAAGTATCCGTAAGTCTAAATGATTAAGAGGTTGGTAATGGTTCATAACCTCTGAATGGTTAAGAGGTAACTCTAAGTCTGAATGGTTAAGAGGTTATGAATCATTCAAAGGTAACGTCTTAATGTCATTCAGATGCAAACAAACAACCCCTTAGACAACATTTGATATCTCACCACCTCAAAATGTATGATTCAAACCCTAACTTTTGGGCAATGACGAATGGGTATTGCTCGTGTGGAATATATGTTTGCTCACCCATTTTAATTTAACCATTAAAAAACCCTTTCTTATTCAGTTTTACCCATTTGAGGTGTGATGAGAAGATTGAATGGGGAAAGATCTTGTAATGTTTGATTTGGGGCAGGGAAGTAGACCTCTCACTCATACGAGTAATACACGTCATCAATGCACAAAAATTAGGGTTTGAATTATACGATTTGGGATGGGGGAGAAGATCTAGCTTTTAAAAAACCGCATAAAATTATCATAATGTCAAAAGTTACTTATATAAATTAAGTGAATTTAAAGAACTTCAACATTTACTTTTATAATATAAGGACGTCTAGTAAATAACATAAATGTAATAAACATTTTTTTTCGTAATTTTATCATATTTAAAGAAAATGGTTTTTTTTTGATGAAATCGTAAAACAAACCATTAATAACAATTTTTGAACAATGGAAGCCAAAACAAAACCACTAAAAATAAAAAAGAACCAAACCAAATTGTTATCAATTACTTTCAATTTACTTTTGTGGTTTGAATCCTATGTGCTTAAGCTTTTTGAGCCTATTAAAAATAAAAGCCGAACCATTGTACGATTTGAAACAAGTAAATTACACGTCGCTCCTAATGGCATTTTGTTTTGTTGAATGACGCCCAAACCATCAACCCAATCTATATTATGTAGGACAACCGTTCATAAATTTGTAATTATAATATATTATATTTCGTTATATAGGACTAGAAATAAAAAGAAGACTATCACACGAACAAAAAAAATTGCAACTATTACACGAAAGAAAATTACATAAACATAAACTGAAATAAAGAAATACAAGTAGGAAGAAAACGAGAAAATTTTGGTGACTAAGGAATTCTGTTAAACAGAGGTCCCTTAAAACAGATTTTGGACTACCCAGGTAAACTTGTCTGTCTCCCAAGGTACAACAGCCGAGGCAGATGCCACTGCCGGAATTAACTTCGACCACATTACACCCATCGGCCACGTACCTGGACCAGTCCCTAGCACGGGCGCATCTTGTGCTTCTCACCCTCCTGACTGTCATTGGGTTCGTCTTGTTATATTGGAATAATATCCTATAATAGCTTTTTCTTATAAATCGACAAACGGTTTATCTTTAATTCTATGTGGGAATCCGTTCCTACATTTATTAAGAATTAATATTAGGGTTGTTCAAATTCGGATATCCGGAGATTCGGATATGCGAACTCTAAAAAAATAATAAAATAAAAAAAAAAACATCCAGATATCCGAAAATCTGAAAAATATCCGAAATATTCGAAAAACTATCCAATATCCGAATATCCGAAGAAATATCCGAATATCCGAAAAAAAATAACTATTTCGAATAGTTTGGATATCCGAACTATCTGAAATTTTTCAAAACTACCGTCCGAATCCGGATATTCGGACTTTCGGATATCCGGACTTCCTGAAATCCAAATTTTCTGATATTTCGGATACGGATTTTCGGATGTTTCGATTTCAGATTCGAATACGGATTTTTTTGAACACCCTAATTAATATCAATGTTTTTATAACTGGACCGGACATTAAACCCGACGTCTTACTGATCACTGGTCGAATCGGTTGGACCAGATTTAAGAACCGGATCATATATTAATTTTTCTTCTCTTTATTATATTAAATACCAATAGTTTTATTCAATTTGGTAAATAATATAATTACAACATAAATCATATTCTTTAAATTTTTATAAACTATCTTTAAGAAATATATGATATATGTTATTTAAAATAAACAATTTTAAATTTTATTTATTTAACTTATTTAATACATATGTTTTTAATGTAGTTATAATATATATATATATATATATATATAGGGTATGTTTAAAATGAAAACCACATCTCAATGAGAAAACCGCGAAAACCAAGCAAAAATCACGTAAAACGAAAGTATTTTTTTTTGAAATTTTTTTACATGTTTGTAACACTATTGGACACATTTTTATAAAAAAATATAAAAAAAGCGCCGACCAGATATTTTTAAAAAAAATATTTTATAAACCCACGTAAAACCTACGTAACAAAACTAAAAATTTTTTTAGTTTTGTTACGTAGGTTTTACGTGGGTTTATAAAATATTTCTTTTAAAAATATCTGGTCGGCGCTTTTTTTATATTTTTTTTATAAAAATGTGTCCAATAGTGTTACAAACATGTAAAAAAAATTCAAAAAAAAAATACGTTCGTTTTACGTGATTTTTAAATGGTTTTCGCGGTTTTCTCATTAAGATGTGGTTTTCATTTTATCTTTTCCCTATATATATATATACACTAGGTTATAAGCCCGTGCATTACACGGGTTTGTGAATAAATATTATGTGATTTTTTGATTATGTCTTTATAAATTTACTTAATAAAATAATAATATGAGTTATATCTTTATAATATTAAAAAAATAAAAAATTGATAAGAAGATGTTCTTAATATGTGTGTCCATACATACATACATACATGCATACATACATACACACATATAACATTAAACATTGATGATATTATCATACCAGTCTAATACCCCGTGTGTTACACAGATTTGATACAAAAAATAGTTAGTGATAAAAATTTTAAAACGGTATTTTGATATAAAATGAATAAATTATGTATTAAAAATTACTTTAAGTAATAAAACAATAATTGAAAATTTTAATAACAATAAGAATAACATCAAACCTTCTTAATTTGTAATAATTGAGATATTTGAACTAATAAACTTTAAAAATTTAAGTTAATTTTTTATCAAAAACTAACTATTTCAAATGAAAAAAAAAAATGAAAATTATCATTAAACATACAAGACAAAAAATGTAACTCTTATTAGCATTTTTATAAATTTCGATTTATATTTCACTTTATTGAAAATTATTTATATTTAAAAAAAACTTGTATTGTATAAAACTTGTATTTTTTAAAATAGCGATTTAATATATTTCGTTGTTTTTTAATTTTTATTGTTCGAAAAAAGTTATAATATAAACTTTTTAAAGTATGTTTTTTAATTAAATGATTTGATTTTCAATTTATCAAAAACTTTTTAATTTGTCAATGACAACTAATATCATTATTAATTATTATTACTATAATCATTTAATTAAAGATAATTAAGTGATAATATAAAAAGTTGACAAGTGTCAAGATAGGCTTAGAATGTGTCAAGTGTCCAATAAAGATTTTTGTTTATTATAGTAGTAAGATATATATATATATATATATATATATATATATATATATATATATGTGTGTGTGTGTGTGTGTGTGTGTAATTAAAATAGAACAACAAAAATATCTTATTATTTATTATGAATTATAATTTTATACATTAAGCATATCTTAAGCATGATAATATAATAAAGTTAAAAAAAAACTACGAAATTCATAATGAAACTAACATTATGATTATTAAAATAAGATAAAATACATTAAATTAAATTCACTTTTAAAATTAAGTTAAATTGACAAAATCAATAAAAACTCATCTAGAGGCACTTTTACCCAAAAAAAGTTGCGGTAGCTTTTCCTCAAATTATCTTTCTACACCTTTGCTAGCATCCTCTTTCCCATTCTAGTACCAGCACCGCACTTCCGATCAAGGCTGATCGCTCCATTCGAGCTTCAAGTTGGCATTCACTGCGGGTAGCGGCAACACCTGTTCTTCTCCTCCTCTGATTCAACCTTGAAAATTCGGCGGCAGCACCCGTTGACATCTTCACCTTAGAAATTCGACGGTATATATAGATAAATAATAAACCAATATGCTAAGACAGAACCCCTAAGATGATAAATTAGCAAAGTAAGTAAAAAAAATACGTCTGAAGGTAGGCTCAAAATTATGACCTCCTGGGCAATGTTGCACATCCTCCAGCAGGCCATCCCATCTTTTAAATTACTTTTTTTTTGAACAGTCATACTATCTTTTAAATTACTTACCCCTTTTAAATACATACAAAAGAAACTAGGTAATAAAGATATATTAAATGGTTGTCTTGTGCTTAGACAACGATGCATTACTATTCATTCGTTTATCTTTGTTATGTAAGATTAAAATATAAATATTTACAATTTGGTTCTTTTAATTACTTAAATATTTTTATCGTATAAGTAATTATTTGATCAACGTAAATTTCCTTATTATCCTAATTATGGTTTTCCCTTGAATGCATATAAATAGGAGATTAAGGCCTTAATTACGTTTTTTTTAACACACACAACATCATAATCACAAATTCCTAAGCATCTAGAATTTGTTAACCTCTCACAAGCCTCTCGAAACCGTTATGATACAGCATAAACAGGAACCTATTCAGATATACTGCAACGAATTATGTCATTAATCAACTCAACATTTACTGGATTCATATGTTTCATCTGATCTAGAGGCATATAATTTTTTTTCGTATGTTATTTATGATCTAATCTAGGAATGGATCAACATGTTATAGATAGTAATACTTTAAAACTACATATCTATAATCAAAATGCAAATTACATGAAACAATTATGTGAAATTTAATTCCCATTTCTCTTTGACTATAAAAATTAGGCATAAGATAACCCAAGTAGTTTACATTATTACACAAAACACATTTTTTTACAAAAATAAACTAGTCAACTCTAAAACTCACTAGGTTGGTCTACATTATAAACATGAGTCATTTACCTAAACATGCTTATTTGTTAAACTAAAGTTCTTTAGGCTAACCTAAAGCACATTAAATATATATTGGACCATTTCGTGCCAGAAATTCACGTATAGTTACCCGATTTTATAAAAGTATAAACACAACATGATTTTCGCACATGTCATGTTTGGTTTTATTGGTTTGTGGGTTTTGAAAGGTGAGATTTTCATTTTCTATATATACTATTTATGGAAATTGTAAAGATGATAACTAAGATTTTATAGATCAATTGACTACATAAATAATAAAATTTATCAACTAGTTGTTAATTTCCAACTTTGCAAATGGCACAAGAACAAAATGAGATTCTAAATACTCGAATCGAAAAAAAAATAATAATATTACAACAATTTGCATTCTATTTAATTTAAATTTATATAACTACCAATACTTTATACAAAATAAATAAATAAATAAAAAAGAACATATGCCACTTTATTATAACTTTGATGAAGAAAAAAGGGCACTTGCCCATTTGGATTTATCTGGCCCACGCAACTATAGTTTGATACTATGTAAGTAGCACCACAAAATGTCACTTTCAGCCCCTCTACTCTGTAATTAATTCGGATTCTATCTAATTGATCATGTATAAATTCAATCTGGGAGAATGACGCACAAAGTGACTTCACAAAGTGTGTTTATCGAATATGTTTCTGAGTTATATAAATCACTTTTCTTGGATTGATATTCTTGAAAGTAACAGAATAAGAAAATTCGATGTCGATTGAACAAATCAAAGGAAAGAATATTCTAAATTTGTATACAAGTGGATTGGAACATAATTTTAAAGTTATACATACGTACGTACGTACATACAGAGTGAGGTTAATATACAAAGTGATAGTTTTGTAAAAAATGTAAAAAGCAAAGTGCTATTATAAATAACAAAGTACTGTTTTAATATTAACAAAGTGCTATTATAATATTTAATATTTTCTTGTTAATAATAACACTTTGTTATTTATAATATCACTTTATTTTTTACACTTTTTACAAAACTATCAATTTGTATTTGATCCTAACATCATACACACATACATACATATATGTTGTAAGGAAATATAGCCACTCCTATAAATAATACAATTTGTAATCTAAATATGGACATGGCTATATTAGTGGAGTGTAATACAAGCTGGCTAAATATAAATCTATTACACCCCCGCAGTCGAAGCGAGAGGAGAGCGAATGGTGAGACTGGAACGGAAATCATCAAAAAGCACACGGGGAAGACCTTTGGTGAAACTATCAGCAATTTGGTATCGTGATGGAACATGAAGGATTCGTACATTGCCTCGTTGTACATGTTCGCGAACAAAGTGTATGTCAAGTTCGATGTGTTTTGTTCGTTGGTGTTGTACCGGATTGCCAGATAAGTGAATTGCGCTAATGTTGTCGCAACAAACGAGAGATGCATGTGGTAGTGGGTGATGTAACTCAAGTAAAAGATTCCGTAACCAACATATTTCAGCAACTACGTTTGCAACGCCTTTGTATTCGGCTTCGGCGCTTGATCTAGAGATAATCGGTTGTCGTTTGGATGACCAAGAGAGAAGATTGTCACCAAAGTAAACGCAATAGCCGGAAGTGGGTGCACATGTTGACTTGAAGTCCTCATAAAGAACTATAAGAATATTTTTTACATATTTTTACGCATGTGTGAAAAAGCTTTTATATTTTTCATTAAAAATAAATAATAACTTTTAAATTTATGATAACTTCAAAACATAATAAAATCGAAAATTGTTATCTTGAAGGTGACATCGTTACAAAATCTTACTTCGTTTTTATTTTTGTTTTATCTATCACTATAAGACAAAAAGAGGAAACGACTAAATTTATGCTACCAGCAGGAAATGACATTTCAATAGCTGTGTGCGTACTTAAAGAACGGTAGCACAAGTCTACTAGTGTTTAAAGGTGTTCACATTCCGGTTTCAAGCAGTGAAACCCTCCAAACCCGTCATTGGTTCAGTTTCACGGTTTGTTGTTTTCAAACATTTAGTTGGCCATTTTCAAAAGTTTGAAATCATACTAAACAATTTTGTTTATGATTTTCATAAAAATCAGACGGACCGCATTTGTGTGTGTGTGTTTATATATGTGTGTGTGTAGATTGGCTTTATATTTGAGCTTTATGTAATTAGCATATTTCAAACTGTAAAATAGTTCTGTTTAATTCAGTTTTTCTTTTTAGTAGGCTCAAAAGCCCAAAGTATAAAACTAAACCATAACGAAATCATTAATAATAGTTCGGTTTGGTTTCATTTTTATCGATTCGGTTTTGGTTTCATTATTCAAAATATGTTATTAACTGTTTGGTTTACGTTTAGTTTCAAACCCATAAAAAAGTGGATTGTAAACACCCTACTAGTGTTGTTTAAATATCATGAATTTACTATTAACATCGTCGTATGAGAAAAGTGATTAATAAATGTCGTCACATAATCGCCATGTATATTAATTAGTGAAAAAGAGGAAGATGATGTTGCATAAAACAAATGATAATAAATAATTAAAAAAATAACATTTTTATCCCAAACAACTCAACCTCGTAATAAAAAAATGATTGTTCTATTTCTTTATCGAGAAAACTCAGTCGAACTAAAATTTTAACGCACTCTCAACCCTACCCAATTCAATCCATGTATTTATCATAGAAATATGGACTTGTGATAATTTTAAAAGTATTAAAAATAATTACTTGATTTTTAATGAATAAAATAGTTATTTGAAATATACAAAGAAAAAACATGAAATATACTAAGAAAAAACATAAAATATACAAAATGTTTGTTTTCAATAAAGTTTATGCCAGGAGGCTCACAAAAAAGAAAGAAAGAAAGAAAGAAAAACTAAACAAGACCATGTGCTTACATGTAATTTTTTGAAGTTAAATATTATATTTATGAAAGAAAAATCAAGATTACTTGTGAAACAAATTGTTAGATATAAAAAAAGAAAATAAAGTAAAGACTAGAACAATGACACCTTGTCATGTGTTAATTAAAATGAAAGATCATGAACACATCCAAGGATGTTCCCTCCATTATGTTGTGAGATTTCACGTTTTTTGTCGACTGAATTCTTTTGATCATTAGGCCACTTGTATTAGTGATCAAAAGTTTCGATTGATCATCAATATATTTAAAAACAATATAAAAACATGAAATCTCACGACCTTGTTTGAGGGACCTATGTTGATTTCTCTTTTATTGACGCACGGTATATATAATGTCATTGGTTCTAAATTTTAGTTTATTTTCTTTTTTTTTAATAATTCATTTTATATATAATTAGTTTTTTTAACAACAATAAAAGGATTTCATAAATAAACTAGTAGGTTGCTAGCACAAAAAAACTGTACACCAAGCCAAAAAATGGAGCCATGTAATCCAAAAAACACAATAAAACAAAGTCTAGATGAAGAGGGAAAAAAATACACACAATATTAAATTATTAACACGTGTTGGCTCTAGTGGTTAGCCAAGAGAAAGCTTGGGTTTTGATGACTAGAAATAAAAATTTATTAGTCTTTGCTTTCTTGAAAATACAATTACCATTGTAACTAGTTTATCCTTTTAAATTCAAATATTTGAAAATATATTAAAAACAATTATTATATTGAAATGGTTATTTGAAATAAAATATACAGAAAATATAATAATCTATCAGTTTTACTTCTTTGCCATGCTGCAATTATTTGCCAATAATGTTAACTAGAAAAGTTACTCGCGACAGCCAATACAAGTAAAATTCTTGCATTACAACGTGGTTGTATGATTAAAAGAAACATATAAAGTCGTGACTGACCGACCAGTTATAAATATTAAAAAGTAGATAAACAACATTTATTGTGACATATGAATTAAAGAAATAAAGCGTTATGTTACGAATATATTCATTTTCTTAGCAAACAAACATGAACACAAAATCCATGTTCATGTTCGGTAAATTTAAATAAAAGAACACGAACATACTTGCATTTGTGTTCATTTTGTTTGTTTATCGGTCAGTATGTCTTTGTTAGTCTCATTTTCATTAATAGCACCATCTTATTTTCACTAAAAGCACATCACCGTTAATCGTTATAACCGACGATTATGTATGTGTGTGTATTGTATTGTTGTCACACCCCCAAATTCCCACACGTGGTGTCAGTCCACGTGGGTGTGACGTGGCCAGAATCACAGCTCAAGATCATATAGAACACCTCTATATGCGTTTACAAATACAATGTTTGACACACACACTTAACAAAATAGTTTGCAACGGAAATTAAATAGTATTGCAGCGGAATAAAATACAATTGTCATACATGCAGCGGAAATGTAAATAGTTTGATACAACAACGTTTAACATAATAAAAGTTAAATTGTTTTCAAAGACAGGAATTTAAAATGTATGCGGGATCCTATGCTCAAATCCCCTAAGTGCATTCCTGTTTCCGAGTGCCTGACAGCTAGTTACCTGAGAATACAAGTTTTAAAAAGTGTCAACACAAAGGTTGGTGAGTTCACAGGTTTTGATATACATATAGTAATAGAAAAACGTGTCATGCTGTTTATCATATGTTAGTACTGAGCCCTAGGCTCCAAGTGCCAGTGCGTCACTACCGAACTAGACCTGTTTGTACTTGCTGATGCGGAACGGTCAGTATACTAAAAACAGGACTAAATTAAAGCTATTTAACCTAAGCTAAAGACTCAAAATCTAATCCTAGACCTATACTTAACCTAAACACCTAGTAATAATCGGAAAACCTAAACTAGACCGCTCCTAAGGCAAGTGTACCTGTCGGTGGCAGAATAGCTGATGGAAGTCCGGATATCGAACCAATGGACACTAGTATAACAAACGAGACCTAGACTGTGAACTAATTAAGGTAAAAAAGGGGGTTTGATGCAACTGATAACCTATTCTGACTGAACTGACTGAAACCACTAAATTAACAACTACACTTAAACAGTAAACTAAAACTGATAAGGAAACTGGAATCTAACTGCAGTGAGGAAAACTGGTGTATCTAGGCTGGGAATCAAAAGTGTGACAGGTGCTGATCTGGACTGATTTATGAAGGATGAAGACTAGGATCTTAATGAACAGACTAAGAAGTACCTAAAGGGGACCCAGATCAGATACCAGGCAACTCCAATAGGAATCCTAAGGCTGTAATATATGCACTAGTCAATCGGGTATCCTCCCGGATTCCCCGACATGCAATTGCACTCTAACGGGCGGATCACCTCCCGGATTTCTCCACCCGTTTGTATCCTAAGACACTAGAGAGCCATAAAGTTAACAACTTTGACATGGATTGACACTAACACTAAGTAGATCTAAGACAACGCCCTCCCGGGTCGTTTAACTCAAAAATCCTAAGTGTAAGAGACCAACCATCTAACCTATCACCTTCCTGATTTCTAGGTTAGGTTACACATGCAAATAACTATATTTAATGAAGTCTAATCCTATGGAATGTGATCAACAACCCATAAACTAACCTAAAACACAAAGTAGTAGGCCTAACATGCATCTATGTGTAGAAAGACCTTCCTAAACACATGTGGATCAAACATACACCAAATATAATCATTCAACATCTGTAAAAACCATCAAAGTTTCAATCTTTACAACTGATTACAAAGCATATATCATCATTAAGCATAAATCAAGTCCAAAATCATCAAAGATCACAACTTTATCATCCCAAACCTAGATACAACCATAGATCTAGCCACAAATCATGCTAACAGTAGCTAAACAAGTCTGAATAAAGTCTAGAAACATCAAAGATCAAAGCTTTAAACTAATAACATGTAAAGAAAAGGAAAATACTCAAAGACAAGCTCCTTCTTCACTTCTACAAACCCTAATCAAGCTCTTCCTTCCATGGTTAAGCTCCAGCAGCCTCCTAGCTCGATTAGGGTTCCAAAGTCGCAGAAAAAGGTCTCCAAAACGGCTGGAATGCGATGGATTTATAGAGAGCTTGAAATTAGGGTTTTGGGCTTGAAATCAATCTGGGGCGCATCGCCTAGCGTGTCTGAGTGAGGCTAGGCGATGCGCGCGGATGAAGGGGGAGCTGGCGTCCGATGATTCCAGGCGCATCACCTGGCGCCAAGCGTCCACGACAGGCGTACCGCCTAGGTCAAAATCTCTTGTTTTCTTCGTTTGTTCACCCGCTCTTGATTCCGACGCCCGTTTGCCTTCATTTCCGCTCCTCCGGGACACATTCTTGCACAAAAACATTAAAATGTAAAAAGGAACTAAAATTGACTCGAAATATATACAAAACTAATGAAAACAGACTCAAATATGTACGAAAACGGATGTGTTAAACTAACACATCAAAAATACCCACACTTAAACCTTTTTCGTCCTCGAAAAAGCTAACAAAATGGAATCATAGATCAGGGCTTGGTTTTTATTATGCAAAGATTTATCAATCATAAATCCTTGTGTATTGACCACGATTGTTGGTATAATGGTCCAATCTAAACCCCAAACACCAATTTCAAGTTCCCTAATCATGATTTATTTATGTTCAAGTTTAATCATTCATCTTATGGATCCTATCCCTTGGTCAAAACGAGTTATCTTAATCCTAACAATAGCTTTCAAGGCACAGGATTAAATCAAACGACTTAAACCCACCTCTGTATGCCAACTACCTAGATAAAGTTAAAATTTTAACCTAATGACGGAGATGGATGAAGGTGTGAGCATTTTGCCTTTTTATTCTCTCATTTTTCTTTTTCTTTTACCTCACTTAAGCATATTACAGCACTGTTTCACTCGGTTATGAGCCGGGGTATGACAACTGCTTTTTAGCTCTTATTCTCTCTTTCTTTTATTTGCACAGGCTCAGCTCACTTAGTGGATTGTGGAATTTCTTTTATTTAGCGGGCGCCATAAGTCTCGGATTTATTTTCATAAAAAGAGAACATATGTGCCAGGTTTAAATTTTAAGAAATCTAGGTTGTTAGTTTACAAAAGTTCCTTTATTCACTATTATTTAGTTTCAGATTTCCCGAATTTTCCAAGTCTTAAACCCACAAGAATCCTGAATTTAAGTTTATTCTATCAAATCATAAGGAACTTTCTATCGGCTGGGCCTACCAACAAATCCCAAATCAATACACAAGTTAGCCTTTAAAAACCTAAGCCCTAATCATAGTCCGATCATTTTCCGTTTATAAAATGCAAGCAAGAACAAGGACATTTTTCAAGACTCTAGCTATATACATCCTAAAACTCTAGACTCAATTAGAAAGTGCAAAATAAATAAATAAACAAACAAATATTTACAGAAAGATAAAAAATAAGGTAAAAAGTGGAAAAGACTTAGCTGATTATGCAACATCAGCACAAGTGAGTCTAATCCAAAAAGAAGTCAATCAACTGCCGGCCGTTTGCAAATGAGATAGCCTAAGTCGTCGCCACCCGAATGTAAGTACGAATGGTTAAAACCAGACTGCAAATTAAGATCTCAAACAACCCAACTAGATTAACTGAAAATAAAAAGACTCAAATACTGACTTGAAAAATATTTACAATGACTCAATTGGAAAGAAAAATGTTTTTGTAAAGTTTTTGATTTTTTAATTTTTTTGTGTTTTTAAGTTGAAATAATTACAATTTCATTATTTAATTACAAGTTGTAATTTATTTACAAAAATTTCAAAAATTTTATTCTAAATTACAAAGTTTTAATACACATTTGACTTGATATATACAATGACTTGTTTTTTACAAAATTTACAAAACTAAAAGGCGCCAGCCTGACATACCCACACTTAGAACAACACATTGTCCTCAATGTGGATTCAGAACTGGCGAACAAAAATAAAAATGAAAATAAATATACAAAAGGTTAGCACGAACTCCCTGAATATATGTAGACGTGTCATAAATGGAGTCGCGCGCCTCTAAATATACAACAACACTCATATACAATTGTTAATGCAACAATAATATAATTACAATTTACAACACAACATAAATAGTACAACAATTGAATTACAATTGATACACACAACATTGTATACAAACATTAAACACAACTAATAAATTACAAAATGAAACAAGTATACAACCAACACATTACACATATTTTACAATAAAAATACACAACCAATGCACAACATTTACATACAACCACAATAATACAGGAAATAAAGTAAACACCACCACAGAATAAATAAATACACAACCAACATACCAAAACGGATGACATATATAAATGTTATGTCCAAATACATACAACTGAAAGTAAAATACATCAGCTAAACTAACTACAAACGATCACTCGTCATCCTCCTCCTCGTCCTCGTCCTCATCCTCCGGATCGGTGTCGGATCCGGGCTCGTGGTCGGCTGTTGGTGGGCGAGGGTCAGGCATCCGGGGTGCTACCTCGACCCCGAGATGAGCCGCTATGCGCCTCTGGATGTCCTCTAAAGCGTCTATCCTCTGAAGGAGGTAACGCTGGGTGAGACGAGGAGCAGCAGGAGGGCGTGGTGGCACATCACGCGGTGGTCGCTCCCTCTGATGCAGGATGCGGTGCGTAGATGGCGGAGGCACCGGAGGAACAGGGGCAGGAGGATCAGCCAATATGGGCACCCACTGGGGTGGCACGTCCCACGTGACCATCCCCGACGTCTGCATGTCATGTAAAGCATACGGGACCGTCTCGGGGCCAAGTGTAAGATGCTCGATAGGGTACCAGTCGAGTACCCCAAGACGGTTAGCAAGGCGGCAGATGTAGGGGCCCATATCTAGGTGTGCAGTGTGGCCCCCCCGACGCGGCCTCGCAAAAGATGTAAGCAAGATAGTGGCGAGGTTCGCCGAGCGGCGACCATGAAGGCAGTATAGGCAGAACAAATCAAAGTATCTTACCTTGTCCTTGCCAGAATGGCGCGGAATCAAGGTGCTAGTGAGGATCCGATGAATGTAACGCAGTAGAGGATCCCGGATCTGTGTCGCCAGCCGCCGGTCAGTGTGCGGGGGGATTGCAATCGTGCTCCAAAAGGTGGTCATCTCATCCTCAGTAACGTATCCGGGCCGAGCTGCCCGAGATACGCCGATGAGGAGGTCCTCAAATGCTCGGGCGGTCACCACCTCCCTGGTGTAAATCCCCATAGCGACCGCAAAGTCGGCCACACTCATGATGTGTGCCGTCCGACCGAGGGCGAACGACACAGCTCCAGGGGTGGTGACGGACCGAGCATCGTACTGAAAGGAGGAGTGGAACTCCACCGTGAGCTCCGCATACTGCGGCCAGCGGCATCTCAGCAGATATATCCATGGTGGAGTCAACATGGAGTCAAACTCCTCCAATCGCCCGAGGCGCTCAATGACAGCTCGATCGAAACCCCTGTGCTGGATAATCTCTAACCCTGCAAGTGCCTCCACACGTGCATGCTCCATAGTTGTAACATCCGTCAAAAATCCGAGGAACCAGTTAACGCGTCAACTGGACGTGTAACTGAAACGACATATATATTTAAAACGATATGAAATAAATATTGTTGTTAAAATATGATCAGATAATAGAACCGGGTTTTGATTCGAGAGAACGAGTCATAACGGTTCCACGCGTTACATACACTTAACAATTCGTATTAACGATTTATTCACTAGAACCGCATATACTGACAAAATAAATACTTCGCGAATGTTTATGTTATCCTCGAAACATTCCGGTCTCGAAAACATAATCGTTAGATTTACACGAGACTAGCCGGGTACGATTTTGTGATCTGGACATGACACGAACACGCGCACGACCGACACTATATATACGGGAAAGTATCCATTCTTTCTCATTGGGAAAACAAAAACACACACTTAAGGTGTGAGAGGTTAGAGAGAGAGACTGGTCGGAATCCGGCCACCGTCCGGCGGCGGTCCGGCGGCGGCCCACGGCGGTCCGCGGCGGCGATTCAAACGGCGAACATCTCCGGCTTCCTCTCTTCATCCTCTACAACCTTTCCTAAAGTGTCGGAGCTTAAATCGAAAGTTTCGGTGTCCAAAACGCCGGTCAAAGGCGGCGGTCAACGGCGGTCAACGGCGGCGGTAGGTCAAGTGGTATACATGTCCGGATTCGTCTTGGAGCGATTTACAACTTTCTCTAAAGAACCATAGCTTGAATCGGACGTTTGGGTGTCCAAAAAGCCGGTCAAAGGTGGTGAAAACCCTAACTTTCACCCAAACGACGACGGCGGTTTCCGGCTGGTTTCCGGTCACCCACGACCTCCCCATCTCCCCTCTAGGCAGCGCCTAGGGCTCTCCCACCCTTCCCCGGCTGTTCGAACTCCGATGAGCAAGAAACCACCACCGACGGTGGTGGTGCGTGGATGGCGGTGTTGGGCGACGGGAACGACAAAGGTCACAAACTCAATTGTTTTCGCTAGTTTTGAGGTCTCCGGTCAGTTTCATTTCAAATCCGGCAGGTCCGGTGACGATTCCGGCGACTGACTACGTTTCCGGTTAAAAACCGACGCGTTAAGGGTGGAAAACCGAGCGTTTTCCGGCGACCGGAGCGCCGGTCAAAGTTGGAAACGGGCTGGTCAAACGTGGTCAAACCTGGTCAAACGGGTCAGATCTGGTCAACATCAGTTTTCATGTATTCGGGTAGACTCGGGACGCAAAACTGGAACCAACGGTGTCTTCGGATCTTCAAACGGACGTACGGTTATCAAAACCGGTTCGCGAGCGTGTATCGTACCGGAAGGTTTAGAGTTCAGGAACTAGTGATACGAACGTTGTGCATTGTTATTGATGTGAATCAACTCAGGTGAGTTCACGACACCCCTTTCCTGTATTTTGGTTTTTGAACTCGGGGAATGAGAAAACATAACAACGTGTTTGAAACATACTGGTTATTATGAAGCTTTGAAACAGTTTTTGAAATATTTTGTGAAACATGATACCTGAATTGATCAGGTTGAGCTTTGAAAACAGTTTTGATACATTTGTGAAACATGATACCTGATTTGATCAGGTGAAATTCTATAAAACGGTTTTTGATACATTTCGTGACACATGAAACTTGATTTGAACAAGTGGAGCTCTGAAACATTTATGAAACATTTGGTGAAACATGATGCCTGATTTGAGATCAGGTGGAACTCTGAAACATTTATGAAACATTTTGTGAAACATGATGCCTGATTTGAGATCAGGTGGAACACTGAGACAGTTTTGATACATTTTGAGAAACATGATACCTGATGAGATCAGGTGGAACACTGAAATGCTTTCGCTATATTTTGTGAAACATTTTGATACTTTTGAAACATTTTGCGAGACATAAAAACGAAAGCGTTGTAAAACATTTGGTTGAGACACGTGACAGTGGGGAAAACATATGACCAAGCTTGTCGTTATTTCTCGGGTTGAACATTTGTCGCTAAGTCCCCTATTCTGTAACCGTTAACCGTGGGGGGCGTGATTATTGAGAATAGATCTATTTGTGATTGACAATCCTCGCCCGTGGTTCGTAGCTAAAACCACGACTGGATGTCGAGCGGGCGCTCAATAATGGGAGAACACACAATGTCTTGCGACAAGGACATTGGAACAAGGGGCATGAACTCGTCAGCTCGGTTATGGGAGCCATGGAGTTATAATTGGACTGTTGGTCAGAGAGGAAACACGGCATTGTTGGAAGGAACAATGTCTGCACTGAATACCAATGTTTTACTCCCAGTTTTGGACACTAACATTTTTGAACTATTTTTTTATAAAAACATTTGACTGCTTTGGATACATTGCATGCATTTATGAAAATATTTTATGCAAACGTTCGAATCATTTGAGATACATTACATACGTTTTGAACAAGTAAATCTGTGGACTCGCCAGCAATATGCTGATTGTTTTTAAAACCATGTTTTTTCAGATGCCTAAAATACAGGGGGTGGAGCTGGAAGCTCAATGTTTGGAGACACATAGGAGAGTCCATGAGAACTAGACTCAACAGGGTGAAACATAGTGAAGGATAGATGAGGAACCTTGAAAGTCACACCGTACGCTTCCGCAACGACCGGGGTGTGACAGATTGGTATCAGAGCCATTGCTTATAGCGAACTAGGTTACCTGATTAAGACCTAGACTAAAGACTTAGACTCATTCTAAGACATGCAGTAATCATTTTCATGGGTTAACAGGAAGTGACTGCAACTTGCATTGGGAGGAACTAGGGTGATTGTGTAAGGCAACTTATCGCTATGGATGCATACATAATGATAATTTGCAATACATACGAATCCTGGTGAAACCTGATAATTGTTAACAGTCATGACTGATTAAACCACAACATTAGCAATAAGCTCGATATCCAAGTATAGGAATCAGTAGCACAAACACTAAGAAGGTATTCTCTAGTATACGTTTTCGCTCACGTTTCGATGTACTCTTTACATGGGAGAATTCCACCCAAATGAAGTCAAAAAAAAAGGCGACTAGAAGATATACTGATTATACGCGAATGTCCAGAGTTATTCCCTGAGGATTTGCCTCGCTACCACCTAACAGGAAAGTTGAATTTCGAATTGAATTGGTGCCTGGCGCAACACCAATAGCTCGATCACCATACAGACTAGCCCATCGGAGATGTAGGAGCTGTTTAACTAACTACAAGAGTTATAAGACAAAGGTTTCATAAGACCAAGCTTCTCACTGTGGGGAACACACCCATCTTGTTCGTAAAGAAGAAATATGGAACCTTTAGAATGTGCATTCACTACCGAGAATTGAACAAGCTGACAGTCAAGAATCGGTATTTGCTATCGAAGATAGATGATTTGTTCGACCAGCTGCAAGGTTTCAGTTTCTATTCAAAGATCGATCTGCGTTTAGGATACCCCCAGCTAAGGGTTAAGGACGAGGACGTTCCAATCACTGCTTTAGAACCTGGTATGGTTATTATGAGTTTTTGGTTATGCTGTTTGAATTGACGGATGCCCCGGTAATTTTTATGGACCTTATGAATAGGGTCTGTAAACCGTACTTGGACAAATTTGTCATTGTGTTCATCGATGATATACTCATTTATTCCGAGACTAAAGAAGATCATGAGCAACATCTAAGGCTTATTTTGGAGTTGCTGAAGAACGAAAAAACTGTATGCCAAGTTTTCCAAATGTGAATTTTGGATGAGAGAAGTACAATTCCTTGGGCATGTATTAATCAAAAAGGAATATATGTTGATCATGCCAAGATGGAGGCTATCAAGAATTGGAATGCACCCAAGACCCCGACAGAAGTACGTCAATTTCTCGGCTTAGCAGGATATTATAGAAGATTTATTGAAAGTTTCTCCAAGATAGCTTTACCATTGACTGTATTGACGCAAAAGGATAAGAAATTTGAATGTAGCAATAAGCAAGATGCAGTATTTCAATTGTTAAAGCAAAAACTATACAGTGCACCTATTTTATCACTACCTGAAGGAACGGACGATTTCGTAGTATACAGTGATGCATCACATCAAGGATTGGGTTGTGTACTGATGCAGAAAGACAAAGTCATTGCATACGCATCCCGGCAGCTCAAAACTCAAGAGAAGAACTACACTACGCATGATCTGGAACTAGAAGCCGTAGTGTTCGCACTCAAAATCTGGAGACACTACCTTTATGGTACGAAGTGTACTATTTGCACTGATCATAAAAGTCTCCAGCATATCTTCGATCAAAAAGACTTGAATATGAGACAACGTCGCTGGATTTAATTACTCAATGATTATGATTGCAATATTCGCTATCATCCTGGCAAGGCAAATGTTGTCGCAGATGCTTTAAGCAGGAAAGAGCGAACCAAGACATTACGAGTGCGAGCTTTGGGAATGATTATTCAAACAAGCTTTACTGCTCAAATTTGAAATGCCAAATTGAAGCTCTTAAGAAAGAAAACTTGCAGAATGAATCCTTGCAAGGTTTGGATAAGCAATTTGAGGTCAAAACTGACGGAACTCGCTACTTTGCGAACAGAGTCTGGGTACCAAACTTTGGGAACCTAAGGAGATTAGTAATGGATGAAGCTCACAAAGTCTGCGCATTTCTTGCCTATGAAGGAAACTGATAAGATGGACAAACTCACTAGGCTTTACATCAAGGAAGTAGTTCCCCGACATGGGATTCCAACCTCTATCATCTCTGATCGAGGCAACAAATTCACCTCACGAATATTGCAAACCCTACAGGATGCTATCCCGTTGATCATTTTTTTTTTTTTGCAGGAAACTCAAAGGCTTGGGAAGCGAGACACATTTATGGTTGGCATCGTATCGGTTTATTTATTGTGGTGTAA
The DNA here is from genome assembly GCA_009363875.1 of Mikania micrantha. Classification (NCBI taxonomy): domain Eukaryota; kingdom Viridiplantae; phylum Streptophyta; class Magnoliopsida; order Asterales; family Asteraceae; genus Mikania; species Mikania micrantha. Next base: position 15,099,858 of record CM018691.1, read on the forward strand.
CAAAGTTACATTACTACGCACTCTGATATAATCACTCACCCAAGAGGTACGCCCTCTCTCGAGTCCCTAAAGTTTTCCGCTGCTAATTAACGGGACGAGGGGGTGTTACAGATGGAGCATACTATTCGATTTATCCAGGCGCAGACAAGATGTACCAAGATCTTCGTGAATTCTATTGGTGACCTGGAATGAAGAAAGACATTGCTACATATATTAGTAAATGCCTCACGTGTTTACGTGTAAAAGCTGAACATCAAAGACCCTCTAGATTACTACGGCCATTGGGGATCCCAATATGGAGATGGGAGCAAATCTCTATGGACTTCATAACTAAGTTGCCTAAAACGCCTAGGGGTCATAATGCATTTTGGGTTATTGTTGATCGATTGACTAAGTCAACACCTTTCTTAGCCATTCAAGAAGAACTAACTTGAACACTTGTGTTACAAGACTCGAATCAGGGTGAACAAACTTGGGCACTTATACTGGGACGTCCAGCACGGTAGTGCTGCCCAGAAAAATATATGATCCAGCGCCTTAGGGTGAAATGCGTTCACCTTAAATCGGTTGGGTGCAACGCGGTGGTAACAAGCATTTCTATCTTGGACCCTTGGATAATATGACAACTCACCAGAACACCAAAACATCAAAACACATGTGAACTGTGAAATCTGAAACTAGTGGGAACTCAACAACAACCAGCCGACTAACTAACAAAACTTCGGTTGCTCGTACTTCAATCTAGTTGACTTCAACATAACAAGGTTTGGGTGTGCTTACCTAAGTACCATCATCACATTTGCGGCATAACCCCAACCGAATTTCGGGACGAAATTCTTCTAACGGGGGGAGACTGTAACATCCGTCAAAAATCCGAGGAACCAGTTAACGCGTCAACTGGACGTGTAACTGAAACGACATAGATATTTAAAACGATATGAAATAAATATTGTTGTTAAAATATGATCAGATAATAGAACCGGGTTTTGATTCGAGAGAACGAGTCATAACGGTTCCACGCGTTACATACACTTAACAATTCGTATTAACGATTTATTCACTAGAACCGCATATACTGACAAAATAAATACTTCGCGAATGTTTATGTTATCCTCGAAACATTCCGGTCTCGAAAACATAATCGTTAGATTTACACGAGACTAGCCGGGTACGATTTTGTGATCTGGACATGACACGAACACGCGCACGACCGACACTATATATACGGGAAAGTATCCATTCTTTCTCATTTGGAAAACAAAAACACACACTTAAGGTGTGAGAGGTTAGAGAGAGAGACTGGTCGGAATCCGGCCACCGTCCGGCGGCGGCCCACGGCGGTCCGGCGGCGGCCCATGGCGGTCCGCGGCTGCGATTCAAACGGCGAACATCTCCGGCTTCCTCTCTTCATCCTCTACAACCTTTCCTAAAGTGCCGGAGCTTAAATCGGAAGTTTCGGTGTCCAAAACGCCGGTCAAAGGCGGCGGTCAAGGGCGGTCAACGGCGGCGCTAGGTCAAGTGGTATACATGTCCGGATTCGTCTTGGAGCGATTTACAACTTTCTCTAAAGAACCATAGCTTGAATCGGACGTTTGGGTGTCCAAAAAGCCGGTCAAAGGTGGTGAAAACCCTAACTTTCACCCAAACGACGACGGCGGTTTCCGGCTGGTTTCCGGTCACCCACGACCTCCCCATCTCCCCTCTAGGCAGCGCCTAGGGCTCTCCCACCCTTCCCCGGCTGTTCGAACTCCGACGAGCAAGAAACCACCACCGACGGTGGTGGTGCGTGGATGGCGGTGTTGGGCGACGGGAACGACAAAGGTCACAAACTCAATTGTTTTCGCTAGTTTTGAGGTCTCCGGTCAGTTTCATTTCAAATCCGGCAGGTCCGGTGACGATTCCGGCGACTGACTACGTTTCCGGTTAAAAACCGACGCGTTAAGGGTGGAAAACCGAGCGTTTTCCGGCGACCGGAGCGCCGGTCAAAGTTGGAAACGGGCTGGTCAAACGTGGTCAAACCTGGTCAAACGGGTCAGATCTGGTCAACATCAGTTTTCATGTATTCGGGTAGACTCGGGACGCAAAACTGGAACCAACGGTGTCTTCGGATCTTCAAACGGACGTACGGTTATCAAAACCGGTTCGCGAGCGTGTACCGTACCGGAAGGTTTAGAGTTCAGGAACTAGTGATACGAACGTTGTGCATTGTTATTGATGTGAATCAACTCAGGTGAGTTCACGACACCCCTTTCCTGTATTTTGGTTTTTGAACTCGGGGAATGAGAAAACATAACAACGTGTTTGAAACATACTGGTTATTATGAAGCTTTGAAACAGTTTTTGAAATATTTTGTGAAACATGATACCTGAATTGATCAGGTTGAGCTTTGAAAACAGTTTTGATACATTTGTGAAACATGATACCTGATTTGATCAGGTGAAATTCTATAAAACGGTTTTTGATACATTTCGTGACACATGAAACTTGATTTGAACAAGTGGAGCTCTGAAACATTTATGAAACATTTGGTGAAACATGATGCCTGATTTGAGATCAGGTGGAACTCTGAAACATTTATGAAACATTTTGTGAAACATGATGCCTGATTTGAGATCAGGTGGAACACTGAGACAGTTTTGATACATTTTGAGAAACATGATACCTGATGAGATCAGGTGGAACACTGAAATGCTTTCGCTATATTTTGTGAAACATTTTGATACTTTTGAAACATTTTGCGAGACATAAAAACGAAAGCGTTGTAAAACATTTGGTTGAGACACGTGACAGTGGGGAAAACATATGACCAAGCTTGTCGTTATTTCTCGGGTTGAACATTTGTCGCTAAGTCCCCTATTCTGTAACCGTTAACCGTGGGGGGGCGTGATTATTGAGAATAGATCTATTTGTGATTGACAATCCTCGCCCGTGGTTCGTAGCTAAAACCACGACTGGATGTCGAGCGGGCGCTCAATAATGGGAGAACACACAATGTCTTGCGACAAGGACATTGGAACAAGGGGCATGAACTCGTCAGCTCGGTTATGGGAGCCATGGAGTTATAATTGGACTGTTGGTCAGAGAGGAAACACGGCATTGTTGGAAGGAACAATGTCTGCACTGAATACCAATGTTTTACTCCCAGTTTTGGACACTAACATTTTTGAACTATTTTTTTATAAAAACATTTGACTGCTTTGGATACATTGCATGCATTTATGAAAATATTTTATGCAAACGTTCGAATCATTTGAGATACATTACATACGTTTTGAACAAGTAAATCTGTGGACTCGCCAGCAATATGCTGATTGTTTTTAAAACCATGTTTTTTCAGATGCCTAAAATACAGGGGGTGGAGCTGGAAGCTCAATGTTTGGAGACACATAGGAGAGTCCATGAGAACTAGACTCAACAGGGTGAAACATAGTGAAGGATAGATGAGGAACCTTGAAAGTCACACCGTACGCTTCCGCAACGACCGGGGTGTGACAATAGTACCCCTCTCGAACTGCAAGAAGGTATGCTCTGGTATGGATCGTAGCTGTGGAAGGAGTGGGCGGACGTGGCGGTACGTCCAAGGGTGCGGAGTAGCGAAACTGACGTGGCGGCTGCGGCTGCCTCTGTGCCTGTGCTGAAGTCGCGCGCCGGGCCCGCATGGGCCTGCTCCTTGAGCTCGATGCGTCAGCCATCTCTGTGATTATATACAACAAACATATACAAAAATAATTACAAAGTAACTATAGTCCTAAACCCTAAGTAAAGATTTAAATTTATTTTACAAGTGTTTATTTATTTACAAAGTTTGATGTTTTTGTTATTTGTTGTACAAGATTGTTTATTAAAATATTTATCTGTGATTTACATATTCACAAAGAGTTATTCTTTATTTTATACAAGATTTTATTTTAATGTACAATTAATTTATTTACAAAAATTATACATACATATGTTACATACATTTGTGTTTATTTCTTTCATACAAGCATACATTTTACATATATATATTATTATACATTTTTATTTATTTATTATTTTATTTTTTATTATGTAATTAAGGACATTTATTAATTAAAGTTACAATGTATTTTAACAAGGGTTTTATTTATTTTACAACATTTATTATTTTTAACATACAACATATAATTATTTTAATTTACATTTACATTAGTTTAAAGATACAAACTTTTACATACAACATTATAATTACAAATACATAATTTTAACATATATAAATAGATAATTTACAAACATATACATTATACATTTACACTATTATTAAAAATACATAAGTTTACATACATACATACATACATTATCATTACATATACATATACAATTACATATTAATATTTAAATATACAATGAGATTACACTAGTATTACATACAAATAATTTACACTCATTTTTATTAATTTCTTCACTTATTTATTTTATTTCTTATTATTTTATTCCTTTCCTTTATTTTTTTTTTACTTTTTTATTACTTTTATTATTATTTATTTTTTTCTTTTCTGTAACCATTATTTATATTATTTATAAATTTTATTTAATTTTATTTATTATATATTATTTCCTGGTTTTATTTAATTATTCGATTTATTTATTTTTATGTTTACAGTAACTATTATTTTTATTATTTATGAATTTTATTCAATTTTTATTTATTTATTTATTCATTTTTTTTTCTGAAACCTTGTTAACTGAAAATATAAATAATATAAAAAAATAATAATAAAATAAAATAAAATAAATAAAAATTGAAAAGGGGGCTTTACACCGGAGTGTTTTCCGACCAAAATCCGGGCAAAATCCGGCCAAAACAACCCAACTGTCCGGTCGATCATCAACAACAAGCAATCCCCAGATCAAATCTAACCTAGTCTAAAAATCGAAGAATGAAATCGAGAAAAAATAAAGGGGGTTACCGGTGATTGGTGTGTTCGTGACTCCGGTGAAATGGCGGCTGAGGCGTGACAGGTGATGGTGATGTAGCAGCAACCGACGTCGATCGGAGGTGTTGGTGTTTCGAGAATGCAGTGGAACGGCGACGGTCTTCGAAACAGATGGCGGCGAGTGATTGACCTGAGATGTAGGTGATGATGGCGGCTGTAGATGATGCCGCGACAGTTGGGAGTTGCGGTGGTAGCAGCGACGGAGGAGAGAAGCGGTGGTGGTAGATGACTGTAGACAGTAGCGGCGGTCGACGGTGGTGATAGGAGGGGATCACCGGAGGTAGTGATGGAGAGATGATGGCGGCTCAGGTTAGAACCGGAGATGAAGATGAAGGCGAGTGATGAACGGTGGTGAGTGGCGGCTCAAAGCGGTGGTCGACGGTGGCGATTGGGGGTGACTTGACGATGGTCGGAGGTGGAGAACGGTGGTGTGCGAAGGGGGTTAGGGTTTTTGAGGCGTGGATATGGTGGTGGTGAAGTGTGGTGGAACCGGTGGTAGGTGGCTTTTGTGTATTTTTTTTATTCGAAAGTACGAGGTCCGCGCGCATCGCGCGAGATCACGTGCCCATCCGGGGCGTACCGCGCGGATGCTATCAGATCGTTTTTGAATTTAATTATATATATATATATATATATTTTTTATTTTTAATATTAAATACTTGAAATCCTAAAAATTAAAACTTAAAAATTAATTAAATTAAAACTAATTAATTCCTATTAACTTGAATAAAACTTAACTAAACTTAAACTAAATTCTAACTAATCTAAACTAGGCAAAATTAATTAAAACTAATTCTAGGAAAACAAAATTAAGCTAGACATGTAATCTAATCAAAATTCTAGACAACCTAAATTAAACTAGACATAAAATCAAACTAAATTAATTAACGAAAATGAAATCAAATTTAGCATAGAATTAAAAGCAAACAAACCTTAACAAAATTAAGAACTAAAATTAACCTAAAAGTAATAAAGGAAAATCGAGTTAAGTGACTAATGATGTAGAATGTAGTCGAATTTCAAGCAATGAGTTTCAATCAACTGTCCGACATGGTAGTGTCGAGCATACATGATGACATACCCATACTTGAATCCGACATAGTCGTGCAAACACACCTACCTCACTAATCACACAAAAACTCGATACTTAAACTGAAAATATGTACACTATATACAAGTTGGGCCGAAGCCCGAATCCCTAACCTGCTCGGGATTCGAGGAGAATTACCTCCTCATCAGATGGAATCGGCCCTCCAATGTAGGGCTTCAAACGATGCCCATTGACCTTCCACGTGTGGTCACCCGATTCCAACTCTATCGCACCATGCGGGAACACCTCACGAATCACAAACGGTCCTCTCCAACGTGACTTCTGCTTTCCTGGGAAAAGCCTCAGTCTCGAGTCATAAACCAACACTCGATCGCCCTTCGCGAACTCCTTCACATTCTTCAATCTCCTGTCGTGTAGCGCCTTCGTGCGCTCCTTAAAACTCCACGACCGAGCATACGCCTCATCGCGCAGCTCATCCAACTCATGCAACTGGAGGAACCGGTGCTTGGCGGCCTGTGATGCATCCAAGTTCACAGATTTCAAAGCCCAAAAGGCCTTGTGCTCAAGCTCTACCGGCAGATGACACGCCTTACCATAAACCATCCGATAGGGAGTCGTCCCTATCGGATTCTTAAATACGGTCCTAAAAGCCCATAAGGCGTCATCTAATCTGTCGGCCCAATCCTTCCTCGTATGGCCGATAGTCCTCTCCAGAATCCTCTTAATCCCCCGATTAGCGTTCTCCACTTGACCGCTGGTCTGCGGGTGATATGCGGTCGACAGACGGTGGGTGACCCCGTATTTGGCAAGCACTTTGTCCATCTGGACATTACAGAAGTGCGTGCCACGGTCACTAATCAACGCTCTCGGGGTCCCAAACCTGCAAAATAAGTGTTTCAGAAACCTCACCACTACTCGCGCGTCATTAGTGGGGAGCGCCTGTGCTTCCACCCACTTAGAAACGTACTCGATAGCAACGAGTATGTACTTGTTCCCTCGAGAAGACGGGAAAGGTCCCATGAAATCGATGCCCCAGACATCAAAAATCTCAACAACCTGAATAGGGTGCTGGGGCATCTCATTCCTGGATGAGATATTTCCTGTCCTCTGACAGGAATCACACTTTCTAACCAACTCATGAGCATCCTTAAAAATGGTGGGCCAATAAAAACCAGAATCAAATACCTTCTTCGCCGTGGAAGAAGGTCCATGATGCCCACCAGTAAGGCCCTCATGACAGTGCCTAAGGATCTCCAATCCTTCCTCTCTGCTCACAAATCTCCTAAAAACCTGATCAGCACACACACGGAAAAGGTAAGGCGCATCCCAGATGTAATGCCTCGTGTCAGCAAAGAGCTTCTTGCGCTGCTGGGATGTCAGACCCTTAAGAAGGAAACCGTTGGCCAAATAATTGGCAATGTCTGAAAACCACGGTAACCCCTCATCTAGCCTATCTGTGCGGCAGATCTCATCTATCTCCACACTCATCAGTGTCTCCTGGGGAAACCTATCCCTCATCGCACCCTCGCGAATGAACTCCCTCTCCGGATCCTCAAGTCGCGACAAATGGTCGGCGGCTACGTTCTTAGCTCCCTTCTTGTCCTTGATCTCTATGTCAAACTCGGACAGAAGGAGGATCCGCATGATCGGTATAGACAACAGTCTTGGAGAGGACGAGGTAAGACCTAAATTTATCAAATGCATAGACTACCGCCAACAACTCCTTCTCAGTAGTCGTATAATTCTCCTGGGCGGCATCTAAGGTCTTACTCGCGTAATAAATGGGGTGGAAATGCTTATCCACCCGCTGCCCAAGGACAGCCCCCACTGCGAAATCACTCGCATCGCACATGAGCTCAAATGGCTGGCTCCAGTCGGGGGCTATCAAAATCGGGGCACTCACCAGCCTCTCCTTCAGATACTCGAAGGCTCTCAGACAATCATCATCAAACACAAACTCCACATCCTTCTCAAGCAGACGAGTGATAGGTCGGGTGATCTTCGAAAAATCCTTAATGAAACGTCTATAAAATCCCGCGTGACCTAAAAAGCTTCGCACAGCTTTAACACTCGTGGGAGGAGGAAGTTTGCTGATCGTCTCAATCTTAGCTTTGCCGACCTGGATGCCGTCACTGGATATATTATGACCAAGAACGATCCCCTCAGTGACCATAAAGTGGCATTTCTCCCAGTTCAGCATAAGATTCGTCTCCACACATCTCCTAAGCATCTTCTCCAGGTTAAACAAACACTGATCGAATGAACTTCCAAACACAGAAAAATCATCCATAAATACCTCCATGGAAGTCTCGATCATGTCCTGGAAGATGGCTACCATACATCTTTGAAAAGTGGCTGGAGCGTTACATAACCCAAATGGCATACGGCGGTATGCAAAAGTACCGTACGGGCATGTAAATGTGGTTTTTTCCTGATCCTCTGGTGCAATCGGGATCTGGAAATAACCTGAGAAACCGTCAAGGAAACAGTAAAACTGTTGTCCCGACAAACGCTCCAGCATCTGATCGATAAAAGGAAGTGGGAAGTGGTCCTTTCGGGTGGCGTCATTCAGCTTCCGATAGTCAATGCACACCCTCCAGCCTGTGACTGTACGTGTGGGAACGATCTCCTTCTTCTCGTTCACCACTACAGTCATACCGCCCTTCTTAGGGACCACATGGACTGGGCTCACCCAGGATGAATCAGAAATAGGGTAAATGAGCCCAGCATCTAACAGGCGAAGGACCTCCTTCTTCACCACCTCTCCCATATTAGGATTAAGCCGCCTTTGTGGCTGAACCACCGGCTTGAAATCCTCCTCCAACAGAATACGATGCGTACAGAAAGAAGGGTGAATACCCTTAATGTCCATCAGCTTCCACGCAATCGCCTGCTTGTGCTCTCTCAGAACAACAATAAGTCTACTCTTCTCTACATCTGTCAGAGCTGCTGAAATAATGACAGGTAAATCAGAGTCCCCATCAAGGAATGCATACTCAAGGTGAGGGGGCAACTCCTTTAGCTCTAATGACGGGGGAGCCTCGACAGATGGCTTTTCAGCCGACTCAGAACTCTCAACCTCAAACACTGTGGGATAAACAGGAGGCTCCACTGCTAAACTGCTAGGAATGTAATCAAGATAAGCCTCAATAGTAGCAGCCTGGACCTCAACTCCCACACCCTCAACTCTCTCATCACTGTCACCCAAGTCCTGATCTCCCAACAGATCAACTCCACTAATGTAGTCCAGGCAACGATCCATGCTAGAGAAAAATGCATCTAGAAAATAGACCTGATCGTCCTGACCACTGGAGTTCCTCATGGACTTCACCACATCAAAGGTGACAGTGTCATCTCCAACACGCAATGAGATCTTCCCCTCATAAACATCAATCATCGCCTTCGCCGTGCGAAGGAAAGGTCGTCCCATGATGAGGGGAACTCGGTCATCAGCCTGCATGTCAAGTATCACAAAATCCACGGGGAAGACAAACTTATCCACCTTCACTAAGACATTCTCAACAATCCCCCGAGGATACTTGACTGACCGATCAGCCAATGCCAAACTCATGCGTGTAGGTGCTGGCTCTCCAAGATCTAGCTGCTTATAAATGGAATATGGCATCAAATTGATGCTAGCACCTAGGTCAGCCAATGCATGGTTCACAGAAGAACCGCCAAACAAACAGGGAATGGTGAAAATCCCTGGATCCTCAAGCTTCTCTTGCAGCTTATTCTGAACCAGAGCCGAACACCTAGCTCCTAAAGTCACAGTAGAGAGTGTCTCCAACTTCTTCTTGTTAGACAGGAGGTCTTTCAAGAACTTAGCATATTTAGGCATATGCTGGAGGGCCTCAACAAATGGGAGATTGATCTTAAGTTGCTTAAACATCTCCACAAAGTGTCCATACTCCTGATCACGCTTCATCTGCAGTGCGCGTGCAGGATATGGAAGCTTAGTCAAGTCAATCTCAGGCTCCTCAGTCACTCTTTTACCCTTCTTCTTCTTCTCCTCATCCTTCTCTCTCCTCAACCTATCAACTGAAGACTCGCTGCTCGGCGCTGTACTTGCTGGGACTAGCCTCACGGGCGCCCCTGCAGGAGTCTCCATCTCTATCTCCTCGTCCACCGGCTCATCATCATCAGGTATGACCGGTGGTGGCAGTTCAACTTCTCCTCCCCGACCACTTCGTGTGGTCACTGCCTTCATATGACCCCTCGGGTTAGGGTCAGTGTTCGCTCTAAACGACCCTCCCGGCCTCTCATCAAATCTCTTAGCCAACTCTCCCACCGACCGCTGCAAATCCAGAAAACCAGCCTGCTGGTTCCTCAACAATGTATCATGCTCCTCGATCTTCTGGTCCCGCAGCTTGTCCTTGTCCACGATCTGCTGAAGCATCTTCATCTGCTGCGCCATCATATCCTCAAGCTTCATGTCTCGGTCTCTGCTACCGGAGCTCTCGGGCGTATCTCTCTCTGTGATCGGAATCTGACGAGCCTGTGGCTTCTCGTAGGAGCTGCTACCGTGATGATTGCCCCGCCAATTCGAGTGCTACTGCTGATGCTGTCCCTGATTCTGGCCTCGCCAGTGTGAATTCTGATTCCAACTAGGGTTAGGGTTGAAAGACCTATTCCAACCAGAATTTATGGCCTCAACCTATGCCTGATCGGTAACCGGGCACTCAGCAGTACTGTGTCCACCACGACAAATCTCGCACCGAGCAGCTGCCATCTTCAGCTCCTTTATGTCCTTCGCCAGTGCCTCTAAGGCGGCGGCAGTGCTCGTGTCGGGTGAAACATGGTGCATCCCTCGAGTCGGGAATGGAGGAGCAATGGCGGCCTTGGCTGCCGGTGCAGCTCTCCTCACATAGGATGGATCCTCATACTCCGCTAGGGCGAAGTCCTCAAACATCGCCTCGCACTCTTTCGGCTCCTTCTTGTCCATGATGTGCCCCCCAGCAGCCGTATTAAATCTCCGCTTCGTCTCCAATGTCAGTCCATTGTAGAACTTCTCGACAAGGGCCCAATCGGATAGGCCGTGCTGTGGGCATCTGCTCAGAAGGGAGTTAAATCTCTCCCACGCCAAGTAGTATGGCTCATCATCGTCCATTCGAAAAGAATGGATCTGATCCCGCAATCTGGCAGATTTAGAAGGAGGATAATACTTCTTCAGGAACTTCGTCTGAAGGTCAGCCCATGTGGTAATCGAGTCCCTAGGAAGAAGATTCAGCCATGTAGCAGCTCGTCCGGCGAGTGTGAATGGGAACAAACGAAGGTAGACGGCCTCCTCCGAAACTCCATTGATGCGGAACGTGTCGCATATACGAACAAAGAGAAATAGATGGCCTGGTGCATCCTCGTCGTCCAGGCCATGAAACTGTGTCAAATTCGTGATCGTCGACATCACGTGGGACGGGATCTGCCAGTTGTTGTTGACACCCGGTCTTGTGATGGCAGACCGGGCACCGACAACCCCATGACTGGCTAGCTCGTGAACAGTCCGCCTCGGTGGCGGGTGTGGTGGTGGATCCATGTCAACAAAGGGATCAAGAAAACTTACCTGCTGTCGGCCCCGCAGGATCTGCTCTGGTGATGTAAGCTCGAACTATGGTGCTCCACAAGATCGGGTATGGGGCATGCAAATACCAAAACCCTAATCAAATAAGCAAGTAAGACTCATATATTCACAAAGAAAATCCTAATCTAAGGCTCAAATAACAGATAACAGATAAAGGCACTAAGAAGAAAAACAAAAACTTAACCTAAAAAGGAAAACTAAGCTAATAGGGGAAAGAAAAAAAAACTAAGAAAAAGAAGCAACTAAAGGCCACAGTCTAAGTAATCTTTGCTATTGCCTAGTATCCCCGGCAACGGCGCCAAAAACTTGATGCGGAACGGTCAGTATACTAAAAACAGGACTAAATTAAAGCTATTTAACCTAAGCTAAAGACTCAAAATCTAATCCTAGACCTATACTTAACCTAAACACCTAGTAATAATCGGAAAACCTAAACTAGACCGCTCCTAAGGCAAGTGTACCTGTCGGTGGCAGAATAGCTGATGGAAGTCCGGATATCGAACCAATGGACACTAGTATAACAAACGAGACCTAGACTGTGAACTAATTAAGGTAAAAAAGGGGGTTTGATGCAACTGATAACCTATTCTGACTGAACTGACTGAAACCACTAAATTAACAACTACACTTAAACAGTAAACTAAAACTGATAAGGAAACTGGAATCTAACTGCAGTGAGGAAAACTGGTGTATCTAGGCTGGGAATCAAAAGTGTGACAGGTGCTGATCTGGACTGATTTATGAAGGATGAAGACTAGGATCTTAATGAACAGACTAAGAAGTACCTAAAGGGGACCCAGATCAGATACCAGGCAACTCCAATAGGAATCCTAAGGCTGTAATATATGCACTAGTCAATCGGGTATCCTCCCGGATTCCCCGACATGCAATTGCACTCTAACGGGCGGATCACCTCCCGGATTTCTCCACCCGTTTGTATCCTAAGACACTAGAGAGCCATAAAGTTAACAACTTTGACATGGATTGACACTAACACTAAGTAGATCTAAGACAACGCCCTCCCGGGTCGTTTAACTCAAAAATCCTAAGTGTAAGAGACCAACCATCTAACCTATCACCTTCCTGATTTCTAGGTTAGGTTACACATGCAAATAACTATATTTAATGAAGTCTAATCCTATGGAATGTGATCAACAACCCATAAACTAACCTAAAACACAAAGTAGTAGGCCTAACATGCATCTATGTGTAGAAAGACCTTCCTAAACACATGTGGATCAAACATACACCAAATATAATCATTCAACATCTGTAAAAACCATCAAAGTTTCAATCTTTACAACTGATTACAAAGCATATATCATCATTAAGCATAAATCAAGTCCAAAATCATCAAAGATCACAACTTTATCATCCCAAACCTAGATACAACCATAGATCTAGCCACAAATCATGCTAACAGTAGCTAAACAAGTCTGAATAAAGTCTAGAAACATCAAAGATCAAAGCTTTAAACTAATAACATGTAAAGAAAAGGAAAATACTCAAAGACAAGCTCCTTCTTCACTTCTACAAACCCTAATCAAGCTCTTCCTTCCATGGTTAAGCTCCAGCAGCCTCCTAGCTCGATTAGGGTTCCAAAGTCGCAGAAAAAGGTCTCCAAAACGGCTGGAATGCGATGGATTTATAGAGAGCTTGAAATTAGGGTTTTGGGCTTGAAATCAATCTGGGGCGCATCGCCTAGCGTGTCTGAGTGAGGCTAGGCGATGCGCGCGGATGAAGGGGGAGCTGGCGTCCGATGATTCCAGGCGCATCACCTGGCGCCAAGCGTCCACGACAGGCGTACCGCCTAGGTCAAAATCTCTTGTTTTCTTCGTTTGTTCACCCGCTCTTGATTCCGACGCCCGTTTGCCTTCATTTCCGCTCCTCCGGGACACATTCTTGCACAAAAACATTAAAATGTAAAAAGGAACTAAAATTGACTCGAAATATATACAAAACTAATGAAAACAGACTCAAATATGTACGAAAACGGATGTGTTAAACTAACACATCACTTGCCTCCACTGTGTCTCGTACACACAGTAAATTAGGTCAGAGTTTGCACGGGTTATGACATCCAGTCAACATTGTGCCCCGTGGGGTTGGTCATACCCTAATGGATCCATCCAAATCTACCACGTTGTTCGTTCATTAACGGTAAGACTTTGTGAGGACTTGTTACGAGTTCAACACTTAATGTTTGTCCGATAAACCAGCATACACAATAAAAAATGTTTGTAATAGCATAATTGTTTGACTCGATGCAACTAGTATTCTCCCCCTATTAAAAACATTTGAAAAGAGTAAAGAGGGGCCGTAAACTCACATTTGTGATGAAAGTGTAAATCAAGCGTAAGCTCCTGCGTAGATCGCGTGTCGGTCACCGGCAACCTATATCGTACACCGTACATGAGTTTGTGTAAGTGACCGTGCTAGTGTTCGTGTTAGTGCTCGTGTTTGTGCCCAACAACCTTCGGTTGTTCATGTTTGTTCGTGTCGGTCCACAATGACCGTGTTTGCTTGTGTTGGTCCACATTGACCGTGTTTGACCATGTTTGACCGTGTTTGACCAAAGTTGACCGTGTCAAGTCAACGACCCGTTGATGAACCGTTGTGACGGTTGTGATTCGTGTAGCAATGTGTAAGTGCTTGTGGTGTGCAAAACGCGCAAGTCGCGCATATGGACAACTTATTAATTATAGTAAGTTTCCATTTATGGAAAGTTCACAAAGCATAACGGTTTCTAAAGTTCTAACATGCTCGCTAGTCCTACGTGATCATGTTAACACATAACACATTATTATACGAAGTCACATAGGTCGTTTATAACATGTTAGCACACAAAAGTTTCCTAAAATGGAAAGTTTCCATTTATAGAATACGTGACATCGGAAACATCTAATTTAGCATAAAATCATCATATTACAACATAATAAGCCTTTTAGCATGCTCGAGTCATACAACATATTCATAGTTTGGTTTTTGTAAAAATAAAGTTACTATAAATAGTAACTATGGCATTTTACATACAAATGTTGGTCCTAAATCGTTCTAATCCATTTTTATGTCATAACTCAACATGATAAATCATCTAACATCATATGAACATGTCAACATAACCCAAATCATCACCTATCAATATTTTGACCCGAAAAGTTACTAAAAATAGTAACTTTGTCAAAAATGACCATAAACATTATCAAGATCACATTTTGAGCATTATTATCATTCTAATAACATTTTAATAGCAATCCATAAGCATGCATGTTACCAAATATCATTCATATCATCATTTCTTGAATAAAAAGTTTCTATTGCTAGAAAGTTTCATCAAAAATCAACATCTTTACCATTTTAACCAAATCTAGCCATGAGTAACACTTCTAATATCATCAACAAATACTTACAATCATCCAAAATCATCCCCATACTCATGGATCATACATGCATGCATCTATATCATCATAAATCATTATTTTAAGCATAGAAACTTATACCCAATATCTTGGATCATCATAAAATACCATATAATCATCATGGATCACCAATAAACACATCCAATCTATCAAACCCAGAACATAATCTCAAGTATGAGCATAATAGGTGCTTGCATGTGAGTTTTAACACATGCATGTGTGTGTAAATGATGTGAAAGTGGGTTTGGAGCATAAAACTACCTCCCAAAGCTTCAAAGGTTCTAAGATGGTGACGAGAACAGCCTGTGAAGCTCCTGGTTCGCTGGTCTTGGTTGGAACAAGAAGATGATGGTGGTGGATGATGTTCTTGAGTGCCTCCTTCAACCTCTCTCAAGCTTCCCCAAGGTCCACAAGCTTCAACTATGGCTTCCAATGGCTGCCAATGGGGTTTTCAAGGTGATTTGCAGAAGATTGGGTCGAGTGGTGGCGTGGTCAGTCGAAAATGATGATTAGAAAGGATAGATTAGCCATAATGGTCTTGGATTTATAAGATATTGTCGACTGGACGGCGTCGCGTACCGCGATGGAGCCTCCAAATCCTCTCCGCGTACCGCGACGGATTTCGGGAGTCAAACCCCCGCGATGCATGTCGCGCACCGCGACGATACTTCTTGTTGGGCCATCGCGTACCGCGATGGGCTCCTGAAGAGCCCAATAAGCCTAGTTTAATGGGATTGATCCGTTCGTCGTCGTTTTCGCGCTTCCGAACTCTCGTTTGGCCTCATTTGAACTTCCAAGTTCAATGTGTGAGTGTTTCGTGAGGTTTCGAGTGTTGTGCTACAAAATGTGCTATATGTTCACCAACGTTCGTGTGTTTTGACACGTGTGTGTTGTTTGCAGATAATTCATCGAATTATCAAGTCTTGTGTCTGTGTTCGTACAATCGTGCCACGTGTCACACTAAATTAAACTAATTCTAGTGCCACGTGTACAAATAGTATTTAAATAAACATTTAAATAAATAAAAGCTGACCTGGAAGTTACGGGGTGTCACAATTGTATTTAAATTAATAAAGGAAAATCAATGTGAAAACTTAGATCGTATATAATATAAGAGATAAACTCTATATTTAAAAATAAACATTGCAACGATAAAAAAAATAACAACTGAAATTGTGCTAAAACTTCATGTCGTTGTAAAAACTGAAATTACGAAACCGGAAAGGGTATTTAAAAAGGTAAAAATATGTCGTGTGCAATCCGACTGGAAACATAGACAAAATATGTTTTGACTAATATTTATGAAACCACATAAAATGTATAATATTTATGTCAAAATGGAGAGGTGAACAAAAAAACCGGTTTGGGTTTACAAACCGGTTCCATCCAAACCGGTTCCCAAACCGGTCCGAACCACCGGTTTGGCATAGGTTTGACATCCTCATCTTCCAAACCGGTTTCAACCCCTCCAAACCGGTTTCAAACCTATCCAAACCGGTTCCTTTAGGTTTGACATCCTCACTCCCAAACCGGTTTCCAAATCGAACCGGTTTTCACCCAAACCGAACCGGTTTTCACCCAAACCGGTTTTGACCATCCGTAGACCAAACCGGATCGGTTCCTAAACCGAACCAGTTTGGTAAAAATATCGATTTGAGCAACCCTTTCGAAACGTATAAAAAGTAAAAAAGTATCAGTGTTAGCTCGAGCAGAAACATATGACACTTAATTTGATTAATATTGTACCTAATTGTAGTTGTCAAAAGAACGCTACAACATTAACTAAAAGCATATAAAAAGATTAGAATTTAAAAGTAATAAAAGAAAAAGGGTAAGAGAAAAAAAAAGAATTACAAAACACAAAAATGTATTTAAAAAGTAAAAATATATCATATGCAATCCGACCATAAACATAGACAGAATCGTTTGGACTTATATTTATGTCCGAATGTATAAAAATTATGATATTTGTGTTAAACATATAAAAGGTGAAAATATATTAGTGTTAACCGGACCAAAACATAGACAGATTTAATTTTGAGTAATATCTATACCGAAATATGCTTATTAAAATAACGCTACAACATTAGCTAAAAATAATTAAAAAGATGACATTTTAAAAGTAAAAAAATGGAAAAGGTAAAAAGAAAAAGAAAAACCTGACTGGGTGTAGAACACTTGACCCTTCAAACATCATACCACATTAGACGTCCCTCAATTACCGGTTCCACGACCAACATAAGTAACGAAAATCGTGTGACCCAGAGAAAATTGGGTTGGGTCGGGTTGTAATATCCATATTAGTTAGGAGGTAGAATGAAACCTTCTTTATTAGGAGGTGAATAGCTTCCCTATGAAGACGTGTTTGCTTGGAAACAAAACCGTGAGTTTCTGGATGGGCAACCAATGAGAAGAAAGCAGACAATATGGATAGGCAACCCATCGAAGGCAAAGCGGGCATTATCGTTGGCTTGGGCTGTTACAACAGTGAGAAGACATTGACTCCTTTCAGCATTTGATTGGCCATCTTCGGGAACCGGTTTTGAAACAAACCAAATAGAACATGTAACTTTGGTTGAGGCCCAGTTAATCCAAAGAATTTAATTGTGTTGGTGTTGTCATTTTTCTCGTATATTTATTTCATGCATGACTTTCTTTGTACTAAACCTTCATGATTGTTCAAGACCCCATAGCTGGTTAGCATGCCCATTAAAGTACACATATGAATAACCATAATATTTAACTTTTTAAAAATATCTTAAACACATTTTTTGGTATGTGTTAATCTGTGTATAAACTTGGTTATGTTACAATATTAAAAATTAGTTATTTTCTTTCAAAATGAACAATTTATAAATAGGAAAGTTATTTTGTATTCAAAGATTTGTTTGGGTTGGGTCACTAAACTACCGATTAACTTAAAACTCAACCATGCTTATCAGTTGCTTGGCTACCTGTGCTTTTTGATCTCTGATTCAATCCGTGGACTCTTTAGTTTCCTATCGATTGGTTTTCTTGCAGCCTTTAATCAATTACCTGGCTCCCGCTCTGATACTAGTTGTTAAATCGATAGCTGAGCCTAGCCTTCATGACAACCCAAAGAACTAAAAGGTTCGACTCTTTTATTGAGAGTCCTTGAACTGATGAATAAAAACAAAGACTTAAAGACAAATTCAATAATAAACCAACTATTGTTACCTTCTTTTTTTAAACTTTCAACCCTTGACTTCATAGTCTCTTCCAAATCACCCCTTTGAGATTGTTCGTACCTTCCTATTATGCTTATTGAGTTGAACATGATGGTGTCAAGTTTATTCTGAGTTATTTATGATAAAAAAAAATCGACTGGGGTTGTTTTAATCTCTAACTCGTCAAGTGAAACACGTAAAATAAAACATTTGTTTAAAAGTAAACGAAGGTTTAATAATTAAATTATTAAATTTTACTATGCTCAGTTGTTGAAATTACAGACCAACATTTCATATTAATCCAGACAGCAAAACCATAACCACTCGTTTAACACGGATGGAATCCACTGCACCATGCTCTAAAAAGAACCGTCTCAATTAAAAAAAAATTAATATATAAAAATTCTTGTCCCACATCGAAAGAAGGAGAGATGGTTGGCATCTCCCCTGACAGGGACGGGAATGGCTTTCGAGCTTACCTGTTTAACACATCCGGTTAAGGCTACCCACTTCCGTAGATCTCTAACCCAATTTTTTAATTACACAAAAGGTCTTTTATGTATATATGAAATTTCAAATTTCATCATTAAACTTTAATAATTACGCCAGACGTCCTTTATCTTGATGTTTTGTAACAATCAAGTCCTTTTCCACTAACCAAAGTTAACTTTTCAGTTAATTTTCTTAAAATGACAATTTTGCCCTTATAAGTAAAGGATGGAATATGAAACTATATATAAAGTTAAAGGACGTTTTTTGTAATTTGCAAATTTTTTTAAATTTTGTTAGTTTCTTTTTTTTTTCTTTTAGATTTATTCTATTTAATATTCTATTTTTATAAATTTTTAAAAATAGTAATTAATTTATTAGTTTATTTATATTATAATCAAAATTTTATTTTTATGTTGTTGTTTATAAATATTTTTTTGCTTGTTTAGTTTATTTTTTCTTTTTTCCTATATATTGTTAAACTTATCACAAATAATTTATCAAGTTATTATATAAAGGGTACCTATGATTTATTATCTATAACTAATAAAAAATGTGAAATTATTTTGTATCATTTTAGTTGTTAACTAGTTGACTAAATATTAGTGATATTCATGTTCTGGTTTTTAGGTGAAACCATAAACCAAACCGTTAATAATGTTTTTTAAATAATTAAAATACAAAACCGAACCTTTAAAAATGAAAACCAAACCGTTGATAACGATTTGATTCGGTTTTATTTTTAACGGTTCGGTTTAGATTTTAACAGCTTGGTTATTATTTTTAACGGTTCAATTTAAATTTAAATATACGAAAAACTTTATTAATGGCTTGGTTTATGACTTTATGGTTCACCTAAAAACCAGTGTTGTAAAAATCGCTAGTCGCTAGTCGGTCGGCGAGGTAGGGACTAGGAATTAATCGGGATTAATCGGAT
Organism: Mikania micrantha; assembly: GCA_009363875.1. Lineage (NCBI taxonomy): Eukaryota > Viridiplantae > Streptophyta > Magnoliopsida > Asterales > Asteraceae > Mikania > Mikania micrantha. The sequence goes on from CM018691.1 coordinate 15,119,476, forward strand.
TGGAATTTTATATGTAATTTTAAAAATTATATACATATATACAATTTTTTTATATATAATTTTTCAAATACCTAAAAATTTTAACAAATTAATTAATGATTTATAGGGTAATAATTAATAATAACTCCTTTCAATTTTCTTAAACCCAATATACTTCTTAGCCCATAAACTTCTCAGCCCATAAAGAATCACTTCTCAGTTCTCACCCTCTCTCGTTCTCTCGCTCGCCTTCTCGTTTCCAGCTAGGGCAAACACGCACACATCCATGCGTTTCTTCTCCATCTCCAGGCTGTTGCTTCTTCTTCTCGCCACACTCCATCGATAAACTCTAAAAGTAAATCGTAAAGTTAAACCCTAAAGTACAATGACGAGCATAAAGGACACATTGACGAATAAAAAGACACAATGAGTTATAAAACATAAATTCTATAACCTAAAAGTTATACCTTAGGATCTAAACCCTAAAATCTAAACCCTAAAGGCTAAAGCTAAACCATACTACTTAACCTTAACACATAATAATGAGCAAGATAGACACATTAACAACGAGCAGGAAAGACATAGTGATTATAAAAAAAATACACAATAAGCTAAAAACATACATTTTATAACCTAAAAGCTAAATCGTAAAATCTAAACCTAAAAGCCAAGCCTAGAAGCTAGGATCGTAGAGTTCGGCAAACTGATTCCAAAACCGTTGGAATGAATTCATTTGAAATACATTTGAGCCCCATGAGTGACTAAAAAATCCTTCTCAGTTCTCACACCTTTTATAAATTAAAACCTTTTTTTATAAAACCCAACATGTATAATTAAAACCTATTAGAATTGGCAATTAAAATCATCCAAATAATATCAAACCTAATAATAATCCATAGAAAAAAGAAATAGGAATTTCTACTCGTTTATTTATGAATGAGTTTGGGTTGTATTTTGTCTCAAACGGCTGAAATTATAAAAGGGAAAAACGGGGAATTGACCAAAATTTATATTAACGCGTTTATATTTATAGATCTAGAATTTCATTGAAGAAAATGTTTGTGAGTAACCTCACCCAGCCTGTTTCTACCTTTTTAAAAAAGGACCCGTTTCAATCCAAACCTATGTGCCCGTTATCCAACCCACCCGACACAGCCTATTGCCACCCTAACTATAAGATGGCTAGTTTCAATCCAAACTTGTTTGGCAGATTAACCAACCTGCCCAAGTTGCACCCCTAGGAAAAGGAAAGTTGTAGCAAGACTCACTCTGGAGCATGGTAGCCAAATGTTCCTAGAACTCTTGTTGAGTGCAAGTGAGCTGCAGTGTCAGAAGGATTGCTCAAGTTGAAATCAGCTATCTTGGACTGAAAATCATTGAAGAGTAGAATATTGCTGGACCGAATGTCACGATGAACAATAGGTGGTTGAACCTTTTCATGTAAATATTCTAGACCCCTTGCTGCACCATAAGCAATTTTAGCTCTTTGTGCCCATGTGAGCAGCGGGCCAGGGGTAGCCCCTTCTACACCCTTTTTACCTGTAATTGCCACAAACATTAACCACCTCTTGATCATGAAATTTGAAAACTAAAAGGGTAAAACAGGAATGCAAAATTGTTTGTGTGTATCGTGTAATACATCATGCAAAGAACCCATCGGTGCATACTCATACTAAGATTCGGTTGTTTTCATCCAAGCAACTCAACAATATATTCATTCTTAAGTCGTGAAACTACTGATAACTGCATACATCAGCAAAGACATGAATCTTTTTATCTTGTTTCTGGAAATGACAAAAACATATGAATCATCTTCATGCTACTGAAAATAAATACCATGCAAGGCAAGTGAAGGTGTGTTTGGATGTGCTTTACAAAATTAATTTTTAAGTCTTAAAATTTTGGATAAAATATATTCTAAAAATTAATTGATAGAAAGTTATTTTCCTATTTTCATTTTGTAAAGTGAATGTATTTATCTGAATGTATTATAACCAAGGGCCATAACCGAAAAAAAAAACATAAACAAAATATATTGATACACTATATACGGTTAACTCATCACTTTATGCTAGCAGTAGTTTACTGTTATCATCTTTAGTATTTTTGTATGGTTGTTTCCCTGATTCTGTTATCCACATTTTTATGTTATTATATACTCCACACAGAGAAAAAAAATGGGGGGGGGAGGGGTTCTTCTTTGGGCTCAAGGGGAGCAAAGGAGCAACCTCTATTTCTCTTGGGACAGGAAAAAGGTTTTCACTCATGCCACACTCCTGATACTCTACCAATAGCTCTCTATGAGTGGGATTATACTAGTTATGTTTATTTGTTTGTTTATATACGGTTAACAATCATCTTAAATATGAATAAATATGTCTTTTTCCACAAATCCCTAACATAGAGTTTGTAGTGATGATTAAAGCTTCTTTTGTCACAACAAATAAATAAAAAGAACCAAAATTCTCACCTGGTTTGTAAAATCAGAGTCAGGCTCAGGTGAAGAGCTAGTATCCAACTTCTTTATTATTGCTTCTTGCTCGTCACTTAACTTTGCATAGTAAACTTGACAGTAAGAACCATCTCCGATCAAAGCCCACGCACCAAAATTACAAGTCATCTTATTCAAATTAGCCAATGACAACTTTGGTGCTTCAATTGGTAATGCCTTTACAGGAGCCCCAGTTCTAACCGCTCCACTGCTCCTCGAGTCTCCTCCCATACTACCTAGAACAGACATCATAGATTTCATAGTTATGTTATGTATCAGTTACTTGTTTTTGGCATCAAAATCTTTGAAAAACTTTGTGTTTTGGGTTATAATTAAGGATTAACAAACATGTTCTATGGGATAACATTATAGATGAATCTTACCTCCTCTTTCGACATTTGGGAGTCCTCGAGGTGGTGCGGTATTAGCTTTATTTGTTTGTGTATCTTCAATGGGGTCCTCTTTCTGACCACAACATGAGATCATTATAAAAATATGGGCATAGTAATTCAACAATTGTCCTTATTTTCCACAAACAATATTGTTTTCTCTACGATTTACTCAATAAAATTCCTGCATTGTCGAATATTCAAACATAAAATCTTAACGTTCAAAGAGGGTAATCCATAAAAATGATAAACCACCGTGAAGATTTCTTCAAAAGAAATTGTGCAAACTGACGCATTTAATCAAACAGGTGATGCGCATAATCAATTAACCAACAAAACCCCATCACATTTGCAGCTTTTTAAACATATATACGTGAAATCGACGTGTAAACATCATAATTTACCTGATTATCGTAAGTTCATGCCCAAAATTAAAGAATTAATGAATCTAAGAAGCAAAATTATAATTGAATCAAGGATTAATGAAGAGATAAAGAACATGTTAGGGTCTGAATTTAGTGTATAAAATTTGTGGTTTTGGATTGTTTCTATCTAATCAGTGATGTTAGGCACCGATCTGATTAATCGGTAAGCACTAATCGGTCATGGTCGATCAAAGTTGAGGAAAAAAGCAGTCTTATCGGTTCTAGCCGGTTTCATTCCTACAGGTTTCATCAACTATTCTTTATTTCTTTTAACTTCACAAAAGCCACAAATATCACACAGCAAAGGTAGTAACAGAAAGCCAAGACCGAAGAACTTACGGGGTAACCGACGGATGGAATCTACTGCACCAGGTCCTATACAAAAATCGTTGTCCCACATCGAAAAATGGAGGAAAATAACAAGTGGTTTATAAAGTGAGTTATGCTTTAATTTCATGTGTTCGTAAGAAGGAGAGATGGTTGGCATCTCCCCTGACAGGGACGGGAACGGCTTTCGAGCTTACCTGTTAAACACATCCGGTTAAGGCTACCCATTTCGGTGGATCTCTAACCCAATTTTTTTTTTTTAAATTTCAACAATGGAAATCTATGTATGTGCAGCCGTATAAGTAGACCATATATTAAGTAAAAACAATAAACAACCTACACATTTATATTTATTTTAATGTGGGCCCAAAGTAATAAGATGTATTTATTCGGTTAACGCAATAAAAAAAATTAATTTTTGATCATCTTCGTATATATAAGATCAAATAAAAAGTATATTTTTTCTAAGAAAGCTAAGAAGGATTTTTGAATTCGATTGAACTCATTTCAATGACATTGGAACCATCTCATCGAACCCTACGATATTAGCTTTTAAGTTTTCATTTTAACAACTACATTTAGATCTTGGGTTTTAGGGCTTGGTTTTAGCTTTTATGTTTTATCCTTATGTTAAAGATTTGTTTTTAAAGTTTTGGTTTCAGTTTAGGGTTTATTGTTTATGATTTAAGGTTTGGGTTTTAGGGTTCAACAAGCCGGTTCCAATGATGCAAAAATGAATTCAGTCGGGGTTTGTTTGAGTCGGTTTTCGAGGCTTTAAAAATCGTTCTTAGCCTTCTTAGTCAAAATAGACTTTTTAGGGTAATCTTACCCTTCAATAAAATCTTTTAATAAAATCTTCAAGTTCATGTTTAAACGCATGCATAACTTGAGTTGAGATAGCTTGAGTTTGATTTGTTGTATAAAGTGACAAAGAGTTTGACTTGATATTTTTATATATTTATAACTTTAACAAAAATATATGTTTTATTCATTATAATACTAGATTAAAACCCGTGTGATACACGGGTGGAGTTATGGAAAACACTTAATTTAAAATATCATACAAAACATATTATTTAAAACATTGTCGCATATCCTATGAAATAAGCATTTCATATGTTAGAAATATGATTATATGCAGACTTAAAATTAAACGTTAGAAATATGAAATAAACGTTTTAAATAAATTAAAAAATTTTATTGTATACAACATTGGATGTTGCATTGGTAAATTTCCTCTTTATATAATGTTAATAATTTTAGTCCATCTACATTTTTTTACCATGTAAAGTGTTATGTAGAATTGATCATGGACGAAAACATGTCCTTTCAAATATGGTCCAATTTATGAAAGACATTGTTGTTAGCTTTTATAGTTTTATTAATTGTCATTGTAAAACAAATTAATTTTTGGCATAAATGTTTGTGCACAATTAATTCCTGCTTGTATTATACGCTTATCAAGTGAAATAATTTGAAGCCTAGTACTATTACATAGACTATTTTACTATAAGTAGCATGACAGAAACACCAACATACATATTACAAGATGTAAAAAATATGCGCAAGTCTTTAGGTTTTTTGGTCTTTTTAACTGAATATGTGTGTGTTTCAGTGTTTGTGTTAGAGTTATATGCACCCATTATTTTTAGAGTAAACTTCTCTTTTGCTCCCTGTGGTTTGACAAAAGTAACCATTTTCATCCAAATTTTGAAATTTTGCAATTTTCCTCCATTAGTTTCAGAAAATTAACCATTTTAGTCCCTGTGGTTTGACAAAAGTAACCATTTTCATCCAAAGTTTACATGGACTTTGGATGAAAATGGTTAATTTTCCAAAACTAATGGAGGAAAATTGCAAAATTTCAAAATTTGAATGAAAATGGTTACTTTTGTCAAACCACAGGGAGCAAAAGAGAAGTTTCCTCTTATATTTATATATGGTATAGATTTTCTTAATAAACTGATTTGAATTACCATTATATTTATATATGGTATAGATTTACTTAATAAACTTATTTGAATTAAATGTATTTGATAATAGGTGTATATCTATCTATCTATCTATCTATTTATCTATTATAAAAAATAAACGTTTATAGGGATACACACCTCAACTTTAATTTTCCGACCATCTTTCTATTAAATACACATCGTATTAAATAACAGTTGTAAATATTAAAAATAAACTTTTTACACATTTTTAAAATAAAAAGATCTTTTAATATATTAAAAATATATCAATATTAGAAAACGCACATTTAAAAAAAAAAATTATAGTAAAAAAATTTTGAAAACAATTTTCTAAAATCAAACTTTGAAAATTAATGCTTAAAAAATAATCATATTATTTTATTAGTTAAAATATCAGATTATAAGGAATTTTAATCATATTTATATTAAAAAGCCATAATATCTCTAAATTTTTATTGGTGACTATTTATTATATTTTTGTTATTTAACTCGTTTAATATATGGGGCAACAAAATATATGAAGCTTGTTATATAATTAGTTTAGTTAATATTAATCTTATGGTACTAAAATAGTAATTATTAAATTGAAGAATATATTATTTAGTGTTTAAAGTGACACAAATAAAATTTGAACTATAGTTGTAAATGGTAAAGTTAAAATTAAAATACGTAGTATAATTAAATGTTGTTAATAATTGTTTTGATATTAAAGTATAATAATTATATAAATTAAATAATAATTAAATGGAATCAAGGGCTTCTAGCCTAATGGTTACCTCCTTGACTTCCCTATGGAAGATCTTAGGTTCGAATCCGGGCTGAGGTACATTTGATGAATCAAGGTTAGAGGGTTTATCCAGTTGTGGGGTTCCTCCTAGGGTGGGCTCGGACATACGCCCCAGAGCGTCAAATCCGAGGGGACGGTTGAAATCCCGTCTTGGGTGTCGTTGTACCAAGCCGTTCAAAAAAAATTATTAAATGGGGTGTTTAACGTCAATAATTATGTTTCCAAATTAGACAATGATGTAATTAATTTGAGAGGGAAAAAAAGCTCAAAACTTCTATGACTGACACATGGCAACAATAAACTTTGATTTATTATAATGTATAGATTTGTTATGCAAATATATTACATTATCTAAATGTATTACACGTGCATAAAAATTGATTCGTTTATGTTCATCAGCATAATCAATTTTGATGTATAAAATTTGATGATATTTATAATAACTTTTACAATATATCACCACTTAATGAATTCAATTACTACTTTTAACACCAGCTTTTGATTTTTTTATAACAACTAACGAATACATTTTACGACTGGTCAGCCGAATAAACTCAATGACAAAAGGTCATCAACGCCCGCAAGACACGGACAATTTTTAATTATGCCATATAATTTCTCTTTTGATGTCTACTTAATATGTTTTAACACCAAATTTATGTTCTACATCTTAATTACAGTTAATTCAAACTATACATATCGTAGGTTCTTTCAGGTTCTCCACTAACTACCATAACTGCATACAGACTTTTACAAATTTGTTATAAAATAATTATCTAAAATGGTATTTGCCATACCGGCACCGACAACGAATTTATGAAATACTAGGTAGTAGGTACCGAATATCGTACCGAATCTATCGGTTCAGTACCAGTCTGGTACCAATTCGGTTTCGGTACCAAATGCTCATCCCTAGAACACTACACATGAAATTTCCTAGCATATTTGGTTTTCAATCGTGGATATCGGATTCACCTCAACTTTCTATGATTCTATCTCATGAGGAGGATAGGCACCACTATTGCATACTTGGATAGCATTATTTACAAGCCTTTAACTTGAAATTTGTGTGGTTTAATTTTGGCAATTTAATAAAAACCAACCGTCTGTTTGGAACTTGAAACCGGCTGAAACCAGTTCCCAGTTTAGCAGACAGTTCCAACCAAACTTGGTTTGTTGTTTTCTGATACCCTGTTATACACAAACATTTCTTGAACTTTCAAAACAAAATGATTTATTGTTTTTTTTCCAGATATGAATGTGATTTCATTCCAAACCTTATATAAATCCCAGTTTATTATCAAAACAGACCCGTCAACCCATATCGGTCAGCAACATTGTACATTACGAGTTCATCCCAGGCATGACCAAAAAGGCGTTCGCCTCCAATCGTGAAGGTGAGGGCCCAAGAAGCTAACATGGCTGAAAAGACCGTGAATCCTATTGCTGATCCTACAACATCTGTAATAAAAGAAGAACACTTTAAATATATGCATCAAAACCACAAAATCATTGAAAAGTATCATATTTATCTTGATAAGATGACTTTATTGTTTGGTTAGTTTTGAATGTGTCACTCAATTAGGCCTAAACTGACTTTCAATTTCCACTAATTGGAGTACGGTTCAATTTGATGATGTGAACATTCTAGTTGAAAAAAAGATGGATGCCTCCTATAACATGTCATGACATCATAATACAATATTGGTCTCCAAGCTCAAGTATTTAAATTGAAACCCCAAAACATTCAGGATGGGGTACTCGAATACGGGACAGGGTAAGCGATTAGAAAATTTTGGCTTGGGACAGGGTAAGGGACTAGAAAATTTTGGCCTGTGACCAGCATGGTATTGCGTGATATCTACTCAATTACCCTAAAGCCCTAAACCGCTCCTTTAATCAGTGCTGTAAAATGCGGTTCTAGGCAGCGATTTGCTTCAGATGCAAATTCCTGTAATCAGTCATGGTCGATCAAAGTCAAGAAAAAATCAGTCTTATCGGTTCTAATCGGTGTAATCGATTTAGCCTACGAATTTGATACAAAAATTTCATTCATACAGGTTTCACTCGTCACTAACCTTGTTTTGTTCACCATCGAGGCATCGAGAACTTAGTTCTTTTCAAAATTGGACACAATAATTTGTGAATGTTGAACATACTGATAGTGAAGCACAAGAGATCTAACAGTTCGAAGAGTGACACCCTAAAGGCCTAAATCCTTAGTTTTTTTCTTTCTTATTTTCCCCAAATTCTTGCCCTAAATTGTACAAGATGTATCATAGACTCAGCCAAAAAACAGTCAAGGACAATTTCATTTATGAATACATACAGTTTATCTAATTGATCCCAAAAAATAGTTCCTAGGATCAAAGGAGTGTCCCAAAATCCCTAATTCCTTTCTTTCCAGTCCCCTCTCAAAATTTTCTTGTCCTAGTTTTCATATATCACAGGTACAACAACAGAATCAAATTAGACCATTGAAGATGTTAAATATAGTTCACTCGTGTCCTTGGGAAACACAAAAAAGAAGGTAATGCTCTATCATCTTCCCTGCGAGGAAATTAGGATACCACCTGAGGCACGCCTCATGTACTTACAGGTCAATATTGATCAAAGTTAAGGTCTCCACGAAAGGCTTATAGCCTTATATGATAAAGAGGTTTATACGTAAAACATAAGATAGGATGAGCATTAGGTTATAGATAAAGCTTATTTTGGTTGTACATAGAGCAATGTTACGGATCAAAGCCATTGCAAGGTATGAGACTTGTCGCACATCAGTTGTATGGGCAATGGATGTGGGGTTTATAAGTCAAATGGGCACCCTCCCCTATCAAACTAATCTTTTGGGTTGAATTCTCTTGTTTGGCTTGTATCAGTGGTATCAGAGCCAACTCGGAGTGGTGGCCTGAGGGAGCCAGCCACGACCAACGAGGATGTTGGCCCTTAAGGAGTCGATTGTTACAGACCGAAACCATTGCAAGGTATGGGACTTGTCCCACATGAAACCTAATTGGTACCAAAAGCAATAAACAAAAGAATTCCGAATGCTTGAAAATCCTTCTCCAAGTTATTATTAGAAAAACTCTGAATGAATTGAATTACAATCAAAGAAAAAACTATCCATATTTATAGATGATTAACCGACATCCTTTAGGTTAATCATCTCCCCCTTCCTAGCCTTACTCTACTCCCATTTAAGTTAGACTAGATAAGCTTGATCCATTAAGCTTTTATTGACTCTATTACATAATAATTAATGACCCTCTAATTATTATACTTTGTCAAGATTGGTCCAACAATCACCCCCCAATCTTGACCTTGAGTCTTCTTTTATTTTCCATCCAGCTTCTTCATTCCCAGCAAGTCACGCATTTCTTCAAACTTAACTTTAGGTAGTGCTTTGGTCAATATATCAGTTCTTTGGTGATTTCCACTGATGTGTTCAACCTTAACTTGATTGTTCTCTACACACTCCCTTATGAAATGGTAGCGAGTATTGATGTGCTTACTTCTCCCATGGAACACTGGATTCTTCACTAGTGCTATGGCTGATTTGTTGTCAACTTTTATCACCACTTGATCCTCCTTCCTTCCGGTTATTTCAGCTAACAAACCCTTTAACCAGATGGCTTGACAGGCAGCCGATTTTGGCTGCCATGAACTCTGCTTCACAAGAGGATAGTGCAACTGTAGGCTGCTTCTGTGAGTTCCAAGCAATTGGTGCATCATCAAAGAAGAATACTAAGCCAGTTGTTCCTTTTCCATCATCCATTTCAACAGAGATCCTGCTGTCACTGAAGACGATTAACATATCATTTCCATTGAATCTATAGTGTATTCCCAGCTCGGTACTTCCCTTCACATATCTCAAGATTTGCTTAACAGCTTGTTGGTGAGCTAATCTTGGAGCCTGCATATACCTGCTCACATATCCTACTGCATAGACCAGATCTGGTCTGGTATGTGTTAAGTACCTGAGGCAGCCAACCATTTTCCGGTACTCAATTGGATCTATCAGGCTTCCCCCTTCCATCTTTGATAACTTTAGACCAGGTTCCATCGGGCATTTAGTGGGGTTGCATTCCCACATCTCTGCTTGCTTCAGTATCTTTGTGGCATAACTCGATTGCTTTACTTTTATCCCATCTTTGTCTTGACACACTTCCATACCAAGGTAGTAGGAAAGCAGCCCTAAATCACTCATCTCGAAATTATCTTCCATTTGCCTTTTAAACTAGAGGATTCTTTCAGTTTTGTTTCCTGTTACTATCAAGTCGTCCATGTAGATTCCCACCACCAATGACCCATCAAAAGTTCTTTTCGTGTAAACAGCCTGTTCCAATTTACACCTTTGAAATCCACACTCTTTCAAAACCCCATCTAGCTTCGTGTTCCAGGCTCGATGAGCCTGCTTGAGCCCATAAAGTGCCTTAGCCAGCTTGTATACTTTCTGCTCGTTCCCTTTTACTGCAAAGCCCTCGGGTTGGGATACGGATACTTCTTCCTTGAGTTCACCGTGCAGGAAGGCGGACTTCACATCAAGGTGGTGGACCTCCCACCCTCGTTGTGCGGCTAATGCTAAGAGTAACCTCACGGTTTCAAGTCTCGCCACAGGCGTGAACACCTCGTCAAAGTCCACACCGTGCTGTTGAATGTACCCTTTTGCGACTAAGCGAGCCTTGTGCTTTGTGATCGTCCCGGTTGCATCCCTTTTGATCTTGAAAACCCATTTTAAGCCGATTGGGCGGTGTCCTAGTGGCAGGTCGGTCAACACCCATGTCTTGTTTCTTTCAATTGAGGCAATCTCGCTTTTCATTGCATCATCCCATTCTTTATTCCCTGTAGCTTCTTTGAAGTTGCGAGGTTCACCTTCAGTGAGGAGTAGGTTGTAGATTTCATTTTGAACTGGAGCCTCTTCGTATACTTCACTTAGATTTTTCCACCCCTGTGGAGGGGTGTCATCATATGTTTCGAACTCAGCCATAGATGGATCTGAAGGATGGTCTTTGTCTGTGGATGTCCGGGGCAACATGGGTCCACGACTTTGGATTCCACCGCTGGGTGTGCTGAGATTTTCCGAGTTCTCTTCTTCTTCAGTGTCACCCGATGGTTCTGATTGAAATTGGCTTTGAGGGGCTGTATGGATTGGGCTTTGTGGGCTGTCTGACTTGGTCCTCCCAGGGTCATTGCTTGCTTCTTCTTGGGCAGGTCTGTTTTGCTGATTGTGGATCACAAATTCTGTTTCCCTGGGTTCGTTGTCATCTGTTTCTTCCTCTTCCCAACTCCAACCTTTTGATTCATCGAATTTCACATCTTGGCTAACAACTATTTTCCCTTCAGTCACGTCATACATACGGTAGGCCTTGGATCCTGGTTCTATTCCCAAATGCACCATTGGCCGGCTCCTTTTATCAAGCTTTCTGAGATGAATGGAGGGTATCTTGAAGTGGCCAATGCACCCGAATACTCAGAGGTGGTCCATTCTAGGCTTTCTTCCCTTCAAAGCCTCGTAGGGCGTCTGGTCATTTAAGAATTTTGTTGGCAGCCTATTCAGCACATACACAGAGTGTCTAACAGCCTCTGCCCATAGATATTGTGGCATCTTCATAGCGTTTAGCATGCTCCTTGTTGCATTCATCACCGTGCGGTTTCGCCTCTCAACTATCCCGTTTTGTTGGGGGGAGTAAGGGGCGGTTAGTTGTCTTGTAATTCCTTCCTGTTCACAAAACAAAGAGAACTCTCGGGAGGTGAATTCCCCCCCGCGGTCAGTTCTGAGAACTCTGATTTTCCTTCCATATTGAAGTTCAGTGGAGGTCTTGAACATTTTGAATTGTTCAAAGGCCCCATCTTTAGTTTTCAACATGAAAGTCCACATGAATCTACTGTGGCCATCAACAATTAACATAACGTACCTATTTCCCGCAGGTGTTGGAGGTGTTATCGGCCCGCAAAGGTTAGCATAAATCCGATCCAGTGGGTTCTCTGATCTGAATAGGGTTTTATCTGGGAAGCAGTGCCTTGTTTGCTTTCCAGCTAAGCAGGCGTCACAGAGTTGGGCAAGATGGTTTATAGGAGGGACTCCGAGGACCATCTCTTTCGTGCTGATCCGTCTGATGGTGTCAAAGTTCGCATGCCCCAGTCGGGCATGCCATATCCATGGCTCCATGCTGGGTTGTCAACTTTCGAGTGCAAGCATACCGGTGCTCCTACTTTCAATCTGATCTTGTATAATCGATTAGCCGATCGGTGGACCTTCATCAATAGCCTTTCATCCGGTTCGTACAGCCACAGGTAAGTCTTGTTTCATCAGTATTTTGCATCCTCCTTCTATGAGTTGCCCAAGGCTGATGATGTTGCTCTTCAGGAATGGGATGTAGTACACCTCTGTCAGAAGTTTGTGTTCTCCATTCTTGCATTCCAGCAATATGGTCCCTCTTCCCTCAATGTCTACGCATGAGCCATCTCCAAATCTCACATTACCTACGATTTTGGTGTCAAGCTTCGAGAACAGCCCCTTGTCTCCTGTCATGTGGTTGGACGCCCCGTTGTCTAGATACCACATGCTTTGTTCATCTTGACTTGGAGTGTGAGTGGCCGGATATACCTTGTCTTCTGTGAGATAGATCAGTTCCTTTTGAGCGTGGGAAGTGACAGTCATTAGAAGTGCAGGCCTGTCAGCATTGGCCTGCGTTTGGTTTACTTCTTCTTGTCTTCTTGTTGGGCAGTCAGCGAAAAAGTGCCCTAGGGCATCACATCTGAAGCACTGAAGTTGCGAACGATCTTTCTTGTAACTAGAAGATCCTTGGGCTCCGCTTGTTGAGGCTTGATTCCGCCCTGCACCTCTTCCTCTGCCTCCACATCTTCCACGGCCGCAGCCTCTGCCCCGGCCCCGGCCCCGGTCTTTGGCCCCACGGCCTCGGCCATTACCTTTTTCAGCCCTTTTCTTTGCCTCCCAATCCTCATATGAAAGCAGCAGTTGGTATTGACCGATGTTGGACGTTTTTGACTTTAAACCAGATCTTTCTTCGTAGGCTTTCAGGCGCCCGACTACTTCCTGAAACCTTACAGTCTTGAGGTCGACCAATTGGCAATTGCTCAATTGTGGCCACCATATTCAAGAAACTCTCCGGCATACTGGTTAGCAGCTTTCTAACCAGGGCTGGTTCTTCAATTACAGATCCAAGGGTGGCTGACTTTGAGGCAATGCCAGACAACTTTGCCACAAAGTCATCCACTGTTTCACCATCCGACATTCTTAGTGTATCGAACTCAGTCCTTAGAGATTGCAATCGAGCCTCCATAACTCTTTCTACTCCAAGATGGCGAGTTTTTATTGAGTCCCAGATGTCTTTTGCATGTTCACAGCTCGCGACTTGTAGGATATCCTCAGGTAGTGATTGATAAAGATATGCTATCGCAGCATTATCTTTCTTTTGGTCCAGGTTTGTTCCAGGCTCGATGACATCCCAGATGCCATGGGCCTTAAGAATCGCCTTGATTCTGAGCGACCATATCGGATAATTCGTCGAGGTCAGAGTCGGGCACTGGAACGAGATGTTGCTTCTTCGCTCGGTCTGCCCTGCTTGGTTGCCTGCTATTAGTGCGTCCCCCATTGATCAGTTCTTCAATTCTTGCTCTTGCTCCTGGCAGGTGTTGATTCCTTCCGTTGAATCACCTTGATCCTCCCAGTGATCTTCGCGCGGCTCTGATACCAATTGAAACCTAATTGGTACCAAAAGCAATAAACAAAAGAATTCTGAATGCTTGAAAATCTTTCTCCAAGTTATTATTAGAAAAACTCTGAATGAATTGAATTACAGTCAAAGAAAAAACTATCCATATTTATAGATGATTAACTGACATCCTTTAGGTTAATCATCTCCCCCTTCCTAGCCTTACTCTACTCCCATTTAAGTTAGACTAGATAAGCTTGATCCATTAAGCTTTTATTGACTCTATTACATAATAATTAATGACCCTCTAATTATTATACTTTGTCAAGATTGGTCCAACACCACATCAATTGTAGGGGTAATAGATGTGGGGTTTGTAAGTCAAATGGGCTCTCTCATCCATCAGACTAATCTTTCGGGTTGAGTTTTCATGTTTGGCTTGTAACAAGCAATGTCTTAACTCTTACGTGCAAGATATGCCTCCATCTCAGACCTAATGCCTTGGAACCTTGGTTTTAAAAAGCGAGAAGCGCATCAAAGCGACAAGGTCTAAAACCGAAGCGCGAAGCGCGAAGCGCGAAGCGCGAAGCGCGAAGCGCGAAGCGCAAAAGCGGCGGGATTTTCGTACGCAAAGCGCAATGTATTTATATATATAAAAATATATATTTCTCATAGGTTTTTATTATTAGTTGTCTACTTTTAAACAAAAATAAGCTTCATATATAGTTTAATAAAACAAAAAATCTATATGTACAACTTAAAAAAGCAAAAAATCTATAAGATTCACTTATTGTACAACTAATCTAGCAATAAGTACAATAAATTGAACTTAAAAAACAAAGAAAACAAAATAGAAAAAATTTTAGGTCAAATTTGATAAAAAAAAAAAGTCAATCGGTTACAAATAAAAGGTAATAAAGGAGTGTAAGCCCTAATTCTAAAGCTCTGTCTCCTTCTCGTCTCCTTCACAGTTCACGCAACAAACCTCCATTCTCGTCTTCTTCACGCAACAAGCCTTCATTCTCGCCTCCCTCACGCAACAGCCTTGGATTTTCGATCTCTTTGATGCGTCAACCTCACAGGTTTATCATTTCCATCTCCAGCTCGATCTCTTTGATGCGCCAGCTTCCAAGGTATGTCGTTCCCATCTCCTTCCAGGTTTGCTTTTATGCTTGTTGTACGTAAAGCGCAGCTTCTTCTCGCTTCACGCTTCCACAAAAATCACACGAAGCCCGCGCTTCTTGTACAGCTCTCGCCTTGTGTTACATAAAGCGCATAGGGTTGCGCCTAGATGCGCTTTGCGCTTAATCGCGCATAGAGCGCGCTTTTTAAAACCAAGCTTGGAACCACTCACACGTTTCTAAACCAAGCATCTTTCCCAGAGAAAGAGCTCCATTTTGATGCCAAACACTTAAACCTAGTTAACTTTCAACATTTTTCTAGCCCTGACTCATTTGTGCCCTCGTTAGCACACGTCTGCATTATATTTTTACCATTTGTGCTAAACAATTTCTTTTAATCTTTTTCAAATTCAAAATACAATTCTGCAAAGGGGTAACATATTTCTAGCCCTGATTCCTTTGTGCCCTCAGTAGCACACGTCTGTATTATGCTTTTACAATTTGGGCCAAACAATTTCCTTGTAATCTTCTTCAAATTCAAAATACAATTCTGCAATTGGGAAGAGGGGTAACATATTTGTGCCCTAGCATATGGCATCTCTAGCAGCAAATGTCGATTGATACTCGTATGAATCGAAACAAATTCCAAACACTCTCAAACCAAAACGAATTTACAATGACTTAAATCATTATGCATACGAAAATTTAGATCAAATTAAAACTGAAATCAACTTACAAGGGCGAATTCGGGGGAAGGAGCTGGCGTGACGAAGAACGGGCCAGAAGTAGTAGCAATTGACCGCCCAAAGCAAAGGTAGTAACAGAAAGCCAAAACCGAAGAACTTACGCGCGTAACCGACGGAGTCGTGCTCCGATAGCCCCAATGGTCCGTCTATCGTCGGCCACTCCGGTCGCACCGATGAAGATGTAAATATAGCGTTAGTGTTAGGGTTAGCGGTTAGATCACGTCCGGGGTTTATGAGCACGGCGGCTTCCGATGGAGTCACTTCCTCCGGTGATCTCTCCATTCTCTCTCCTTCCTCTCTCTCTCTCTCTCTCTCTCTCTCTCAACACAACAGAAGAAAATATATCCCTGAAGTCACAAATTTAGAGCATGTTTTAAGATTGGTTATTAAGTTTGAAACGAATTTTTGTTAAAAACATTTATTAACTTCTGATTTTTTAAAATAAAAAATTTAAAATGTGTTTGAATTAGTTTTTTTTGTATGAAAACGCAGGAGATTTAGACACATTTTGTTTAAGAAGAATACTAAAATTTCATTTCATTTAATGTGTCACAAAATACATTTAACATAATGTTTAAGCATGCATGATCAAATGATGTTCATACAATATCGCAAAAAATTAAAGCAATCAATACAACACAATCAACTAATCAAGCATTATCTTGAAACCATTAATTATAGATAACAAACCTTCAAAGATAATAAAGTTTATAATATTTGTATCCAAGTACCTTAGTGGCCAACAACCTTGAAAAACATGCTAAAAAGATCAACTATAAAATTAGATTCAGATATTCAATTTTGTTTAAGTCCTATCATATTCGAAGGGATGACATGCTAACCTGGTATAATTTCAGAAGATGGTTTTCAGATTCAAAAGTTATTATAGTCTTAGTTTCAAAAGCATTTCCATATTCAGACCAGTAGCTATCAGTTAAGGAATACTATGTTCTGACAAATTCAAAAGAAGTAAGTCATATTCGGAAGATTAATTTTGATCAAAAGCTCAAATTCGGACCAAGGTTTATAGTTGACCAGATTTCTAAACATGTTAAGACTTTCACAACTCTTGTGACTTGATCAATTTCAGTTTCTATTGAGAGTAGTTACACCTTTAACCGTGCTTGTATCTTCGTATACGCGTTATTGATATTTCAATCATCATTGTTCAAGTTCTAGTGTTTCCGCCGCTAGAATCATTATTTGTGCAATGGATTAGTTAATTCAAGTCATGATTGAATATTGTTATATATAACAATTTGCAACATTGGTGGGCTTTGCACGTCATATGATTAGTATTTAATTTCTTGGTTAAATAAATGTATTTTCAAAATTATTTCACAGTTTTTTGATATCTTAAGGGGTGGGTTCAAATCTCTACACCACATTTTTTTTGTCTTTCTCTCATTTTTAATTTTTATCTTACTTTTTTCAACCCTTTGCTTTTTTTTCATCATCATTCTTTTTTCAATTTTCCATTATTTTTTTACACACCGCCGTCAATAAATCGCTTCCCTACAAACAAGTCACCACCATCATAACTAATCACTAAACTTTAAATCTTCATCCTATGTTTTTGGAGTTATCACTGTCACCTCCTCAATTTTCTGAACATTTTGTAAAGTGTTACTTTAACTTCCTTATGTTTCTGAAGTTTATAATTTACCTCTTTTGTTTCTCGGCTAAAAATAATAATTTCTTACGTGTTTAATTTTATGTAAGATTCCGTATAAATTCGTGTTGATCATGTTTTGATATAAATTTTTTCGGAAACAAGTCATGTCAAATATAGTACGTTTTTGTACCAATTTTTATATACGTTCTATGTTGGTTTACGTTTTAACATAAATTCTTTAAGGAGAAAGGTTAGGTCAAATATATTACGTTTTCATTTGTCGAAATACATTCCAAGTCTTTTACGTCTTTATACCGCAACGATTGGCACGTACTTTACTAGTTGATAAACAATTGAAACTGCTTTAAACAGTTATTTTGACCATTTTACGTAAGTAGTTAGAGATGTCAATGATAATATTTTGGTTGTCTTTAAAGGATTGTATTTGTTAACTTGAAAAATGGTCATTTTGACCCATTTTAGTTTGAAGGTTTAACCAGTAGGTAATTGCATGCACATAA
This sequence comes from Mikania micrantha, assembly GCA_009363875.1. Classification (NCBI taxonomy): domain Eukaryota; kingdom Viridiplantae; phylum Streptophyta; class Magnoliopsida; order Asterales; family Asteraceae; genus Mikania; species Mikania micrantha. Next base: position 15,137,526 of record CM018691.1, read on the forward strand.
CTAACGTTGGTCATTTGTCATTGTGACCCACTTTGATTTGAAATAGTTGGTTTCACTAACAGTAAATGTAAAGGAAAACGGAAAACAAAAAAAAAAAGAAAATGAAATTTACTTTTGGATGAATTATAAATCATGAAAAACACTTTCATATCAAACAATTTGATGGTTCACCTAAACCTTTAATCGAATAAAATTCAATTTGTAATCCAAATAACAAGGATGATGCTTTTGAGAGATAATTTCATGAACCACCTGAATGATCAAATGAAAGGAGTTCGAGATTAAGCAGAAAACTGTAATTTCAGTTATTAAGTTATATTTCTTTCAAAATTCGACCCCAACTAAGGGTTGTAACCCCTTATACCCCGTTCTCTTTGGGGCGCTACCCAGGAATCCCACCAATGGAGCGTTGTCCTCCTGAAACCCCTTATTGAATTATAAAACATCTAATAAGTGTGCATTAATTAATTTTATGAGTCATATTGATAAGTAAGTCCATGGACAAGCTTCATTGGGAGCGGGGGTCGCCCCCCTGTTTTTCAGTTTTTAATGTTAATTTTTTCGGTTGAAATGTTATTTTTAGTTAAAAATAGTGTTTTCGCCTTCTTCTTTAAAAAAAGTAACATGTATTACTGATTTCAAAAATTTCTGCCCCCTCTCACTTCGACCAAGCTCCGTCACTGTCCAAGTCAACCCAATTACACTAAATATCTAACAATAAATTGCATGCGCATGCATATTATTAGTAATACATGGGTCATTCTAATCCATTTTGGTTTGATTTGTTGTTATTCACACTTTATACATGTGTCACTTTAATTGATTGGTCATGTCATACAGACCCAAATTAGACATCCAATTGCTTCGATTTGAATTATCTGGAGAATGCCTTATGAGTTGAACATTCAATTGCTTCAATTTGAATCATCCCTAAAATAATATGCACAATGTATTTGTGACAACTAGTACCTGACCGGCCGGCAAGTCCGTACGGTACGTGTACTATCTACAGTAACTATGTGTATGTACATGTGTGTAAACAGTGTTTGTATTATCAGAAATCTAAATACAAGAGATCGTTGTATGTATTTTCGTGTAAACTTAAATACTGTAAGTACAACGTACATTTGGAACATTAGTTGTGTGTATTTAAGTGAAAACCTAAGTATAGTTAACACAACTAAACATGAGAAACAACAATGTTCAAACAATTAACAGAAACAAATCGGTTGCGATCTGATATCCATAGATGACAGGAATCAGATGGCCGACAATTCAATGAGGAAATAACGTGAAAACATGATGTTTAGTTGAGTCCGACAGTGAGGAAACACAATTCAAACATAAATTGCAGTGTCGTTTCAGAATAACGAACTGACAGTGTGTTTGCGTGGGTGACAATTCACACAAACATATCTGTGAGTTTAACGTTCTGAAATGATGACTGTAAAGTAGAAACCAAAAGTCGGAAAGCAAAACCATCGTCGTGTTCGTTCGAATGACGATTCGAACGAATACGTGCGATGGTGACGCGATTCGACTAAACGAAAACGAATACACGACACGGACGATAATAAATTAATAAAAGAAAATAAATAACGTTTTACAATTTTGAAACTCATCAAAATAATTAATTAACTTATACTTATTTGAAACAATTAAATTATGCGTAATTTTCCGGATACGCGACGAAGTTACGAACCGAGCAACCGAAATGAACCCGGACATCCCACGTAATATAAAAACTCTAAATGAGATTTTTCTCTCATTTTTTCATCACCTACACCTCTCTTTTTCTCTCAAATTCGGAACCCACACCCACCACCATTGAAGATCTTCAAAGCTCCATAACTTTTTCGTTTCTCAACCAATTTGAGTGATTCTTGCGCCCACGCGAAGCTCTTGACGAGCTCTACATGAAAGTACAACGGATCTGAGCAAATGACCGCGGAAATTCGAGGTAATGAGCAAGGAAAATCACTGAAAATAGGGTTTCTAAACCCTTTTTGTTGAACTACACGTACAACCGGTTTTCCCCTCCCCCTCTCGATCCTTACACTCTACGATGGCTGGTTTGGGGTTGCCATGGTGTGCAGATGGTTATGGGGACATGGGATTCGACTGTGATGGGGATGGTTGCAGGTTCGGTTCGATGGGAAGGGGTGCAGACGTGTTGGACGAACCCTCATTGGGTCACGAACCCTGGACGCATCCTGATGTGGCCGAACCTTCGCATGAGGGGCGAACCCTGTTCCTTTACGAACCATCAACGAACCTAGCCTTCCACTGCCGAACCCTAGCATGCGCACGAACCCTCCATGCAGACGAACCATTTTGCTGATTGAGCGAACCTTTCTCTTTCATGGCGAACCCTAGTTGGTGAACAATATAGACGAACCAGTGAACAGCATCTTCAACCGCCGAACATTTTACTCTTTTAACTCACGAACCTTCACCGAACTATAGGCAGCAAACCTTCATGAACGGCCGAACCATTTTGGAAGCACCGAACCTGTGGAGGGAACGAACCCTTAATTGTGGAGTCCAAGGTTCGCTGCCTTGGGTGGCCGAACCATATACCTACGCCTGTTTCTTTATCGGCCAAGACCTTGAAACCGGAATCTCATCTTCGAACTACCTACTTAATTACGGCCCAATAATGACAACCAGGGCCCAATAACAGCCCTACACATTCACCTTTGGTCCAACACTAGGATTCCGGCCCAAGACACAAACTACAGCCCAATTAACACATAAAACCCATTCGGCCCAAGAGTATTCGGTTTAGACTACGAGTCAATCGGCCCAACAACTTATGATGTTCGGCCCAACACACTCACACTTGACCCAATGTCAATTGGCCCACAATTTATAACCGACCCAAACTCTTTTTGTAACCCAAACCACGATTGAGACTTGTTAGGGTCAACAGTAACTACTTTGGGCCCAATAATCTTAAGGGTTGGCCCATAAGATCCAATCGGCCCATCTAATGGATGGGCTCATATGCAACACATTCGGCCCATGGAGAGATCAACCGGTCCACATGGTTTAAAACGAATACATACACTTGCAAACTCATACAAATGGTGATAGACATAGTGCACTTGACTTTTACAAATGAAAATATAAGGGTGATGAAATTGTTAGGTTAAAAGGATTAATGACCTCTAAGTCACTAAATCCTTATAAAAACCAAGTCTTTAGTCATAACTAGCAATCACCCATTAAATTCAAACCGAATTGAGTAAGTGATAATAAATCCTACTTCCATTTGTATGGGCCGAATGAGGATCAAAATCAAGGGATGATAACCAAGTAATACTAACACCTACACACGCACAAAGGTCTATAACTTATACTTACAAGTTACAAACAACATGAAATCAATACAGGATTGTGAAAACAAACTCAAGTTCAATCGAGAGCGCGAGCATTCTTCTTTTAAGCTAAGCCAACTACTTCTACTACAAGGTGAGTTCATATGCCCCTTTTCTTTAATCTTTACTGATTTTAAACTCTCGGGGCTGAGAAACATGTTTACTGTTAATTACTTAAAAGTTTTGCTTAACATGTTATTTATACTTTGATTTAGATAATATTAAACTGTTTATTATCGCTTATCATTGTATGCATGCTTGTATGATCATGAGATAACAGAGAAACTCAGATGAATATGATAATGTAATTTCATAATCATCAACACATTAGAATAACATAGTTGTAAGATTATATCTTATAATACTTAGTTATTCATACATGAGCAAACATTGAGACAATTCTTACACAAACAAACAATGAGAACTACTACAGTGGAACATGGTGACACTTCACAACACATGAATGATTAGAAGATAAAATATCTTCTTAATATCATTTCACATTATAATTGATTGAGTGTGATAAGTCAATTACTTATAACACTTAATCTACACCTTAAAAACATACTATGTGATAGTATGATCGCATTGATACTTCACCGCCATACGTTGCTTAAGGATAATAAGACTTGTTCTTAATACGGCTTAAGGATATTATGGTGAGCATATGGGTTCAAGCGAATGATGTCATGATAACGCAACTTCATGATGACAATATCATTCGTATCATGATTTACATAACGTAATAAGACAAGTTCTTATTCAACTTTGTTAATCACATTGAGATCAGTAACAACACAGATGTACATCATTCATCGTTACCTGTGGACTAGGAGACTGAGGAATTTATTTTCTATCATGTCATATTACTAGTAACAGTTTCGATGAAGGCATTGAGTTCACACGACGAGATAGAGGTGAATCGGGTGCATTGTAATTTGATTACGTGAGGATTATAATGGACTCCTTTTGGGCTCTATACGTTGCATTGAGATTACATTACAAACAGTTAACTAACACTTTTAATATTTAAAAGTGAAACAACAGTTAACCCCACAATATAGAATAATACAAAGAACAGATTGAGAATCTAATATCCTTAACACATATATTGGTTATCAATACTTCGGTTTGATGACTACAACGCTATCATTATATTATTTTATACATGAGAATACAAGTGATCAAAGAGGAGATAAACATGTAAATTGGGAATGGAAATCAATAGTTGTATTGCAAGTAGTGTGGAGTTCTAGTGGTGATGTGGTGGGATGTTGGCTAGGGCTTAGTTCCCTTACATATGCCCTATATATAAGCATCACTACTAGGATGATATAATACTTGTAAATATAACTATTGAGAAGCCATTGTGTGAACAGGTTAACACACAACATACAAGTAACATATTTATCATTGGGAATGTGCATGTGAATGAATCAAGGTTTTACATTAACTTACTTATGAACTCACCAACCTAGTGTTGACTTTGTTTAAATACATGTTTTCTCAGGTGATGAACCTTACATGCAAGGATTTAGCTAGTGGACTTTTAGAAGACCTAGCTTTATTTTGTAATGCATGCTTTTTGAGACCAGAACAATGAATCATCTTTTGTATATCTTGTACATATACAAGATATAGTTACATTGATTCTTTTTGGTAGATTTACTCGATTAAATTATGAACGATACATTGTAATTTAATCTTGTAATTCTATATCTTGGATGTGTTAGCATTTCTCATTTATTTATCATGTGCTATGTAAACAATATGATCATTTGTTTATCACTCATGATATCGCGCCCCGGGAACCTTCCGCCCGACGGGAAAACCCGATCCGTTCCCGCCGGCCTGAGGTGTGACAATATTTGAGTTGTGATCAGTAAACATTAGTTATGCTAAACTAATATGAACATATTCCAAAGACGTAACAAAATAGTTACGTGATTCCACATCAAAAGCTTGTCAAAAAAACAAAATTCAAAAAATAAAGTTTTTCTTTCAATTACATATCAATACGTTATTAATATTTTAGTTGTTGTTTCGAGCTTGTTGACTCCCTTAAACAATTTAGAAATGATATTGATTACTCTTGGACGCAATAGTATGGCAGGATCTGCACGTCTCAATCTTGACCCATAACAAGATAAATGGATAGAATTGGAAAAACAATTATTGCATTTTTGGTTGAAATGGGTAACATTATGACATAGTGTGGGTTGAGAATTAGATGAGAAGCACGTTAACACAAAGCAGGTTAAAATGAGTAACTTAAAAACCATGTGAACATAATGGATTTTAATGGTTAAGAATGGTCAATAATATATATATATATATATATATATATGAGAAAATCATTAAAAATTATTCAAATAAACTATTTATTTAGTTACAACTCATTATAACTTGAGTGAAATTGATTTTTTTTAAACTACCAGTTTAAACCCAAACGGATTTTGCTTAAAACACGTCTTGACTCGCACCCATTCTAACCTGTTACCTAACACGTCCATTTTGCCAGGTATACTACTGGGTTTAGTGTAAAAGGTTAACGATAACATAATTAACACAATTATCAAACACAAAAACAACTTGTTTAAATGCTTTACGTTTCATGTTATACTTTTTTTATTTGTTTTATACACCAATAAAGAGAAATGGAGTATAACCTCCTCATTTTAATTATTTTAAAAAAGTAAAAAATTACATAATATATTTTTATTAAACATGTTTTATCGAGACATAAACATGTCAGGAATTATGAGCCCTAGTTTGTTGAATTGTTGGAGTCCATTTCAAACTTCGTTTATTGACCCTATGGAGGACAAATCAACTGATTGAAAATTTGAAATTGTTGTGATAAGTTGATTAGTTCTTGAACTCATGGAACCTTTAAAGACGAAGTGAAAGAAGACGAAAATAGGGTTTTAGTCGATGATGAAAATCAATTTGACCTTTTAGCAAGCCGACATCAAGCAACTCACAAGCAGTTCGTCTCGTTTATGCTAATACTTTAACCAGTGGCGTAGCTCTATTGAGACCGCGGGGGGGGGGGTCTGTTTTTTTCGCCAGTAGTGTTAATTTTCGGGCTGAAAGATTAGTTAAAAATACGGGTTTCGCCCCCTCATTTAAAAATTTTAACATGTATTTTGAGTCCTATAAATTTCCGCCCCCTTTTCTGGCTCTCAAGCTCCGCCACTGACTTTAACACCCATAGAATGTCCAATCCTACATTTTCAAAATCCAAAACCCCAATCAGGTTTAAACTTTTTTATATATATAAGAATATTAGGCCTACATAACAAAGGCTATTTTGTTGCTTTAGAAATTTTTTTCCTCTCGTTTCATGTTTAATTTTTTTTTTCCTTTTTCTATATAAGAATATTACGGCCTACATAACAAAGGTTAATTAGTGTTTTAATAGAGATTTATTGTTGTGTATACTTTTACGCAATGTTTTCAGAATCGGACCGGATGTTGAACCGGACGTTTTACTGGTTGCTGGTTGGAACGATTGTATCGAATTCAAAGAACCGGATGACATAATAAACATATAAAAATTTCCAAAAAAAATTATAGAATTATAAACACATTTAAACAAACATAATTAATGTGCAAACAAATATAATCATGTTAATAAATCAAAGGTTTGATTTTAATGTTTCCTTCATTGGATTTTAGTTAAAAAGAAAAACTTGAAATCCGATGCGCCTAGTGAATCAGTTCCTAGTTCGACCAGTAAAGCCGCTCAACCGCCCAATTTTCTTATAAGCGGTTCGCATACTTATTTTGGCCTGGCCGACCCCCCCCCCCGGTTCTCGGCCAGGTCCGATTTTCAAAACATTGCTTTTACATCTACATTTAGGTATGTTCTAGCGTTTTATTTGTTTTATTTAATTATTTTAATGTTTTAATTTTAGGTTTATTGTTGCGTATGCTTTTAAATGCAGATTTGTTAGACTTGTTTTTACAATAGAGGGTAGTTTATAATCTATCGTAGTGTTTGTGTTTACATTTGGGTTTTCCGTTAGTCTCTCTTACGATTAATTATGTCTTTAATACTCAATTTTACGGCGAAATACACTTCTAAATTTTGGTATAGAGCGATACATATCTATCTATTATAATAAAGGAGTATTTTTAGGGGACAAATATTACGTTTTGGTGCAATGTGAAAAAAATATTTCTCGTATCTCTCTTCTAATAAATATTAATAATCTTTACTAATTAAATTATATAATTAAATATGAAAAAATATAAATCTTCTTATTCTAATAATTTACTAAATTATTAAAATTTAATAAACTATAAGAATATTTCAATTATATCTTGTATTAAACTATAATTTTATAATTATTAGATATTTATTATGAATCGATATTAATGAATTATAATTTTTTATATATTCAACTCGTGTAATACACGAGTTTATAGGCAGTTTAAGGTATGTTTTAAATTATTGTTTCTGAGTGACATACTTTTAATAACATGTTAATATTAAGATTTACCAGTTGATATAAAAGCGGCATAAAACTCAATCAAATTCCCCCAAACGGTATTTTAAGTTCGACAATCATCAATGGAAGACGACCGCCGCGTCGGAGATTTAGTCCGGCAACTCGTATGCCATTTACAAAATTATTCTAACACAAACCCTAACCCTAACTCCGAAGACGTGAAGTACGCCATTCGCATTCTCTCCAGCCGAATGACGCCGTTGATCGTCGCTGATGAATCCGCCATCGCTAACTCCATCAAAAGCCGTTTAGCTAAACAAGCTAAGTTATCAGACGCCTTAACTTTCATAGATCTTTATTCTAGATTCGCTTCCAAAACCGGTCCCGGTAGTGTTAAGAACAAGCGCGCCGTGCTTTATTTGCTCAAAGTCATCTCCGAAGATCGAATTAGTAACCCTAAGTTGCAATCTGATCGGAAAATTGTCTCCGAAGCGAGTGATTATATTTCGAAAACTTTGAAAAATGGTGGGATTTTGACGATATCTAGAGCTTCCAGTGATATAAACAATATGGCTTTTAGGGAGTTTGCTATGTTAGTGAATGAGGAGAATGATGCTTCAGAGGAGGATTTAGTGAATGATGTGTTGTCTGTTTGTCAAGGAATTGATGGTAAGTACGTAAAATTTGATGAAACTGTTGATGGGTATGTTGTATCAGATTCTATCAAGGTTCCAAAAGCTAGTAACTTGATGATTTGCAAGCTCTGTGAGCTCGGATGGTTGTTTAGAAAGGTGAATAAGTATGTTTGTGACAATTTGGGTAAAAATGATGGGACGGTTGCTCAGGCGTTTTGTGTAGCTTTGCAAGATGAGCTTTTAGAGTACCATAAGTTGATAACAGTGCTTCAATCACAGTCAGTTAATCCAATTCCATTGGGTTCCGAAACTGTGAGCTCAAAGGGGTATCTTTCTCTGAGGAGACTCATGGTATGGTTTGTTGAACCAATGGCAAAGATGAGGCGAATGGCGATTCTTGTGGACAGTTGTAAGAATCTCAAAGGTGGAGCTATGGCTGGAGCAATTCATTTGCATGCCCAACATGGTGATCCTCTTTTTCATGATTTCATGAAAAGGTTACTTCTTAAGGTTTGTTCCCCCCTTTTTGAAATGGTTAGGAGTTGGGTTATGGAAGGGGATCTTAAAGATTTATACTCTGAATTCTTTGTATCTGAACAATTAGTGAAACCAGAGTGTCTATGGAGAAAGGGTTATCAAATTAATTATCATATGCTTCCATCTTTTATCTCTAAATCTCTTGCTAGTCGCATACTAAGAACCGGGAAGTCTATTAATTTTATTAAAGTTTGTTGTGAGGATCATAGTTGCGCAGATTTTGCAACCAAAGCTGCAAATGCAACTTGGGTCAACTCTACAAGAAGAGGTCTTGGATATGGTGAAACTAATGCGCTTGAATCTTTGGTCACTGAAGCAGAAAAGAGAATAGATAAGCATTTAATGTATGCTATTTTTAACCGCTATAAGTTCAAAGATCACTGTCTAGCTATTAAACGTTTTATACTGTTAGGGCAAGGTGATTTTGTGCAGTATCTAATGGAAATTGTGGGCCCCATTCTCTCAGAGCCTGCCAATACTATCAGTTTAATTCAATTATCCGGGCAATTGGAGAAGGCCATTCTGTCATCCAGTGCACAATATGATGATCGTGAGGTTTTGGATAGATTAAAGGTTAAGATTTTGCCACACGGGGTTAAAGATAGGGGGTGGGATGTGTTTTTTTTGGATTATGATATAAAGGTTCCCTTAAATACTGTATTTACAGAATCTGTGATGGGTAATTACTTGAAAATCTTTAGCTTTTTGTGGAAGATTAGAAGGGTAGAACATTATGTTCTTGGTGTTTGGAAGACCATGAAACCGAACTTGACAAGTTCTCATTTTTTCACAAAGTTGCCAAAGGCTGTGAGGTTGCAGATAGTTTTGACATCAAGAAAATGCCAATTTCTTTGGGGTGATATGAACAATTTTGTCACGAGTTTGCAGGCATATGTAATGTTTGAAGTAATGGAGGTGACATGGTCTAAATTTTGTAATGAAATGGAAGCAGCTAAAGATCTTGATGATCTAATTGCTGCTCATGATAAATATCTTGTTACAATTGTTGAGAAGTCACTTCTTGGAGAAAATTCGGAAACTCTCTATAAGTCTCTTTTAGTGTTGTTTGATGTCATATTGCGGTTCGCCAATGTTGCTGATCGGCTTTATGAATTCAGAACAAGGTATTTGTGTTTTTTTTATCATCATGACTCATGAGGTTGGAATTTCGACCCATTTATCTAATTAGAAATGATCTGGGTCATGTTGTATATCTAAAGTGTCAAATGGATAAAAGTAAAATAAAAAATGGCTTAATAAGAAAAGGGTCAAATGGACAGAGCAGATAGAAAGCCACCAAACAGGTATTATCAATGCATAAAACCTTCCAAATCATTTTTATTTATATATTAAACTATTACTAAAAATGTATAGTTTCTGTTATCATTTTAGACACACTAATTGTTTTTTGAATAAAAATAAAAGACTGTGTTTAGGATCAAACCGACCCTTCTTATTTTGGCAAGAACCAAAAAGTCTTCCTCACAATTATGTTTAGACCTAAGGGGTGTGAATTTTTGACACACAAAAAATGACATGGTCTCAACATGAGCTTTGTGGGTTTAGGTTTGGTATAAATGGGTGTGGGTAAGTTTTGGGTTGAACCTGTATACCCATGTGTTCATGCCAACCTGGTTCAGGGGTTGACTTGTTTAACCCATTTGCTTTTTTAAATTTGTTTCATGTATTAAATACTTGGTTGGGTATTTTACGCTAAAAGTTTTAAATTACAAGAGATATTAACATAAGATTTTAGTAGCCTCTTAATCCCATTAAAAGGCCACCTCTTAATGGTTCATAGTTGGTTAAAAAATATCCTTAAGTCTGAATGGTTAAGAGGTTGGTAATTGTTTATAACCTCTGAATGATTAAGAGATAACCCTAAGTCTGAATGGTTAAGAGGTTATGAACCATTAAGAGGTAACCTCTTAATGCCATTCAGATGCAAACAAACAACCCCCAAATGAAATATACTTAAGAGCATTTGTATTTTTTTTGTTAAAAATTGAGATTTTAAAGCATTAATATACTAAAAAATACAAATAAAAATTCAGGTTAATCGGGTTGTGTTGGGTTCAACCTGCGCATATTCATGTCATGTTCGGATTCATATGTAAGACGCAATTTTCAGGCTTGTGTCGGGTTGGACACGTCACCCTGCAAACATAGCCTGTTTAACACCCCTATAATAATTATACCTGTTATTCGAACTACTTTTTCCTATTTTGCCACCAGTAATCATTATTTATCTTCTTTGATTGTCTATATTGTGCAGAGATACTGCAAATAAGACCAAAGAAGCTAAAACTTCAAAAAGCAAAGGCTCAGATGCAGATCCATGGATCAATGAAGGAAGAAAGGCTATAACACATCATGCTGGTGAATTTCTTAGAATCATAGGACAAGATTTAGATTCGATTTCAAAAGAATACTCGTCTGTTTTGAGGGATTTCATTTCTCAATTGCCCACACAGCAACATGTTGACTTGAAGTCCTTCATGTTTAGACTAGACTTCACTGGGTTCTATAGCTTGGCAAGTTAGTTGTAGTGAAGTTTGCATGTCAATTAATTTTTTTTAGATTTTGTAGGAAACTAATTTCTATTGATATAATGAACAGCTGACCTGGGGAACACTTGGAGTCCTGAAGTATAGCAATTTGGTATATCAATTTTTTAGGCTTCATCTGTTTTATACTCTAATATTTCATTTCATTTGTAAATTGGTCTCTTTTGCTTTAAATTAATCACTTTTTATAAATGTGACAATCCCAACAATACAATGTAACCAGTGAGACTGATAAAATGCAAGGTCGTTTGCACTGTGCAAATGACATTCAAAAGGGTTAAAGGCAACTCGATTTTAAAATGTGCATCAAGAACGCGTAATGTGATGATGCAGTTATGAGATTACATTGTTGTAGTTGATGTGTGATGTGGTTAAGTGGTTTGATGAGATGCATAATAGAGCTGACCGATGTTTGAACAAATTAGACCATCAAATGCATTGGGTCTGAGTTTGTTTTTTTTTTTTTTTTTGAAGCTTAATGAATAACAAACAATAAGGTCATCTAAACTCCATTGTCATTTTAACATAAAATTCATAAACTGCATAGATTAGACATGATGCTAGTTACTCTTTTGGGTAGTCTTCTTGCTTGAGCCAATCTGGTTCTTGAACAATTGTCAACTGTCTAAACCTTTAACTTGATATAGATGCTAAATAAGTCAGCGTTGCTAGCACTGATGAATTCTAGTTTGAGAAATTCATTTCATTTTTAAACATCATTTTATTGGCAAAAAATTGTAGAATAGAAAGCTACACCCATTCAGTATAATCATCATAGAGTTAAACTGTAGAGTCAATCATGTAACGTGTTTAGCCACGTCATATATTACCTCCATGGTTCCAGTCCATAATTGACAAATTGTATCATAATGTTGGCTTTAGTCGTAATGTCGTCACTACCCATATCATTTCATTTGTTGCCCTTATGGATATCTGTCGATAGACTGACAACTCTATAACATATTTATGGGTAAGTTGTTTGTAATGTAAATTAGGTCACAACAGTTTGCATTACACATACATAATTAAATCATAACATCACATGTGGTTTAACTACACATGTCATTTAACATGCCATATCATCATTATCATAAAAATTATTACAGTAAATTAGGTCATTAGGCACTACTACTCTAAATTTTCATTCTTCAACATGTGTGTTTTCATCGCTCATAACGTTTGCATAAAACATCGTTGACACATGCATATGAGCCCAAAACTATTAAAAAAACGGTGCATCTAGAACTCATTTGGTATAAATTATCTAAACTAGGTTTATACCCGCCGCGCGTTGCGGCGGGTCATCACAGTACACTCCTGACAACGGGTATTATATGTCATTTGCAGAAACATAAGTTACATAGCAAAATCAAATCTATTATCATGAACTCTATACAAATTTCTTATAAAAACATAAAATCATACAAAATCCATACAAATATGTTACGAAAATAATTAATAAAAACTGGCAATATCCTTCTCATCTGCAACCAATTGGTTGAATTAAAAAAACCCCAAATCCCTAAGTACACATCGATTTTCTATGAAAACAAACAAATAACAATTATTTTTTTCGAACACCACCAAAACCGTAGAAATGACCACATTTTTTCACTAATCATAGAGAGAAAACCCCTAAACCCTATTTGGGTCGTCGATTTCGAATATTGAAAATAAATACGTGGTTCACATTAACCCACATTAAAGCTGATTTGTTTATTCAAAACCAATTTTTTATTCATATTCAATGCAAATCAATGGTACAGATAAAGTTTAAGTGACCCATTTTACTATTCCCCTGATCTCTTTTAATAATATACCAGTATATATAATATAATATGCGGGAGTGGGGTGTATATATATAATATGTGGGAGTGAGTGTAAAGAAAAAAAAAACAAAAAGTGGGTGTAAGGAAAAAAAAAAAGTGGGGCTCACGTTACTATTTCCCCCATGTCATATAATATATAGAATAATACTAAAGACTAAAAAGTGTTTGACTTTTGTAGAAAGCCCAAAAACCTATGCTAAGTAAAAAGTGAACCATATCAATAATTAGCAAAAACTCATGTCCAACTTGTCACTTTATCTAAAACCAAGGAACTCACGGACAAAAGTTTGACAGTGTTATGTATGATGTCGTGTAAACGAACCGTAAAGTTAGTCATCATATAACCCGTTCTAAGTTTTGGCCATTGTATATTTCATCACTTGAAGTAATTGGTAAATTTGATGATTTGTGATCCCTGAAATTCGCAACGTCAGTCTTGGGGTGCAAATATGTGAATTATGCGAATCTTTGGCTTAATTTTGGAGATGATGCGAGAGTTTTCGTGCATGGTTAGTTGCTTTCTGGTTGAAGAACATATGTGTTTCTTGTTGATCATCATGTCTTCAATGGTTGTATATGTGTGTGTAGGAAGTGGTGGGAAGGTGGGGATGGTGTAAGTTGTGTAGAAGAAATAAATTGGAAGCAAGTTTTATAGGGTTTTCATTTTTAAATAATTAAAGAGTCAAGGGATTTATTTAATGTAATGAAAAGACAATTGAAATATATTGGACGACAACGATGTATATTGGTAAGTTATTGCTCCAGTCTATTTTTGAGAGCGAACCGAACATGAAGTCTGAACATAAATTTCATTCGATTAATATACAAATTGGGTCTTATTACTTTTTTAAGTGACTATGATTGATTAGGTATTTAGTTAATGTATTAACTGCTAATTGGGTTTCATCACATGTAATGCATATAACATTATTTGAGTTTTATTTTATTATTTTTGTTCTTTCAAATAATTTTAAATTGAGCTTTATCTAGTTCCTCAAATTTTCATGGGGGTCGAAAACATAATTTTTCAAGAGTTGGTCAAGATCAGATCATATATATAACATTAAAAATCAAGGGTCAATCGAACCTCGTGACCATGTCATTTGTTGCCCTTATGGATCTCTGCCCATAGACTTACAACTATATAACACATTTATGAGTCAGTTGTTTGTAACGTAAATTAGGTTACAAGTTACAACAACTTGTATTACACATAAATGCATCACAATTCACAACAACTTGCATTACACATACATGCATCTTTACATCACATGTGGCTTAATTACACATGGCATTTAACATACCATTATCATCATTATCATAAAAATAATTACACTAAATAAGGTCATTAGGCACTACTATAAATTTTCATTCTTCAAACATGTGTGTTTTCATCGCTCATAACGTTTGCATAAACATCATTAACGCATGCATATGAGCCCTAAAGTATTAAAAAAGGTGTGCATCTAGAACTCATTTGGTATAAGTTATCAATTATCAAATACTGAAGACTAGAAAGTGTTTAACTTTTGTAGAAAGTCCAACAACCTATCCTAAGTTTAAAAGTGAACCATGTCAATAGTTAACAAAAACTCATGTCCAACTTTCGTCGAATCTTTGGTTATTCGTTCGAATTTTTCTTGTTCTTATTATACTTCCATTCAAGAGCTAAAAATCGTTTGATTCTAGTTCGAAATTGGTGTTAGTTCAAATTGGAGAAATCGTCCATGAACTCTCATTCAAAAGTCTAAGGTTTTGTCCATGACTTTCGGACGAATCCCCTCAATTTTAATGTTCATCCAATCATATAAACTTCCGTTAGTTACTTTTGTCCAAAACTTTGGAGTTTCACTTATCACTTTCATCTGAAACTCTTGAAAGTAGGGAACTCACGGACAAAAGTTCGACAGTGTTATGTCTGATGTCGTATAAACGAACCGTAAAGTTAGTCATAATATACCGGCCCGTTCTAAGTTTTGGCCATTGCAAGTTTTATTGCTGATGGACCTCATATGTCGCAAATTAAGGACGCATTTTGAAAATCGCAAATTCTATCTCATTTATACCTGAAGTTGTTACCAGAGAAACTAAACTCACAAATTTTTACTGAATGAATAAAACGATTACATCCCAGACTTTTATAGCCAAGACAAAAATATAAAACTTTAACAAGGTAACCAAAGACTCGGACTAGGTAAACCAAAAACAAAAATTTATCCGCACAAAACAATAATAAAATAGACCCTCTACTTCATCCAAATTACAAGTTTAAACTAACAATACCTTTTTTTTCTTTTCTTTTCTTTTCTTTTTTCTTTTTTTTTTTTTTTGTTTTAACAGTTGGATGATTACTAGCAAATTAGCAAGGTGTAAGAAATCAAATATGAACACCAAACTGAAAGAAAAATAATCATTTATACTAACTCAGACTAAGTCCGAAGATCAAATCTTTATTCATAAAAATGATAAAAGATTTGATCTCACCCATTTTCAAATGAGATCATCTTGTTGGTGTGCACCTAAATCATTTCGAATTACGTTACCACTAGTCCACTACATACCGTTAACATCATATGGTAAAAGGTAACATCCTAGTCAAATCTCACATCGATCGTGAACAGGAGAAATTTTGGTTCATTTGGAATGTTCATCCTCAAATATCAGCAACGCGTTTTGGGCGCATGAGAGGAGAATTCAACAGCTAAGCAAACTTGGGTGACAACAATCTAGGATGAGTGACCTCTCTTGAAAATTTTCACCAGGATAACCAAAATTAAATCCGTGAATTTCGATTGGGCAAAACAGGTAATATTAGAGGTAGACGAAACCGGATATTACGTTACAGATATTTAGTTAAATATTTATCTTCAGCAAATAAACTAAAAAAAATTAGATGCCATAATTCTAGGTCTTGTCCGAAAAATATAAAGTATACTTCGTTACTTGTACTTGATAAAGACACAACACCTACGAAAATAATTATCCACAAAGGAAAGGCCTTATCTTCTTAATTAAGAATTAAGATTTACTAGGTTAGCATATAACCATCCTTTAATGCTATAAACGAATCGAACGAACACGAACGAGCCCTTGTTCGTGTTCGTTCATTTAACTTTTAACTTGTTCACGAACGGTTCACAAACGCTTACCGAATGAAAATTTTTGTTCGTGTTCATTCATTAAGGAATGTACCTTGTTCACGAACGCTAGTGAACACATATTATTTAAACAATAAAAATCAATATTTTTAATCTCAAGCAATAGAGATAATCATTTATAAATATATAAATTAAGATATTATAGTATTAAACTAAAAGTAACTTAAGTATTATGATATTAAACTAAAAATTAAAAATAAACAACACATTTAATGAATAAATATAATAAATGAACTTAACCGAACATAAACGAGTGTAAACGAACATGCTACCGAACGTTCACGAACACAAATGAACGAATGCGACATCTGTTCATGTTCGTTCATTTAACTAAACGAACTTCCCGCCGAACGGTTCACGAACTGTTCTCTGAACGATCGGTTCGTTTACAGCCCAATCCATCCTTAAATCCACACATATATATAGTGATCATGATGTTACGAGTTTAAGATTTGTGATTTGTGATCATGATGTTACGAGTTTAAGATTGAGCCCGTAGAAAAAAGCCTCTTGTAAAGCATATAAGAGTTATGTTATCTGGCCTCTTCGTGTACTACACGCAAGGCAGGAGCTTACTTAGGAACCTGGTACTTCTTTCTTTTTTCAATAGCCAATACATTAAACACAAAAAGTTAATCAAGTCAATGAGCCATAAGACTAGATATGATAAATAAACCAAAATTCCAAAAGAAAATTGTAAAAAAATTAGCAATTGGAAGGCAAATTGAGTGATCTTTCCTCAAATGAAAACTCCAAATGAGAATTAACCAAAGTGGGTGCATCAAGATTTGGTGAAACCGGTACGAACGCATGGTTATGATGGCTAAACTCTTGCATGAACCCATCAAGATCACCAAACCCACCCAAGAATCCACCACCACCCGAGTACTTTGTTCCGACCCATATATCCTCTTCCTCTTTGATCTTCATCTTCTCACTCACTTCCGATCCCACGTGCGAAAATCTTGATCTTTTATGGGATTCTTTTCTTGATTTCAGCTTCTTCTTTTCTGTTGGTTTTCCGGTGAGACTCTGAACCAGTTCCCTGAAATTCGCAACGTCGGTTTTGATGATCTTGGGTGCAAATATGTGAATTATGCGAATCTTGGGCTTAATTTTCGAGATGGTGCGAGAGTCTTCGTGCATGGTTAGTTGCTTTCTGGTTGAAGAACATATGTGTTTCTTGTTGATCATCATGTCTTCAATGGTTGTATATGTGTGTGTAGGAAGTGGTGGGAAGGTGGGGATGGTGTAAGTTGTTTAGAAGAAATAAATTGGAAGCAAGTTTTATAGGGTTTTCATTTTTAAATAATTAAAGAGTCAAGGGAATTATTTAATGTAATAAAAAGACAATTGAAAAGATTATAAAGTTAAACAAAGTGTGAAGAGAAGTGACCGGCAAACAAAATCTAATATGAAAAAACATGTTACGCAAATGTTGTCCTAGTGGTAAAATAGAGGTATAGGAGAAGTGATAGAAGACTCAGGTCATGTGTTCGATTCTTAATCACACTCGGTTTTACCGACCTTCCACCGTCGTGTCTTTGGGCTGGTGCTTGGTATGGACTCCATCCGTCTGGACTAGCGGCCAGCATGGACATTCTTTAACCATTGGGGGCCGCGTACAGAGTACATGACAGTTGATTAGTTGGCCGTTCAAAAAAAATCTAATATGCAAAATCTTATAAAGTTAACAAAATTTGCTACTAGATAAGTATGAAAATTTTCTAATATACGTAGCCTAAGAGGTGTGTTTCTTTTGAAAATAGGAGACCAAGGGTGTTCTTAAGAGACAAGGTACATTGTCTAAAAAATACTAGCCGGAAGAGGCGTCAAGTCATTCCAAGTTCATTGTTGTTCAAAAAAAAAAAGAAAGAAAGAAAAATACTAGTTATTTAAGCCATCGTACTAGGATATAACAAATTAGCAATAACGTATTTCGTGACCAAGCCTCTATCAATTGAAAAAATATTCAAGAAAAATTAACATAGTGATTTAAACTTTTGTCATTATTGAGTATTGACCAAATTTTAATGTGTTACATGCAAGAAGGTAGTTAGTTTCTTAGCATGTATGTATGATCTCATTTATGCTTGATGTATAAAATGTTAAACAATGATAGGTTGTTAAAGTTTTCTCAAAAAATTAGGATTTTTCGGACATTCTATCAGTTAATAGCCTATGTGAGTTTTAGATGCTATTTTTTTATTATTTTGGGATGATGTATAAATTTTAATTGATGTGTTATGAAAACGTTTTTAAACAATGATTATACATATGATACATAGCAGATAATGCCTAGCAACTATTTTACTCAATAGTTTTTATGAAAAAAAAATGATATTATAAGATGATAATGATATGGTAACTATATGTGATGTTATGATGTGCTAATGCAAATGAATACTTCAATGAGTCTTGCATAATCTAACATGGATGAATATGAAGGATATAAATTATTGATCTAGTGTTTAGTTAACTAGGCCTAGATCATGACTTATGCTAGATTATGGATATTAAGTGGTAGTTGCTAGAAGAAAAATAATGATAGTATCGACGGAGTGATGATAATTACTTAGGCTATGTGTTATGCATCACTCCCATCACTTCACCTAAGCGCCACGTATGCGTCACATAATCAACCAACACCATCACCCCATCATCACTTCACGTCATCACCACGTGTGTTATCATCACCTCTCATCATGCCTCCATCACCCTTAATTTCTTCCCATTTTCTTCCCTTTTACTTCCTCTTTCACGCCGTGAGGGTTGTCACGACCCACACACCCCTGTGTAATGGGGGGAGGGCGCCACCGGGACGTGACCGATGCCTCTCACGCCTCCTTCACAGGCGACAACACATAGCCTTATGGGATGAACATGACCCTAACTGGTTCGGATGTTGGTTTATGGTAAAAGGAATCATAGGGGCATCGTGTGGTTGTTTGCTTATGGAAATTTAGCCATATGGAGCTATAGATCGGTTGTTGATTTATGGTAAAAGAGACTCTTTGTGATGTTCGATGAGCTTAGTTGTCGACCCATGAGGACATGTTAGCCTTATATGTACTCTACATGCAGTTTGTTTCGATATACATGGTTAATCTACTTGTGTAGTTGTGTGTATTTCCTATATTTAAAAATAATAAAATACATCTTTCTTCAGTAGTTCATATTAAATAATTTTAACATCTTTTTATCTGTACTAAATTAAACACACTCTTTATAATTTTTTTTTTTGCATTATTTGTAAATCCCAACATACTCTTGAAATAAATATTGATACCATGTTGTTGTTTGCATGTAGTTCACCTCACTTAAATATATACATATATATAAAATTCAATAGTAATGTCTAAAATAAATATTGATACCATGTTTAAAATAAACTTAAAATCATGTTGTTGTTTGCATGTAGTTCACCTCACTTAAAAATATATATATTTTTTAAATTCAACAATGTTATAGTCAAATTATAGATAAAAAAAATATATTGTGTAATTTAAAACAAATAATAATAATGCAAATAAAATTTATGTTGAAAAATAGAAGAATTTGTAGAAAGTCGATAGGTTATTCACTTTTACCTCTCCTTGTTTTATTAGTAAAATTTGATACACTCCTCCATGATCTTAACTATTAATATATACTCTTATGAACGGTATAAAATCTTAGAAAACACACATACATATGAGCCAAATCAAGTAAATTTTAATGAGCCAGTTCAAGAAATAGTTTTTATTTTATTATTTATTTTTTTGGAAGTGCTGGAAGGATGAAGTGAATCTGAACTCTCTTATAAAGAAAATCAATGGTTAAGAACAAATTTTGAATTTATATTTAGCTAAACCACTTTAAACGTAAATAAAACTCTATATAATAAAAAAAAAATTGCACTGCAAATCGAGTATTTTATTCTATTTAAGTATACAACCACCATATTATTTGTTTCTAACTGATCTTCTTTTATAATCGTGTGTGTCTATATACATATAGTGTTTAATTCTAGTAAAAGGGTTTACATTCATACATATAAAAGAATATATTCTTTATGCATATATAATAAAGGTAATGAAAAAAACCCTAAAATTTAGGTTGATATTGTTGGAGTTATTTGTATTAACACAATTAAGGTGAGTTAAGAACAAATTTCTGTCATACTTATAAAGATAAAGGGGGTTTGGGTGTTGGAAATCTCAGGGATGCTAACTTAGGCTTGTTAGCTAAATGGTGGTGGAGGTATAAAACCGAGCCGGAGAGATTGTGGAGACGGGTAATTGACGCTTTACATGTATCCT
The DNA here is from genome assembly GCA_009363875.1 of Mikania micrantha. Classification (NCBI taxonomy): domain Eukaryota; kingdom Viridiplantae; phylum Streptophyta; class Magnoliopsida; order Asterales; family Asteraceae; genus Mikania; species Mikania micrantha. The sequence goes on from CM018691.1 coordinate 15,158,390, forward strand.
TAAAAATTTTATTCCTTGCAAGCCTATCTTATTAGGTACATGGAGGAACATCAGAAAGGTTGACTCGTCTTTGAGGGAGGTCAACATCCAGCTTAATAATCTTATCAGAGGTGAAATCGGTAATGGGGAATCTTTGGCCTTCTGGTTAGATAATTGGTCTGGCGAAACCTTGTTGAAGTCTAAGTTCCCAAGGCTTTACGCGCTGGACCGGTTTAAAGGGTGCATGGTGAAATCGAGGGTGGAATGGTTGGAGGGTAATATTGTCTTCAAATGGGATTGGAGGTCTGAACCGGCCTCAACTGAAGAACTGGAGGATCTTCACAATTGCATGGAAGAAATTAATAAAGTTCCTGTTCTGGGGGGCATGATCGGTGGGTTTGGTCCGGTGATAATCAGAACTCCTTTTCTGTTAACTCAATTCGGAGGTTATGCTCCCTGTATCGATCTTCTGATGCTTCCTTTGTATTGCACTGGAGTAAGTGGGTACCCTCTAAAGTCAGCATCCATGCATGGAGAGCACAACTTGGTAGAATACCAACCCTGGAGGCGTTGGCATCAAGGGGGTGCCATAACGGTTCCCGCCTTTGTGCCTTCTGTTGCGAGAAAAATGAATCGGCGGAACACTTGCTATCGTCCTGTTTAGTGGCTTCCCTCCTTTGGCAAGGTATTTCATCCTGGTGTAAAATCGGTCCGATTTATGCTTTTTCCATTAAAGATCTTTTAGAGGTGCATCGGTATGTGAATGGGAATTGGAGGAAACATGAATCTATTCATGCAATCATGTTGACTGCCATGTGGTGTATCTGGAAGGATAGGAATGATCTAATTTTCAACAGGAAAAGGAAGCCATCCCATGCTCTATTTGGGGAGGTGCAAACTCTTAGTTTTTTCTGGGTAAAGAACAGGACAAAGTGGGTGTCACTCTCATGAGAGGAATGGAAATCTTTTTCAATTTGATTTTGTATTGTTTTTAATTGGTGTGTTGTACATTTGGTGTTTTGCGAGTTTAGCTTCTTGCTTGCTCGTTTTGGTGTGCTTAATGAAATTTGCCGTTCAAAAAAAAAACTTATATTTATGTGTATGTGCGTGCGCGTATTTATAGGCATATCTTATCTTTTTGTAACAACAATAACACATATTCTTAAAAACAATGAATTGTTCATTTTGTGAGACTTCAACAACAATAACACATATATATTCTTAAAGAAACAATGAATTGTTGATTTTGTGAAACTTCAACGTCCAATGCATTCCTTTGGTAGACGATATAAATAAATGTCATTATACCAAAACACCATTTAAATGTAACGGTTATGTAATTATACTATGACTTTGTTTGCTTCACGACATGTTTTTATTTTTTTGAACGGTGAATTCTGTTACAAGGCCATGTCACCAAGATCTATTTACATGGACCTTCTATGAACCCCCACAGCCACACTAGGAGGAAACTTCACAAGAAAACCCCCTGACCCTCACAGACCCCTTTTTCGTTGCGGGAGAGTTTCGAACCCGAGACCTACCATTTGAAAGAATCCCGAGGTACCGCTGAGGCACTGCCTCGTTGGTACGACATGTTTTTATATCGTAGCCAAAGCCCCATATATGTAAAGAAGTGTGAATGCATATTGAACAAAATTTGTCTACGAAAAAGGATTTTGAAGGTACATTATATTAGCATTAATGAACCTATAATCATTGTTTTAAAAATCCATGTATAAGATTTAGAAATAATTATAAAATTATGTTCACATATATCTTCGATTTTGACATGACAAAAAATAATAATTATTATATCGAAATTTAATTTGTCTATTGAATGTATCAAAAAAAGACTTTTCTTCATAGGATCAAAATCAAAAGGTTAGGTAATCCTTGGAGATTGGAGGATATGGTAAAAGGAAAAATATAGATAAAATAAAAAAAAAATTAAAGAAGAGACTTTATAACATGTTTTTATATTGAACTGGTAAAATAATCCTAGTTGTCCACTTGCATGTAGTAGATAAAGACATACTGCTATTATTAGTTTCTAGATTATTTCTTTGGATAAAATTACAGTTATAAGTCGTTAATAATAATTCTAATATATATATATATATACACACACACAAGCGTTTAAAAGAAAACTTCTAATTTTAAAGAAAAGCAAGAAAGTTCTTAGTTTAGCTGATCAATTTAAAAAAAAAATAATGATTTTCTGTTACAAGGTGATGAGGCCACAATCAGGGGCGTACCCACTGTTTTGGCATGAGGTTTGACCGACCACGTGAAATTTTGATTTTTTATATTATATGTATGATTCGATCTCGACGGACCTCTAACAAATTTTGTCACAAAACCCCATGATTTGAAAAACTAGATAAAGCTCAATTTAAAATCATTTTAAAGTTAAAAATAATAAAATAATACTTAAATAACTCAATATACATTACCTTTGGCGAAAACCAATTAGTAATTAATAATTTAACTAAATACATAATAAGTCATAGAGCAATAGTTTACTAATATATCATTGTCCTCCGCATTGAGCATGTATGAGATGTTGCACTTGCTTAAGTGGAGGCTCTACTTAGGAAGGGTTTGTTGGGGTGGGGAGGAGAAGGGGATGTATTTCATCAATGCATTTCATCAAATGTATCAACTTATGCATACATGTAGGCCTATTGCACAATAAAACTCAATTTATAGACTTAATTTTATTATTTAAATAGATGGTGATGTGGAAGATAGATATTACACGTGTCAAAGATGTGTTGGAGCTAAAAAAAGAAAAAGATGCATGTAGAAAAGATGGGTAAAAACTTGATGTGACAGTGGTGATTAACATGGTTGTAAAAGTCGCTAGGTGCTAGTCGGGCGGCGAGGTACCGCCTAGGGATTAATCGGCACTAGGCGGATTGTAATTTTTATATGTAATTTTACAAATATTTATTATATACACACATTAATATCAATAATTTAATATAATACTTCAAATATATTAAAAAATAAACTTAAACATACTAAGTCAAGTACTTCAAATTACAAACATAAACACAAAATTCAAAGTTTATAGATGGATTTCGATGTTTAGTGGCAAGTTTCAATGTATCAGATTTTGGAGACGTTAAGTATTTGGGGTTGAGAAATGTCTCGAATAATCACTTCCTGGGTCCTTTTTACTCGAAAAAAGCCAAAAAAAAAAAAAAAAATAGGCCGCCTAGGGCAAAATCGACAAGGTTTCTGGCCGCCTAGCGCCTAGGCCGATTTTTACAACACTGGTGATTAGGATGCATGTAATAAATGCATTATTATGCATTGCGATTTGTGAGTAGTCTTATATTATTTCAAAAGTTGAAACTTATAAGCATAATGAGTAACTTAGTTGAAACCATTTTTCAAAAGAAAATTTAAACTTTCACCTTCTTTTAATTTTGAATTTATTGTTTTAAATTGTATTTTTTTCGAATTATGTTGAAAGAAAACCAATTTTATCATATCATCCCAATTAATGAGATGATATTTTGGCATAGTTTTATTATGCATACATGATTTAATTTAGTTTTATTACTTTCATAGGTGATTCGACCGACCGCATTCGCATTGGTCAAAAAAATAAAATATTTAACCACAAATAATTATCCAAAGAAAGTTCCCGACCTTTATAAAAAATTTATAAGTCCGCTACTGGTTACAATACAGGTGGTTCATGTGGTGGTGGCTCTACGGCAATAATCAAGTATGTGGAGTGGTGCTGGTGCAGAGGAGAAGCGATCGATCAAACACGATAAATTTGAGTTTTCCTATGAAGCGTGTTAAAATTTCATTTTAGTTGGGAGGGAAACTTTCATTCAATTAGTAGGAAGCGAAAGGTTAAAAATTTTGAGTCATACTAAAAATACACCACCCATAAGGCCCTAACTAAGAGACACCAGCCGGCTGTCTTTTTTACGCTCGTATATGGCATACGACCCGTATAGCAAATAGTCAACTCGACAAAAGTTGTTGCTGCTGACGTGGCATGTTGATTTGAATCTATACGACCACATAGGCTATATACGAGCATATAGATTAACGAACTATACGGTCGTAATTTGAATCTATACAACCATATAGGCTTTATACGCCCTTATAGAGCCTATACAGGCCGTGAAGGTGGGTTCTGATATATGGATAGAGGGGCAGTGGCGGATGTAGGTAGAGGTGGGTGGGTTAACAGGAACCCACCAAGCTTCGACTTGTTAGTAAGAATTTTTTTCGAAAGAGTTAAACAATAGGGTGAACCCATTAATATTTTAGGGGTGAATCCTAAGATGAACCCATTAAGATTTTTAAGAGTGAATTCTTAATGTAACTTTCACATCAATTTGTCAACTGAATTTAGGACAAGTGATCTTTGTTAAAGAAATCTCGATAATCAATGATTAGATTTCTTTATGATCGTGTTGAAATTATTTTCCAGTCATATAAACTTAGCAAGCAAAATGATAGTTATTAGTGGTTAAACCCTCGTATAAAGTTAATTTTGGTCATACTAACTTAGCATATTTCGCTTAGCTTTCAGGGCATTGCCCCTTTGGCCCATGCCTATAGAATGGCCAGCAGGACAGCTACCTTGAACCCCGCAAGGGTGCGTGACCCTCTTGACTCCCGCTTGGTTTGTAACTCAAAAATTTTAAACGAAAATACACTCTGTACATTCGAACTCTTTAATGACGACATTTTTTAATTTTAATCATTTACATAATATATTGCATTGTTATTACGTGAAAAACATTACACGACTCAAATCGTCAACCCGACCCGAAAATTTTTATGTCCGGTTCTTTTTAATTAAAACGTCGGAAAATGGTGAACCCACTAAAAAAAGTTTCTGAATCACAGAAAACACAAGCTACTCATCAAAATGTTAATTGCATTTGTCTTGCTACACGATAACAATACCACGTTAGGGTAACAAGATGGTATGATTTAATTTGTGTAGCATGAGGCTTCCATTTAATAAAAGCTTGAGTTTTTATGAAATAATAACTTTGCAAATATCAAGCAAGATACCATCCACATGTGCAATGACTAGGCAAGTACAAAGATTTCGTTCGTTGTCTTGTTCAATGAATCTATATTAATCAATAAATAGTTGAAAGAGACATATGTCACTTTCTGATTAAAATTTAATATAATTTTTCATCTATTTTTTATATTAAATACAAGAATATGTGTTAGTTTATAGTTTTTTTCTTACTTCTTTCTTTTAAACATTTATAATGTTAAAAATATTTTTAGAAATTTAAGTTTTTTTATACATTTAAGAAAAGTTTAGTAATAAAACAATTAGATTTTCAAAATTTTATTATTATCAACTAAAATTTTCAAATTTTTACATTTTTTAAATTAACATTGTTAATTGTTTTTTATTTATTAAATTATGTAATATACGGGTTTTACTCACCTATTTTACTATAAAATTTAAATTGAATATTTTTCACTAAAGGATAAAAATGTATTTTCATAATATAACTTGAACAAAATTTAATATACATGAGAGATCTAGTTACCAAAGTAAAAAATACAATATTTTTTACAAAAAGTATTACGAAGTTAGAATTTGAAACCGTGACCTTAAGGATACATGAGAGATATAGGTTGTTTACTTAAACTGAATATTACCAATGAGACATTGCCTTAATGTTACTCCAGGATTCTTCCAAATGGGATGTCTTGGTTTCAAATATCTCCCGTAGCGAAAAAAAGGTATGAGGGGAGTTAGAAGGTTTTCTCAATGGGGTTTTCTTCTGGGGTGGTTGTGGTGGCTCACAGGAGGCCCAAGTAACTAAAATTTGGTGACATTGCCTGAAAATAGTGAATTCACACGATTGATACCTTCGCAATTCAAAAAAAAATTAAACTGGATATTAATTAAAAAATAACAATAATTATTCATATTATTACTTTTTTATCGTTTGAACTTTGAATAGATCCTTGTGTAGTAACCTAACCAGGGTTCGTACGATCACAAATCCAAAGTTAACAGGTCCGCTTCTTCCCCTCCGATCCCCGGGTTCCGATCACGCTCCGGCTACGTTTGACACACGCACGAACACATTACTTCTGTAAGTCTCCTCTTACGTGTTTCATCGGAGTAGAGGCGATTCATTTCTTGATATCGATTCTAGGGTTAGCATCATGATTACGTGAAATTGATTGTGACCTTGAATTGTGCTTCGTATCACGTCATTTTAGTTTCTTTTCAGTAGATTATCCGGTAAACTCTAGAGTACCAACTATTAAATACATTACCAGTTCTACAGCAATTTGGTGTTCTAGAACTTCTATTTTTTTAAAAGTATTTTTGATTAAAAAAAGAAGTTATCCTGAAACTTTGAAGAGATTGACTGCAACTGAGTTAAAAAACTATTATCTGATTGCTTATTTAACTTCAAAACACGTTTTGTTAAAATGTTATTTATGACTTTTTGAAATGAATTGTTTAAATATGTGTGTGGATTAATTTTTGATATATGAAAAGTTATTAATTTAATAAGTTACCAACGATGTCTTGCCTGGTAAGATGGAGGTATGGGGAAGTGATAGGAGACCCAAGTTCTGTGTTCGATCCTTGATCCACTCGGTTTTACCGGCCTTTCACCGTTGTGTTTTTGGGCGGGTGCTTGGTTTGAATTTTCCTCAGGAATTGGTGGCTGGGTGGGCTAGGGGCTCCGTCCTTCTGGACTAGTTGCCAGCTCGAGCATCCTTTAGCCATTAGGGGCCGCGTACAAAGTACCTAGCAGTTGCTTAGTTGGCCATTAAAAAAAAATTAAGTTAATAAGTTAAAAAAAGTTATCATTATTTTAACTTCAATCAAAAAGTTAAAATAGTATTTCTAAAGGTTAGAAATTTTAGCATCTTGAAAATAACATTTTATCATTACTCAAAAAGTTAATATAAAAAATCCCTTTTAACATTACCAAACTCTATTTTAACTTATTTCCTTTTCAAAAAAGCCAATAAGTTAATAAGTTAATTTTAAATAGAATCCTAAACAAGGCCTTTATTGGATGATTGTGAGAACAAATAGTCAAATACTGGGGTTGGTTTTATAGAATTCTCTTATGGCTAAATGACTAATAAAATTTATGTACAACTTCTAGTGAATTGATAGAATAAAGATGTTAATGCTTCTAAAACAGTGCTACTGATACGTGTTTAGTGATCCGATTGTTTTGTGCATTGTTAACATGATGCAGATGTTAAAGTTCGCCTTTTATCGGTTAGTTGTGATTTATGGATACAACGGATCGTAGATATTTGGAGGAAGAAGATTCCTCATTGACAAAAACATTGAAAGGTGCTGCAACTGGTTTGGCTGCAGGAACCATTTGGTACTATAGTTGCTACATGGTTGGATGTACCTCGTGTTGAGAGAAATGTTGCTCTGCCTGGTTTTATTAGAACTTTGAAGATGATGGGCAATCACGGGTTGCAGTGACGGAGCTTGACTAAACTGCGCGGGGGGGAATCTTACAGGATCAAAAATTTTTTTTTGCAATCGACCGGTATGTCTCGGTTAATTGGGTTAAATGTTCGGATCTGTGATTCGGGTCAAACAAATAAAAAAAATGTCTAATAATTATCATTATCAGGACCGCCTTAACCAATTTGAAGGCCCTAGGCGACATAAAATCCGGGGCCCTCCATCCTTTCGAAAACTTACATTCTTTTCATACGTCTCTTTGATTCATTCATTCTCTTGCAATCTTAGGTGACTCTTTATTATGTGTGTTTTGTGGTCCGGTTTTTACGGTTTGAGCTTTCTAGGTTTCAGCTTTCTAGTTTTGGGCTTTTTGAGTCTGTTAAAAATTAAGACCGCATCAAACCTAACCGTTTTATGATTCGAGACGGACTAATTACATTGTAAACCCAAATATAATTTTTACGGTTTGAGATGGACTAACCATTTTACGGTTTGAGACGGACTAATTACATTGTAATCCCATATATATTTTTTTATTGAATAACACCTATATCATCAACCCTTAAATGCATATATAAATAATACACACGAGTCAATTGTTTTCACCTTTCTCACAATATATTGAGGATTTTTTACGTTTATCTTGATTTGTAGCAGCATCTTCTTCTTCTTCAATAACCTTTATTTTGAAAAATAGTCAATTATTTTCACCTTTCATATGCTATAGTGATTCAAACTAAAATCTAAATGTCTAAACAAACAAAATGAGAGGGAGGCTAATGGGGTAAAAAAATGAGAGGGATGGAAAGAGTATTTTTTTTAAATGTGTTCGTTAATTTTTTTTAGGGGGGCGAAACCGGTATTTAAAAAAAAAAATTGGCTTATGCCCCCCTCCCCCCGGCGTCCCTTCAATGCTTCGTCCCTGATGGGTTGACTTTTGCTGCAATTGACACAGAATGAAGAGAGAATTTGTAAATGGAGCAGTTGGTGGGTTTGTTCCTGGTGCTACCATTCTTGGTTTTAAAGGTTAGCATTTTGTTGTTCAACTAGTCTTTTGTGCAATATAGGGATATCCGGTTGCTGGTGTTTGGTGATTTTCCTGATAGTTACTGAAGTGGAAGCATTGGTCATAATCTGAAAGCTTTGAACCGTCTTATGAATGAGAAAAGATAGAAATGACCAACCAAAAATGGCCCAAAGGTTTTATAAACTGCAACAAAGATTGGTTTAAAGTTGTGTGACATTGATCAATTTAAAATTTAGTTTCTAACCAATTTAGAGGTGGCAAATTTTACCCATGTCAAAGGAAATGAGTTGGTTTGGGTAAACAATTGTAGTATAATGGGTTGAAATGGGTAACATCATAATATTAAATAGGTTGAGATGGGTAGCACTTAAACACAATGCGGGTCAAGACGGGTAACCAAAAACGTATGTAAATGCAATGGATCAAAATATTTAAGAATGATTAATAGCATATTTGATGAGAAAATCATTAAAAGTTATCCAAATTGACTATTTGTTTATTTATAACACATCTTAAGTTAAATTAAATTGATGTTCTTTAAAAACAATCCATTTAGGCCCGAACTCATTTTGCTTAAAACCCGTCCTGACCCGAACCCGTTATGTCCCGTTACCCAACCCGACCCAACCCACCCATTTTGCCAGGCATACTAACCATCCATGCCTGACGTGTCTTTTATCTAGTTTTCTTAGTAATTTACATGGTCTTCAAAATAAATTCGAAAGAAAATTATGATGATCAAGATGGACTTGCAGGGATGAAGATAGCCTTATATGTTTTGTTTATGAATATTTTGGCATTATTTTGTTGTAACACATAATATTATAAGCTATAACTTTAACATCTTAAAACATGTTTTTAAGTAATTGAAATTTGAAACTACATTTTTTGTTTTGTTATGTAGGCAGAAGCATTTCCACAGCACTCTAGGGATGCACAGACCGGTTTTTTTCTCCAAACCGGTTTGGGTGAAAACCGGTTCGGTTTGGAAACCGGTTTGGCGAGATAAGGATGTCAAACCTATAAAACCGGTTTGGATAGGTTTGAAACCGGTTTTGGGTGACGAGGATGTCAAACCTATGCTAAACTGGCGGTTCAGACCGGTTTGGGAACCGGTTTGGATGGAACCTGTTTGTAAACCCAAACCGATTTTTTTGCCCACCTCTACAGCACTCTCTGCTGGATCTGCACTTGCTGCCACCTCAGCAGCAATTGATGTTGGTGGGCAGACCACGAGAGTTGATACGGGTAAGGAGTATTATCCTTATACCACCAAGAAAAGGGCTGAAGCCGCTAACTGATGACCATGTATTGTTTGAAGGAACTTGTGATAACAAACAAACTTACCTAATATATTCCTACTTTTCAATAGGGTCTGGGGGTAAGGATAGACACAAACCTTACCCCTACCCAGTTGGGATAGAGAGGTTGCTCCGAAAGAGTCCCTGGCTCAAAGTTATCGTTTGAAGTTGATCATCCCAACATTTTTCACGTTATTTTCACAAAATAAGTAAAATAACGTCAAAATTAGTGCAATTTTACTTTGGTCTCTTGAGGGCCCACATATATACTTATTACATGTGTGCATCGCAAATGGGACGTTTTGAAGGAACTTGTGATAAATAATCAATTTTTCAATCCAATTTTTGCTGTATGTTTTGTTTTGGAGATTTGAACATACTAGTGTCGATTTAGTCGCGGCCATTGAAGAAATTTGCTGAAATAAATTCACTGCAATTTTCTGAACCCAGGAATTTATTTTGTGCTAAGTTTGTTGAACTTCATTTTATATACATGTGTGAATTACCAAAAGTTTTGAGTAAAAAGATCCTTTTGGTATATGTTAAACCTTATTAACTTTTGAATGAATTCTGGTAACTTGATGTTGTCTAGTGAATAACCTAGTTGAGGTTTAGAAGTGCTTGTTTGTGATGGGTTTTAAGTTGTTTGTTTATTTATTTATTTATTTTTATCATTACTTTCCCTCTCCCTTCATTCATAATCACTCATATAAATTATATGAAGTTTACCATAATATAAAGATGATGATAGTTTCTTTTAAAATGATGGAGCTGAGACACTTGTTGGATCAAAATTATATGTTTTTTCATGTTTCTGTTATATTTTTAAGAAGAGGCTAGATATAGGGTAGCTGATGTTTAATTATGGTAATACTTTTGTATTTTTGAAAAGAGTAAACAAGCTGGCCACTAGTCAAGACGGACGGAGCCCCTAGCCTACCAGCCACCAATTCCCGGGGAAAACCCGACCCAAGCACCCGCCAAAAGGCACGACGGTGGAACGTCGGTAAAACCGGGTGGGATCAAGAATCGAAAAAGGACCTGCGTCTTTTATCATTTCCCACATACCACCATCTTACCACTATAACAAGACATCATTGGTTAAACAAAAAAGTTATTAAATTTATCTTTTCCACAGGAAACCCCCCCCCCCCCCCCCCCCACACCCCAAGCTATGTTTAATTATGGTCTAAACACCCTTAACTCAAGCATTGCACTAACGTTTAGGCAAAATGATTATTCAGCTAATGATGCATGCATGTATAGTAACATAATTGAGTGTAATCTTGACATGGGCATATCTATTATGTGAAATAAATAATACAAATAATAATTAATAAAAAAGGGTTGTGTTATTCACACACCCACCATACATCTCTTATACGCCTCGTATAGACTTATACGAGGCGAATAGAGGGACAATTATTGGGTGTCAGAATTAGTCAGTACCAATGATTGGGCTCATATACGAGGCATATAGACCTATACGCATCGTATATGTCCTATATGTGGCTCTATACGTGACCAATCATTGGGTGTCAGTGTCAATGATTGGACTCTTATACAAGGCATATATGGTTGGTGCTGGTGTTGAATTAAAAAAGCGGGGTGTGAATAACCAATCCCTAAATAAATAAATTACTTTTTTTAGCGTCATGTGAATAAAAAATTTTAATATTATCAACAATTATGCTATAAAAATTTTTAATAATCAAAATAATTCATCCCAACCCTATAAAGTATAAACAAAAGCGTTTCTCTCTTAGCTATCAAGAATTATATAGGTGTTCAGCTGGTCAGATAACGATTTATTCGGATCAAATTATTTGGATTTGAATATTTTAAGATCATATACGAAACCTGGCCTGATCCAAATTAGAAATATGTTAATCCTATCCGAATCTATCCGAAAAAGCCGAGTAAAGTTATTTTTACGTCCGAATAACTCGAAAACATGTTTCATTTGGGTAATTTGTATTGAATTCGGATATCCGATCCGAATAAACAATGTTTTGTATATCCGATATCTGATCCAATCTGAATAAAAGAAACTGATATATGATCCGTATCTATTCAAATATCCAAATATCTAATTTGGATCTTTTTTTTTTGTTCCTGATACGATTCAGATTTTATAAACACCTGTATCTAGGAATCTTCATGCACGACCCCGTTCACATATTATTTTTGTTTTGCACGTTGCCAAGAATGGCATTCTTCAAAACGTCCACCCAAGCACGAACTATGCAAGTTTCTCATCGGGAGTCCACCTTTGGGAGTTGAAAGCATCGATCTTATGAAGTTTTGTTTATTTGTTGTTTATTTTTTTTAGACGGTAGTTCGGCTTGGTTCTCGAGTTTGTGTTAGCGTTCGTGAACCGTCCGTTATCAAGTTAAAAGTTAAACGAACGAACACGAACAAGAACAAGGGTTCGTTCGTGTTTCGTTCGGTTCGTTTACAGCCCTAGGTTGACACCCCATATGGCTATTGCAGTCCCAAACATGGTATTAAAGTCATAGGTGTTGGGTGATAGAGATGAAATGTAGAACGGGTTGCATTTTTATATATTATTTAGATTTTATTTATTTATTAATTTTTCTTTTGAAAATATGAAGAATGGTAACTTTTATATTTGAATTTTGTATACCTTTATTCATGCAATTTTTTTTTAAAAGTATTTTTAGCAGAATAATGTTGTGTCCACAACCAAGATCATGGATTACACATGTGAACCATGCTTGGGCAACACGATGTTTCACGTGTGGACTGTCTAATGTTCAATCACCTGTATTTCGATCTTCTATTTTTCAACCACCTCCATTCATTCCATTTCTCTATGTATATGACACTTGTATTATGTAACATTGAGTATATATGTCTTTATGTGAGAGACATCGAGTCCCGGAAGTCCCCTCGGTTGGCAAAACATCAAACACATAGTCGTTAAACCATAATTACATTACTATAGTAGCGGAAATTAAGGTGATGACATAAAATAATGTACACATACAAAACAAACGTTAACACATAAACCACACTTCTAACAGTTCTATAACATAGTCAGTCTATGCCAAGGTAGTCCTCAAGGTATGCCACGAGCCATCTTGCTATTCTTTCTCAAACTATTCAACCTGATATGCATGTAAAACAAGTCAGCTATATGCTGGTGAGTTCTAAGTTAAATTTTTTAGAAAAGCTTTTATTCATTCATATCATCACATAACGTAATTCAAAGACATAACATATATGTCATCATGACGTAAATATATTTCATACACATTATCATAACATTAATCATATTGTGCAGAAAATTTAGCCTCAACTGCTGATCCGAAGTCAACAGGCTTGTGCAGCACAAGACACCTCAACTGACGACCTGAAGTCGACAAGCTTGTATAAATACAAAACACCTCAACTGCAACCCAAAGTTGACAGCTCATACAGGTACAAGACTTTTTTACATAACAATCATTCACATACCATCACTTTACATATCTCATTCATTTCCATAACATCATTTATTCATACATAACATGGTTTAAATCATAAATCATAAACAGTTCTCTGCACCGCAGTGCTCAACTTTTGCCCAATCGCAACCAGGACTTCAAAATCACATTTTCTGCTCGACCTCGGCCGAGACTTTGAAAAATCATTTACTTCTCAAACACAGTTGAGACTTAAAACATTATTTACCTGACCAAAGTCGGGTTAAAATCATTTTCACAAAATAGTTTCATAACATGCATACCAGCCCAAAATGATAAAACATTTAAAATAAGGCTACAAATAACTTACCTGAGCTTAGTAAGACACAATCTGATAGCTTTCTTCATTTCCTTACTTTCTCACGTTCAGAATGATATCCTATTAATATGGATATATTATCATGATTATAACTTTATCATGAAGATGCTCAGATTTACGATGACCGCTCGGAACTTCGGCCTATCATAACTTTCATTCGGAGCTTTATTTCGAATTTTCGCTTACACTCGTTTTGATCATTTTTATCTCTGCATTCTTGTTACGCTTAAACATTACTTATTTGCTCGGCTTAGATAAGTGTATTATCTTATTTAATTAGTTCGTTCTAGGGTTTTGCTAAACTTACTGTATAATAACATTGGTTTAAAGCAAACGGAATCACAGACATATTATATCTTCATAAAACTCAAGAAAATTTGATCATTATCTAGATGTAATAGGGCTCCAACCGAATAAAGTTCGTGTTCATCATACAAAACCAAAACTCTATCTAAACATGGTGTTGGTCTCTTTAATCAATCAAGACTAAACTAACACGATATGAGAATCATGAACAAATACCTTAACGATGTGTGTAGTTAGTATTAATCAGTCCGATCGATTCTTCTTTGCTCGTAAAATATAGAAGTCAGTCAGAGAGAACTCACAATTCTTGATTGTTTTTGAAGATCTGGAACTTACCTTCACGAATCAATATCTAATATTGAAGTCGGTTAAAATGAAAATATCTGATTTTCAGAAACCTCATATTTGTTTGATATTCAAACATGAATTAATTTTGAAGTTACATATTGGCCCCTTGCACTTTAGGATTCTTTTTAAAACCCCCTTCTACTTTACTCACATATTTCTAATATTCAAGAGCTTTTATCATGTTCATACTTTATCGTATAACGGCCCCGCTTATATTAATTTGATCGCAATTACTTCAAGAACGTTAATAAAAATTTTGATTTTTGAACCCAAACGGTCACAGAAATTTTGCACGTTATTAATAAGTTTTATAACATGTCCATACATTATCAGATATTTTTATCGTTTATATCATTTTGATTGTAATTACTTTACGAACGTTTATATAAATTTTAGACATAAACGATTACCGAAATTTCGCACGTTTATTATTAGGTTACCAAATTTTCGGTTGTTACACTATGTGAAAAAAAATACTATGTTTATAACAACGTATATGTTTATAACAACGCATATATAAAGTTCATGACTTTATTTAATTAAAATTAAAATTTATATATTCTAATAATTCACGGTTTCTATGTACACATTATATGTTTCTATAGCATTCTAACTTTGATTTACTGCCTTTCTGTCATGATAAATACATTTCATATTATACAATACGATTAAATATACCTTTTATATATTTTTAAAATAAAAAAAGAGTTCTAATACATTGAATATATATTAATATTAAAAAACACAATATTTTATATACCAAAATATTATAAAAAACTAGTGTTTAAAAAATAATATTATTATTTTACTACTTACAATATTAAATTATATAACATTTTAATTATATTTTATACTAAAAAGTCGTCTTGTATTAAAAAAAACCCTATAAAAGTTATGATTTAATGACATAAAAATAATATCATATAAACGTTACATAAACAATCAAATAACAATGATAAAAGATGTGAAATGGTTCATGAATATATAAGATATGGAGTAATAATTAACTAGAAATATTCTATATTTCGTAAAGTACTAATTATCATATTAGGCTATGTATTGTTGTACGTGACCCAGTCGTGATGCCCCTAGGTTACGCCCTGGTCGTGCCCACCCCCATAACACAGGGGCGTGAGGGTGGCGTGATGGGCAAGCATGTGAGGCCCCTCACGGGGTGATGACCGTTAGGGGGAAGAAAAAAATAAAAAAAATCCAAATTTTTGTAATGTTCCTGTTTGAAAAGAAAAAAAAACCCCACCTTTTTGACCATTGGTTTTAAAAAAATAAAAATAAATTAAACCACTCCTCTTAAAACCAACATTCAAATCAACACAATTCTCTTTAAAATAAACATTATTTTTCTAAAAATAACCCAATTTACAATAAAAAATATGTGTTGGAAGGAGGAAATTACGAAATCGTCATCATCCGATTCAGACGAAGGAGCGTTCATGTTTTTACGCAGCGTTCAAGCAACAGTAACATCCGTCGTAACTGATATTGAAGAAAACTTTGCACAAGTGTTACGAAGAAAAAAATAAACCGTGATCGTAAATGTGGTAACAAACGTCTCGTTGAATATTATTTTAGTCAAAATCCAACTTACGACGAAAAGCATTTCAAACGTAGTTTTCGAATGAGCCGCAATTTATTTATTCAAATCGTTAGCGATTTGGAAGAAAATTTTCTGTTTTTTCAACAAAGGTCAGATGCATTGGGTGTAAGAGGTTTCACACCATTGCAAAACTGTACAAGCGCTATTAGACAGTTGGCCTACGACACATGCAGCGATTCTTGGGATGAATATTTACGGATTTCGGATAAAATTTCATGAAATAGTCTTTACAACTTTTGTAAATGTGTTATCGCATTATATGGCTCGCGATATTTGAGAAAACCAACATGGAGCGACATTCAACAAATCTATGCAATGCATGATGATGTCCACGGGTTTCCCGGCATGCTTGGAAGCATCGGTTGCACACACTGGGAATGACAAAATTGCCCAACCGCTTGGCGAGGAACTCATCAACGAGGCGATCACCCTCGTCCTACAATAATGCTTGAAGCGGTGGCATCTAATGATCTTTGGATATGGCATGCGTATTTTGGTGTTTCTGGTTCGAATAATGATATAAATGTTTTAGATCAATCTCCGATATTTGATGACATATTAGATGGAGTCGCGCCGGGGTCTTCATTTTATGCTAACGATACCTACTACAAGTATGGGTATTATCTTTCTGATGGTATATACCATGAATATGCTACGTTTGTTAAATCATTTACATGTCCTCGTGAATATGATGACAAACGAAAATATTTTTAAAAAGGCTCAAGAGGCGGCGAGAAAGGGTGTCGAAAGAGCTTTCGGTGTACTAAAAAAATGGCATATGATAAATAATCCATATAGGATTTGACACAAAAGTAAAATTCGAGATGCTATGTATGCTTGCATTATTTTGCATAACATGATATTGAAGGACAAAGGAAAAACTATTTTCCAAAATTACGAGGAGTTAGACCCTTCGGTTGAAGATGTTACACCGGAAGAAAGAGTTGAAATACGAGCCGAGATCCGAAGCAGGGAGATAATAACATGCTTAAAGGCGATTTAGTTGAACATGTCTGGAAAAATCGAAGAGAAAATTTGTAGTTTTTTAAAAAAGTTTTTAAATTTATTTTAATGTTTTTTATTTAATTATGTAATTTAATTTTTTTATCATGTAATTTTTTTTATTTTAGTTTGTAATATTAATATTTTTAATTATATTATGTGTTTTTTTAATTAAATTTATAATTGAAAAAATAAAAATCAAATAATTAAATATTGAAAAAGTTGGTGATGACGTGGAGTGATAGATAACATAGGAAAAAATGATGTGGAGTGATAAGGGGATGGTGATCTTGGTTGATTATGTGGCACCGACGTGACACTTACGTGAAGTGATGGTGGTCACACCACAACACATAGCCTTATTATACAAGTTTTTTTTTTTTTAAAAAAATAGAAATAACAACTAGCAATATTCTATGCCAAAATTATGAACCGTACAGACATACCCACCACGGCAGCACTCTGTGCTTCAAATCTTCATCATATTTTCATATATTTTAATGCCTATTTTCGTTTCTTATAAAGTTCTTTGTTCAAGAATCCGTACACAACCTCCATGGAAGCTCTGCATCATCTTCGCTCTCAGTAAGGTGTGCTCACACTCACATTCTTTGCATGTTAATCCTTCGATACAAACACACGCATATCCATATTTTTGCTTCTGTTTACATTACGATTTGCATACTTGAAACCTATCTGGTTGTGATTTTTCTCTTGATTTTGTGAATTTTTAACAACTTATATATGATTTCTGTGGAATTTTGACGGCATTATCGATTTACGTGAATCTCTGTCTACTTCTGCTCTGAAGTAGGTTTAGAGTTTACCTGCCGATTGAGGATTTTTACTTCTGGTGTTCGTAAATTAGGGTTTTGAAACATGTGTTTTGTCTTGTTGTTGCAGATTTGAAGCATATACTCATTCAGATCTAAAACTTTTGGGTTGAACTTTGCAGCATTCTCAGGTTCTAGTTTTTGTTGTTGATAATTTTTAGCTTTGTTATAATTAGTCTCAACTGTAAAATAAAAATAAAAAAAATTAATAATATTTAGCTGAAGCTTGGGTCCTTATATTTAAGGGGTCTAAATTTTAGGGCTTAACATGTTTTTTTTTTTTTTTGATAAGTAGAACAATGAATCAGAATACTTTGAAGGTTCTCTTTTATTACAACTTACTCCAACTCTAATATACAAGATTGAGTCTCAGGGCGGCCTAATGGGTCTAAGCCAGTATGGGAAGGGCTTGGGGTCCCAAAAACTTAGGACCCCTGTTTTCTATATAAAAAATTCACATGATTACAAATATATTATTAAACAATTTGTATCAAATAAAGCTAGAAAAATAAACTTAACTAAAATATATTTATCCACATACAAAAATCATATATGAATAAATTTTATTTTATTATTGTTGGTCTCAAGACAAGATGAAAGAAGATGGTTGATAACATGATTTTGGAAAAGTCCTCAAACTTTTTGTTTGCTAGTAGCTCCCAAATCGGTTGAGCAGTCCCCTGGTGTGTCTTTGAGAATTTGTATACAATGCGTCATCATATTCCCAATTGTTAATGTGTTATGATTTTAGACAAAAAAAATATGTGTGTACATAAATTTTGTTTATGAAAAGAGCTTCAATTTTAGAACCCATTTCAGCCCCCAAAAGGCTGAGCTGACCACTTTGATTATGATAATATGATCTGTGTATAAACCTTATCTGCCATTTGTGTACTTCATTTACGGAATCCCCATATTTCCTTGTGTTTAGGAGGCTGTTTAAGTTAATATAATGATTTTAAGAACTTCTGTGTTGATTTTTGGGAAATGTAGATGATGCAGAGACCTCCACATGAAGATTTCTCCCTCAAGGAGACTAAGCCCCACCTGGGTGGGGGAAAAGCCACCGGGGATAAGCTCACCAACACTTATGACCTTGTGGAACAAATGCAATACCTATATGTTCGTGTTGTAAAAGCAAGAGAATTACCTTCAAAGGATATCACAGGTAGTTGTGACCCGTATACCGAGGTTCGATTGGGAAACTACAAGGGTATGACCCGCCATTTTGAAAAGAAAACAAATCCTGAATGGAATCAAGTGTTTGCTTTCTCTAAAGATAGGATTCAAGCAGCTGTTCTTGAGGTTACTGTGAAAGATAAGGATGTGATTAAGGATGATTTCATAGGTCGGGTTTTGTTTGATCTTCATGAAGTTCCAAAACGGGTCCCACCTGATAGTCCTTTAGCTCCACAATGGTATAGACTGGAAGAAAGAAATGGGGGAAAACTTAAGGGTGAGCTAATGTTAGCTGTTTGGTGGGGTACTCAAGCGGATGAAGCGTTCTCTGAAGCATGGCATTCAGATGCGGCAACAGTTAGCTGGGCTGATGGTCTAGCCAATATCCGGTCAAAAGTTTATCTTTCACCTAAACTTTGGTATCTTAGAGTTAATGTGATTGAAGCTCAAGACTTGATTCCCACTGATAAAACTAGGTTCCCTGAAGTATTTGTGAAGGTAATTCTTGGAAATCAGGCTTTGAGGACAAGAATATCAACGAACAAGTCTATCAACCCTATGTGGAATGAAGATCTGATGTTTGTCGCTGCAGAACCATTTGAAGAGCCTTTGATTTTGAGTGTACAAGATAGAGTTGCACCCAATAAAGATGACGAACTTGGAAGATGCGTAATTCCTTTACAATATGTTGAGCGAAGGTTGGATCATAAAGCTATTAACACAAGATGGTTTAATCTTGAAAAACATGCTATCATTGAAGGGGAAAAGAAGAAAGAAGTTCAGTTTGCTACCAGGATTCATATGAGGATCTCCTTAGAAGGTGGTTATCATGTTCTTGATGAATCTACACACTATAGTAGTGATCTTAGACCCACAGCTAAACAGCTGTGGAAAAACAGCATTGGGGTTCTTGAAGTTGGGATCTTGAGTGCACATGGGTTAACCCCAATGAAGACAAAAGACGGACGAGCAGCCACAGATGCATATTGTGTGGCTAAGTATGGGAACAAATGGATTAGAACAAGAACAATCGTGGACAGTTTTGCCCCTAAATGGAATGAGCAGTATACTTGGGAGGTTTTTGATCCATGTACTGTGGTGACCATTGGTGTCTTTGACAACTGTCATTTGCAAAATGGTGGGGATAAGGCTGGTGGGCCTAAGGACTCAAGAATTGGGAAGGTTAGGGTTCGTTTGTCAACTCTTGAAACTGATCGCGTATACACTCATTCTTACCCGTTGTTGGTTTTGCACTCAAATGGGGTTAAGAAAATGGGTGAGATTCATTTGGCGGTTAGGTTTACATGCTCGAATTTACTAAACATGATGCATATGTACTCATATCCACTGTTGCCCAAAATGCACTATATGTATCCATTAACCGTGACCCAGCTTGACAGCTTGAGACACCAGGCTACACAAATTGTGTCCACACGGCTAAGCCGGGCTGAGCCACCATTGAGAAAAGAGGTTGTGGAGTACATGCTGGATGTGGGTTCACACATGTGGAGTATGAGAAGAAGCAAGGCTAATTTTTTCAGAATCAATGGTGTTTTGGGTGGGTTAGTTGCGATTGGAAAATGGTTTGATCAAATCTGTAATTGGAAGAATCCCATAACCACTGTTCTTATCCACATCCTGTTCTTGATCCTAGTTTTGTACCCTGAACTTATTTTACCAACTATTTTTCTCTATATGTTCTTGATTGGAATCTGGAACTACAAATGGAGACCAAGAAACCCGCCCCACATGGACATGCGCCTCTCGTGTGCTGATAACGCACACCCTGATGAACTTGATGAAGAATTTGACACGTTTCCAACTTCACGTGTTCCTGATCTTGTGAAAATGAGATATGATCGGTTAAGAAGTATTGCTGGAAGGATTCAGACGGTTATTGGTGATTTGGCAACTCAAGGAGAAAGGGTTCAATCTTTAATCAGCTGGAGAGACCCTAGAGCTACAGCAATGTTCGTAACTTTCTGTTTGGTTGCTGCCATTGTCCTTTATGTCACACCGTTTCAAGTCGTTGCACTTATTTCAGGCTTCTATGTGTTAAGACATCCGAAGTTCCGCCATAAGCTACCTGGTTTACCGCTCAATTTCTTTAGGAGATTGCCAGCTAAAACTGATTCCATGCTATGATCAAGCAGCTAAGGTTGGTGGTTGAAATGAGTTGATTTCAGTTATATTTTGAAGTCTGAAAAGTCACATAGGATAATAAGCTTAAAAATTTAACTTGAGGACTCTGGAGGGTAATCAAATGCTTTGTCATCAATGTTTTGCCTTACCGGCGGGTAGGCTGATCAGACCCGTTTTTATATGTTGGATGACATCATAAAAATTTTCTATTATACATATAAACTAATTTTAAAGAAAATACGGAACTATATCTTTCGATGTGATTTGTAAATATAATAAAATATGAATCTTATAGATAAAAAATGAAGTCGAAAGTAGTAAACAAATCATTATATGAGATTTTACAGGAAAATTATTAAAAACAACATATATTACAAATCTGCCTGTAACCTGGCAATCTAACCGGTTCAAACACACTCTATCGAACCGGTTCTATAGCCGGTTACATGTCCAACCAGTTCAGCTCTAGAAGCATTGTTTATTATATCGGTGATCTTGTAGCTTTTTATAGTCATTTTTGACACAATTCTACTTACAAAACCCAAAAAATGGATAAAAGAAGTGTCTGAGGATCTGTTGACTGACCTAGCCTGTTTTGAACCACATCATAATTGACCCATTTTGACCAATTACCCTACCCGTTCAATTGTCACTCTACTTTATAATTTAAGATCCTTTTTTTGTGTTGCAGTTCACAGATGGCAAGGAGTATAACCAGAAACGCCTATATGACAAGTGAAAGACACAGATTCTGGCATGTTAAACTATAATCTTTCTTAAGAAATCTGTCTTTAGATTTGTGGTTATTGATTCGAAGTTATCATCAGTTGGTATTTACATGGCAAATTTTTGCAAGATTTTTGAACCATAATAGATTTATGAACCAGCTAATGAATATTTCAACTTCTTTTATGTTGTCTGTGCATTCACAATGCACAAAACTTTGTTGTTTCAAAGTTGAATGTGTTTAAAGCGTAACTTTATAAATTTATTTGATCCGGTTAGAAAAGTGTAATGAAGTTTAGCATAGTCTCGAATCCTTCGAAAACTTGGCATCCTTTTATCCTTCGAGGCTGATATTCACATGAAATGCCATTAATTAATGAGATTTAATAGAACTATGTCGTTTTGATAGGTTTCACATCTAATTCAGGTGCTTAACAGCCTCGTATACACTTTTCTCATATTGGTTTATCTTTCTACGAGCTTGAAGTTTTGGGCCTTGTGATGAATAATAATTTGATTTAAAAGTGAGATTAGATGAGTCTCAGTGATTGTCTCATAAAAAAGTTTATAAAACAAAATAGCATTAGATTTAAGGAACTTTTACATATACCCTCTAGTTAAAACATTTATTACATATTTACATAACCCCTAAAATTAATTATATATTTCTACCTTAGAAGAGCAAATATGTCAGGAAATATCTTTTAAAAAAAGGAATATGTAATTTACCTTTTTACTTGGGTATATATATGATAAATATAATCACAAGAAATCAAAACACACTTTAGACTAACTCTCTAAATCTTATTAATCAATGAGAAAATCAGTCAAAACTCAATGACTTTCAATATCTCTTATTTACAAGCTTGATAAGAAATATATAGACACTGATGATCATTCTAGATCAAAACAAAACTTCAAAATTTGAATTCTAATTATTAACTAGATAAAACATCCATAATTATCTAATCTAATAAAACATTAATTCAAATATGTAGATAACTCTTGAACCAACATCTCATTATCTCGATTTACAGGTCCACACCTGAATTACTTGCTCAACTCGGGAATTAGCCCAGACTTGGTCCAACAATCACCCCTAATTCCCGACTCGAAATAAAAAGGTCTTCAATGTCCATTAGTTCACGCATTTCTACAAATTTAATTCTTCCTAACGGTTTTGTTAGGATGTATGCCTTTTGTTCATTTTTACTTACAAATTCAGTTGTAACTTTGCCAGCCTCCACACTCTCACGAATAAAATGATAACGTACATAGATGTGTTTGCTTTTTTCGTGAAACACAAGGTTCTTCATGAGTGCTATGGCTGCTTTATTATCTACTCTTATCACTATTGTTTGTAACTTGGATCCTGTAACTTCTGCATGTAACCCACGCAACCACATTGCTTGACATGCACCCGAGGTGCCAGCCATAAACTCGGATTCACAAATGATAGAGCCACTGTATTTTGTTTTTGTGAACACCAAGTAATCAATGCATCCCTATAGTAAAACACATGACCTGTTATGCTTCTACCATCGTCTGGATCGGAGTTATGCTGCTGTCACTACCCAGTTATGACTGGTTCACCACTCCTTCTGTGGACTAAGCCAAAACCGATTTTTCCTCGTAGAATATGTTTTACAATTGCCATATGCGACTCTTTTGGGCTTTGCATGTACCTGCTCACTAATCCAACAACAAAACTAATATAAGGTCTTATATGCAACAAGTATCTGAGGCACCCAATTATTCTTTTGTAGTTCATTTCATCCACTGGTATCCCCTGTTCATCTTTGGAGACTTTTACACCTGGATCCATAGGGCATTTAGCGGAATTACATTCCAACATTCCTGCTTATGCCTGGCAAAATGGGCGGGTTGGGTCGGGTTGGGTAACGGGTTAGAATGGTTTCGGGTCAGGATGGGTGCGGGTCAGAACGGGTTTTAAGCAAAATAAGTTCGGGTCTAAATGGATTGTTGTTAAAAAACATCAATTTAATTTAACTTTCAATGTGTTATAAGTAAACAAATAGTCCATTTGGATAATTTTTAGTGATTTTCTCATCAAATATGTATTTAATCATTCTTAAATGTTTGAATCCATTGCATTTACATACTTTATTGGTTACCCGTCTTGACCCGCATTGTGTTCAAGTGCTACCTATCTCAACCCATCCAATATTATGATGTTACCCATTTCAACCCATTATACTACAATTGTTTACCCAAACCAACCCATTTCCTTTGACATGGGTAACAATTGCCACATCTATTCCTGCTTCTTTAATAGTAGCATACGCCTCCTGTTTGACAATGATACTACTCTTACTTTGAATCACTTCAATGCCGAGATAATAGGTGAGCATTCCCAGATCACTCATTTCAAAGATTTGCTCCATCTCGTGCTTGAAACCACATATTTGCTGAATATTTTAGCCTGTGACTACTAGATCATCCACATAAATTCCTAAGACTAACTGATCTTTCTTCGTAAATTTTGTATAAACAGCTTGCTCGCGGCAACACCTTGTGAATCCAAGTTTCTTCAGGTATTGTCCAGCTTGAGATTCCAAGCTTGCGGTGCTTGACGAAGCTCATACAAAGCCTTTATCAGTCTATATACCTTATGTTCTTTTCCTTTTTGAACAAATCCTTCGGGTTGAGACACGTATACTGTTTCTTTCAAATCACCATACAAAAAGGCTGATTTAACGTCTAAGTGATGAACTTGCCACCTTTTATGAGCTGCCAGTGCTAACAGGAATCAGACCGTCTCTAATCTTGCCACGAGAGTGAATACTTCATCGAAGTCTATCCCATGCTCTTGAACATAGCCTTTTGCAACAAGTCGTGCCTTGTACTTCACTATTTTTCCTGTTGCATCTCGCTTGATTTTGAATACCCACTTTAAACTGATGGGTTTTTGGCCTTGTGGAAGATCTGTCAACTGTCAGGTTTGGTTTTTCTCAATCGAATCCAACTCTACCTTCATTGCTTTCTCCCAATATTTATTTCATTTAGCTTGGAAATAGTTTTTGGGTTCTTCCTATTAACTCACCAACCGATTAACATGGCTGCATAAATTCATTTATCTTATTGTTTATACTTATCTTGTATTTGAATTGTATTTGGATAACCTTAATATTGTTACAGATCCTATATTCAAGGATCTACCCATGTATATTTATTTTGATCAGATTAATTGAATATTAAGTTTTTGGTTGCATATCTTATATGGTATCAGCTAGGTCCCCCCTCCCCTTTGTTGCCAGCCTGCAACCTTAGCACCTCCGCCATACAGACTTCCCCTCCGCCATCCTATGGCCACCGATAGCAACTCTGAGGCACCCGTCATCACCACCCTTCCCATTGTCACCCCCTCCCTCACTATTGTTCACTTTCCCTCCTCTCTCAAACTTCTTTCCACCAACTACCTAGGTTGGAAGACTCAAGTCGAAGCCATCCTCCATGGCCTCGACCTCTTCAAATTCATTGATGGTACTCATCCCCCTCCCTCACCCACCATCGATCCCACTGGCATCTCAATCCCTCACCCCGATTTTCCTGCTTGGTTTCGCCAAGACCGCCTCCTCTTTGGCGCCTTGGTTGGAACCCTTTCACCACCCATCGTTCCTCTCATTACCAATGCATCTTCTTCATTCGATGCTTGGAAAATTCTCTCAAATACCTACGCCTCCCCCTCTCGTGACCACATAAAACAACTCCAACACCGTTTAAAACAATCCACCAAAACCCCCACTCAATCCATTACATATTACATGCAATCTGTAAAAACCCTAGTCGATGAGCTATCCCTCCTTGGCAAACAAATGGATGCTGAGGACATCACCGACATCGTTCTCCATGGTCTTGACCAATCCTCTTACAAGCCTGTAATCGCAGCCATTCATGCTCGTGATTCTCCCATCTCTTTTCACGAACTCCATAAAAAGCTAATAAATCATGAACTATCCCTTGCCCAGGCACCCTCTCAATCGCCTACCCTCCATCAACCCACCACAGCCTTTCTTACACATTCACGACAATCACCCAAACCCTGGCAGCCCCGCCCACATTCCCCATCTCCCCTTCGTCAACCTGGCCTCCTCCCCACCCCGAACACATCATCCACCTCACCTCGTCCATTCCTTGGCAAATGCCAATATTGCTTTAAACAAGGCCATTCCTTGACTTCATGCTACTCCTTCAAAAAGCAATTCCCTCAAGTCCCTTTACCTTCCTTCCCTCGGCCTCCTTCCAAATCACAGGCCAACATCATGACCCTAAACACCCATCCACCACCCTCTTCCTCCTCCCCTTGGATCTTTGACAGTGGTGCTTCTCACCACATCACTAATGATATTGCAGCCCTTTCCCTCCATGCACCTTATGATGGCACTGAAGAGCTCATTATTGGAGATGGTTCGTCTCTCCCAATCACCCACATCGGTTCTTTGATTATCTCTCTTAATAATCAGTCAATTGCTTTAAATAATGTTTTATGTGTTCCTTTTGTTTCTAAAAACATTATTTCAATTTCACAACTTTGTCATGATAACTCCATACTAATCCAATTTTCTTCTTCTACTTTTCTTATCAAGGACTCCCATACCAACTGCCTTCTCCATCACGGGATCGCTAGCCGTGGTCTCTACTATTTTCGTTCAACTCCATCTCCAACCGCACTTCACATGGCTGCAAACAAGTCCTCTCTTTGGCATCATCGATTGGGCCACCCTCATCGTCAAGTTCTCAAGAATTTAGCTTTATTAGTTCCTAGTTTTTCTGTTTCCAATAATTCTTGTAATGCATGTTGCATCAATAAAAGTCACAAAATTCCTTTTAATGTTTCTTCTCTAGTTTCTACTTCTCCTTTACAGTTGCTATTTTCAGATGCTTGGTCCTCCCCTATACGATCTTTTTGATGGCTTTAAGTACTACATCATATTTGTTGACCACTTCACAAAGTACACTTGGCTCTATCCTCTTAAACACAAATCTGATTCACTCAATACATTCATCCGCTTTCAACGCCTTGTTGAAAACCTTTTTAATACCAAAATCAAACTATTTTATTCGGATAATGGTGGTGAATTTATGAAACTTGCACCACATTTTAATTCTTGCGGAATCACTCACCTTACCTCCCCACCCCATACACCCGAGCACAATGGGTTTGCTGAACACCGCCACCGCCACCTAGTCGAAACCGACTTATCTCTCTTATCCCATGCCCACCTTCCCCTCCATTTTTGGCCCTTTGCCATCAGCACAGCCGCTTACCTCATAAACCGCCTTCCAACCTCCACTCTCAACAATGACTCACCCTACCTAAGGCTCTTCAACAAACTTCCCAATTATGACAAGCTCAAAAGCTTTGGATGCCTAGCTTACCCTTGGCTCCGGCCATACTCCAAACATAAACTTCAAAACCGCTCCACCCCGTGTATCTTCGTTGGCTACTCCCCTTCACAGAGTGCTTACCACCTCTTTGACCCCAAAACTTACAAACTTTACACCTCCCACCACGTTCATTTTGTTGAACACACCTTTCCCTACTCTCAGCTTACCAACTCACCCGACCTTCCCCCCACAAATCCTGATACTTGGCTATCCATCTCACTCCTTCCTAACCCCACCCCTCCCACCCCACCCTCCAATGTTCATACCTCAAACTCAACATCTTCTGCTCCTCCATCTAACCCTCCTGCCCAAACCACTGCTCCCCCTCCACCACCCCCAATCATCACCTACACCAGCCGCCCCAAACAAACGACTGCCTCCCAAACCCAAAACCCTCTCCTTACACCCGCACCACTCGTCACCCCAACCCCAAATACCACAACAATGACTTCATCCTATACCACTCTGTATCACAACCTTTCCCGGAACCAACCACAATCACTCAAGCCTTAAAACTACCACAATGGTGTTCTGCCATGCAGGTTGAATTAGATGCATTAACCCACAACAATACTTGGTCCCTAGTTCCACCAGATACTGCCCCTAACATCGTAGGCTGCAAGTAGGTCTACCGAACCAAGTTTAAACCAGATGGTTCCATTGACCGCCTAAAGGCACGACTAATCGCCAAGGGCTTCCACCAACGCCCTGGCCTAGACTACATAGAAACCTTTAGCCTTGTGGTTAAACCTTCTTCCCTTCGACTCATTCTCTCCCTTGCCACATCTCAAAATTGGTGCCTTCGCCAATTGGACATCAACAATGCCTTTCTACAAGGCTCCTTATCCGAATCTGTTTACATGTCCCAACCCCCCGACTTTGTCAACCCTTCCCTGCCAAATCATGTCTGCAAGCTCAACAAGGCCATCTATGGCCTACACCAAGATTCCCGTGCTTGGTATGACGAACTCAAATCTTTCCTCCTTTCAAACCATTTCAAGCCAACCATTTCTGACCCTTCCTTGTTTGCTAACCGCACCACCTCTTCACCAATCTTTGTTCTGGTCTACGTGGATGATATCATCATCACTGGACCCAACACCTCCCTTGTTGCTTCTTTTATTACCTATCTGTCCAACCGGTTCTCCTTAAAGGACCTCAGAAACCTTTCCTACTTCCTTGGCATTGAGGTCCTCCCTCACAAAGATGGCCTCTTTCTTTCACAAGCAAAATACATCCTTGATATCCTCACCAAAGCAAATATGTCTGATTGCAAACCCGCCACTACACCTATGTCCACATCCGTTTCTTTCAACACAACCGATGGTACACCCATTCCGTCCCCCACATCCTTCCGCTCCTTGGTTGGTGCACTTCAATATCTATCTCACTCGTCCAGATGTATCATTTGCGGTCAATAAGCTCTCCCAATTCATGCAAAATCCCACTGATACACACTGGACTGCTCTAAAACGCTTGCTTCGATATCTACATGGAACTTTACATCATGGCCTTCTTATTCGCAGAAATTCTCCTCTTCATTTCCACGCTTTCACGGATGCTGACTGGCCAGAGATCTCCACACATACCGCAGCACTACTGGTTACATTGTTTACTTGGGCTGCAATCCAGTTTCTTGGTGTTCTAAACGACAACCAACCCTTGCCAGGTCTTCTACAGAGGTTGAATTTCGTGCTGTTGCTCATACTACAACTGAGGTCCAATGGATTATCTCCCTGCTACATGAACTTGGGTTTCCTTCCCAAACGACTCCAACAATATACTGTGATAATCTCAGTGCTACGCACTATTCGGCCAACCCGGTCTTCCATTCTCGTATGAAGCATCTAGCTCTCGACTTTCATTTTGTATGAGAAAAAGTAAATGATGGCTCCATTCGTGTAACCCATATCAACGGAGCTGATCAGCTAGCGGATGTCCTTACTAAACCTCTTCAAAAAGATAGATACTTCTCACTCCTTTCCAAGATTGGACTCTTACCAAGATCGTCCATCTTGCGGGGGCGTATTAACTCACCAACCGATTAACATGGCTGCAAAAATTCATTTATCTTATTGTTTATACTTATATTGTATTTGAATTGTATTTGGATAACCTTAATATTGTTACAGATCCTATATTCAAGGATCTACCCATGTATATTTATTTTGATCAGATTAATGGAATATTAAGTTTTTGTTTGCATATCTTATACTTCCTCTGTTGAATCCACAAGGTTTGCTTGATCACCTCGTCTTTTGCCATCTCCTACTACATAGTCATTTAGCTTCCTTGGGATAACTTTGGGTCTGCTGGATCTACCCATGTATATTTATTTTGATCAGATTAATGGAATATTAAGTTTTTGTTTGCATATCTTATACTTCCTCTGTTGAATCCACAAGGTTTGCTTGATCACCTCGTCTTTTGCCATCTCCTACTACATAGTCATTTAGCTTCCTTGGGATAACTTTGGGTCTGCTGGATCTTCGAACATGCTCAATTTGGGTTGCATTTTGTACTTCTGGTTCATGTGGTTGAGCTTGTACTTATTCTGCTTCACACTGTTCCGGTTCAGTATTGTCATCTTCTTGTATTATGTTTCCCAGCCCAACGGTTGAAGATCCAGTAGCGCTACTGGACTCGTTGGTGCCTGTTACTAGAGATTCCTCATCGTGTTGGCGATCATTGTCACGGTAGACATTGAATTATTCTGGGTTTTCTTCTGATGTATGCCATGGCCACCCTCTTGTCTCATCAAAGTTACTGACCTCCTCTCACATACCTTCTTTTGGATCGGATCATACATTCTGTAGGCTTTCAATCCTGGTTCAAAACCAAGATAAATCATGACCTTTCCTGTATCATCCAGCTTTTGTTGGTGTGGTTTTGGTTTTGTTTCAATACCAATGCACCCAAAGATTCGAAGGTGATGGACATTTGGATTTCGTCCCAGTAGGGCTTCATAAGGAGTCTTTGAATTGAACGGTTTAGTGGGTGACCTGTTTAGGACATATACGACATGTCTGGTCGCCTCCCCCCAAAAACTCTGTGGTACCAACATGGACTTCAACATGCAACGTACAGTTCCTATTACCGTTCGATTCCGTCTTTCAACAACCCCATTTTGCTGGGGAGAGTAAGGAGCCGTAAATTGTCTTTTTACTCATTGAAGTTCACAACAGTTAGCGAATTTAGCCGATGTGAACTCTCCCCCTTGATTAGTCCTTAGGGTCCCTATCTTGAACCCAGTTTCTGTTTCGACTGCTGTCTTATACTTCTTGAGCGTATCAAATGCTTGATCCTTCATTCTTAGTAGGTAACACTACATATATCGTGTCATATCACCCACAATAAAGAACATGTAGCGATTTCCAGCATGTGTAGCAGGGGTGATCGGTCCACAAATGTCACCATGTATTACTTCGAGCGGTATTGATGCCCAGAAACTTGATTGATTGAGTAGGCCTTTTGAGCCTGTTTACCAACCAAACACGAGTCACCCATACTTGTTTGGTGTTGGATTGCAGCCATGCCTCTTACCATTCCGGTTGAACTCATTCGACTTAATGAGTCAAAGTTCAAATGCCCCATCCTTGCGTGCCATAACCAATCTGCATCATTCGGTTTTGACAGTGAAGAAATAGGCGAACCAGTAGTTAACCTTACCTTGTATAGTCAGTTGCTCGCTCTTGGAACTCGCATCATAACCTCCTTGTTCTATCATATACTAGCAAGGTCCCATTCTCCATCACCACTCTACATCCATTTTCAGTGATCTGTCCCAGGCTTATGATGTTGTTTCAGAGGCTTGGGATGTAGTATACATCTGTAAGGACCTTTTATTCCCCGGTCGAAACCAACAATCTCCACGCATGAATTATCACCAAAGAGCACGGTCCCAGACACTCTTTAATTCAACTCTGAGAAGAATGATTTGGTCCCTGTCATATGGTTAGAAGCCCCGTTATCTAGATACCGCAAGTTCTCTTCCATGTCCTCGGATTCGAACCTTGTAAGCACCACCTTCTCTTCATCAACATATACCAGTTCTTCTAATTGTTTCATCATGAACAAGTTTGGGTCAAGGTCATCTTCTTTGACAAAGTTTGCTTCCTGATTTTTATTCTATCCGGACATACTGAAGCAAAGTGACCATAGCGATCACACCGAAAGCATTGCACCTGGAAATGGTCCTTCTTTGCCTTTTGTGAGTTTTTGGAACTAGCCTGAGCTTGAGACTTTAAGCTTGTAGCATTACCATGATCACCTTGCTTATGGTATCGACTAGTTTTACAATTGTAGGAGTTGTTTCGGCCCTGTCCTCGGCCTCTCTGATTGAAATCCCCTCTCCTACGACCTTTAGATTTCTGGTTGGATGATGATTCAACCTTAGTGAACATCAACTTGCTCTGGTGTTCACCAGGTTCAGGTTCACCCTTGATCCTTTCTTCGTATACTTTTAGTCGACCCACAACGTCATCGAATGAAATTTTGTTGAGATATACAACCTGTTCAATTGATGCAGCCATATGCAGGAAGCGTTTTGGCAGCCCACCAAGGAATTCTCTCACAAGTTTGCTTTCTTAGAATGACTTTCCCAGGGTGGCAGACTTTGATGCATAATCGGACAAAGTATTTGCAAATTCATCTACTGTACTTTGTTCCTTGATCTTCAGGTTCTCAAACTCCGTTATTAATGTTTGTAATCTGGCTTCCCTTACACAATTCGCCCCGAGATTACGAATTCTAAGTGCCTCCCACATCTCCTTCGCCGTTTCCATGTTGCCGATTTGCAAGATCTGTTCTTCCGGAACCGACTGAAATAATAGAGCTATTGCCATATTATTCTTTGTGGACGCCTGGGTCGATCTGATCCCACACACGGTGAACATTGAATATTGCTTTCATCCTCATACTCCAACCCGTCTTCGTAAGCATTGTATAAACTATACTTGATGATCCTTCTTTCAGCTGTCTTTATGCCACATTGGGCCTCGTAGCATCTGCCATTGCCGAGCACGATCAGTATTATTCTTGTTTTCAAGAACCGGCTCTGATACCAATTATAATCACAAGAAATCAAAACACACTTTGGAATAACTCTCCAAATCTTATTAATCAATGACAAAATCACTCAAAACTCAATAACTTTCAATATCCCTTATTTACAAGCTTGATATGGAATATATAGACACTGATGATCATTCTAGATCAAAACAAAACTTCAAAATTTGAATTCTAATTATTAATTAGATAAAACATCCATAATTATCTAATCTAATAAAACATTAATTTAAATATGTATATAACTCTTGAACCATTATCTCATTATCTCGATCTACAGGTCCACACCGAATTACTTGCTCTACTCGGGTATTAGCCCAGATTTGGTCCAACAATAAATTATATTAGGAAAGTGAAATATGTAAATGCCCTTAAATTTAAAGTTTGTGGTGTATCTAGAGTTGTAAATATAATCAAAATATACTAACGAGGACAACTATTGAGATAGCAGATATGTCGTTGATATGGAACTGTTGGAGTTGAGCCACTTGAGACAATTGTTGCTCTTCAAGCTTAACCAGCCATCATAGTTAACGAAAAACACACCCCCCAAACCACCACAATATATCATCCATGTCGTTGTTAACGAGAACAAACAATCGTCGTCTTCGCCACCACCGTCACTTACATCAGGGTGACTGGAGTTTGTAACTCATCAGATTATTATGAGAGATGGGCAGATGGCCATTGAACCGTTGTTGTCTGGACTAAAACTTAAAATCACTACTTTTTAAACGCTGTCGATATCAGGAGACGGCGGTTGTTAGTAGGGTTGTAAACAAACCGAACGTTCAACGAACCTTTCGTGAACTGTTCGGCGGGGAGTTATTCGTTTATGTTCTCGTTAACTTAATAAATGAACGAACATGAACAAACAATTACGCTCGTTTAGTTAAATGAACGAACATGAACATAGGCCGTTTTCGTTCATTTGTGTTCATTAACGTTCGGCAAGGTGTTCGTTTATGTTCGTTAACATTCTATTCTATTCATTTATTATGTTTATTTGTTAAATATGTTTAACGTTCTTAATTTTTTTATGTTTAGTTTAATAACATAACATTTAAATTAAAAATCTAATCATTTGAAATTTGTATCTTGTTAAAAACATAGTAGTTTAAAACTTAGATATTTGAATTATTAGTTTAAAGTAATTTAATTACGATTATTATTTTTAATTTTTGTTTTTTTTTATTTTTATATTAAGTATTTAACTTTAAGCTGATCATTAATTATGTCTAATATCTGAGATGGAAAATGATAATTTTTATTTACAAACTAGGTTAAATCCCGTGTGTTACATGGGTGAAATAAATGAAATATTATGCTTTTAGAATATTTGCATATGTTGCACTACATTATAAACCCGTGTATTACACGGATTTAATATAAAATATTAAATTAAAAAACGTCATCAGATGATAAAAATCTCATTGTTTAAAAAATCCTTTATAATATATTTTATTTTTAAAAAATTATTTTTTAAGATAACTTGGTTTTTACATAAATTTTGTTTTTTGAAACTAAAATATTTCTTACTTTAAAAGTTTTGATTATAGAGAATTTCATATTTTATAAAAAAAATTTAAAGTGTGCTTTATAATAATAATTTAAATAATATGTTAGTTATTATTTTATAATTAATTATTTAATAAGAGAGAGAATATAATTATTTAATAAGAGAGAGAATTAAGTAGAATTATGAGGTGTTGACAAGTGGCAATTGTAGTGTAAGAAGGTGACATGTGGCATTAGTGGTGTAATATTGTGACAAGTGGCAAATTTGTTACTCTTTTATTATATAGATATAGATATAGATTAATATATGTTGATCATTTGTGTTTGTGAACGAGTTAAATCAGTTAATGAACAGACACAAACAAGATTTTCGTTCGGTAAGTGTTCATTATTGTTTGTGAAAAAAATTAAATGTTAAACGAACGAACACGAACACGAACAAGGGGTTTGTGTTCGTTCGGTTCGTTTACATCTCTAGTTGTTAGAAGTAAACGTTTATCTAATCAACTTTGTGATCCTTTAATTATTTGCATATTATCAATCTTTAGATTGACAACCTTCATAGTTCAATTACTACATATAACGAAGAACAATATGGTCGGGAACATTTTGTATTGACTATAAAATTGTAACTCACAACAGAGAAAAAAGAACGATATGGCCATAATATTTGTTTAGAGTTTAGACTGTAGGACATAGATTAAATCAAAAGTTTAAATCCGGACCGAAACATAATTGTTGAGACTAGGGGTGAGCATCATATAACCATAACCGAAAAATAACCGATAACCGCACCGAACCATAACCGATTTAACCGAAACCGATTTTAACCGACGGTTATGGTTAAGCGAAGCCATTAACCGAACCATTCGGTTATGGTTAAATCTAGTCATTAACCGACTTTAACCGAACTGAACCGAACAACGTATATTTGTTTTTTTTAATATTTATATGTTTGTATGTTTTTTTTAATGAGTTATGGTGCAAGTCAACTATAGAAGATGAATCTTCACTTTTTACTATATGAAAATATTATGGATTATATGTGAGACTAAATATAATAGAAAATGAATCAAAGTTCATATGGTTTTACTTTTTTTCACACATTTTCAGTCACTAGAAAGTTTTACAAGCTTTACTAAGATTTTCATCATTAATGTATCTACAATTCACAAGCATATTTACAAGTTTTTCTTAGTTTTTCAACAATTCCATTATTAACCGAATTTAACCGAAACCGAGCCGTAACTGGTGGTTAACCGATTAGTGGTTAACCAATCAATTGGTTATGGTTATGGTTATGGTTAAGGGTTTAGAATTAACCGAAGTTGCGGTTTTGGTTATGGAAATAGTCATAACCGCACCGAACCGAACCACGCACACCCCTAGTTGAGACAATGTTAGGGGGTTTACCCAGTTGTGGGTTCCTTCTGGGGTGGGCTCGGGCGTCCGCCCCAGAGCGTCAAATCCGAAGAGATTGTTGAAATCCCGTCTTGGATGTCTTTGTACCAAGACGTTCAAAAAAAATAATCAAAAGTTTGAATATCTAAGCACATGTATACATTGGAAGAAAAAGAAGCTTTTCACACCCAGAAAAAGACTACCTGATAACATGACATGTAGTAACAAGGCAATGAAGTCTGCTACTCTGCTCTCTTTACTAAAATAAAAAATGTCACAAACACAAGGAAGAAGTGCATTCCTATACATATGGACTTCCCCGACTTAAGCCCGAGCTCGTAAATTCTCGAGTCAAGCCGAGCCGAGCTAGAAAAACTCGAGCCACGAACCAACTCATTTTTTTTCTTTACACAAATATAGTTATATTGTTGGAGTCGGTAATGGAAGTGTGATTACTTGTTAAAAGCAAGAAGTTTGGTGTTTTTTTAGGATCATGACCATTACTTGAATATTTTAATTTGCAAAAAGATAACAAAAGTACTTCTAACTTAGTTTTTTTTAGGATCATGACCAGTAAGTGTTGATCCAGTCAATATTATTTGGTTGAACCTCTCAAGAATTAAACTCTCAAAAAATTCTATGCTACATTAATCTGTTGTTCATGATAATCAGAGGAATGATAAGTAAAGGAATTGAAGAACTTGTATTTTCTATTATATTTTTTACAGAGAAACAATACAGACTTTATATCCTTTTTACAATGTGCTAAGAAAGGAATTATAATCACGACATTAACACAAATGGTTGTCAATTAGCTTGATCCTAAAAATCAACTTTTTCATTGTGGCAAGGAATCGCTCTCTTCAATGGGTTTATTTTGGGGATGTTGACAGATCCCAAATATTCTAACATTCCCCCTCAAGTTGATTAGTGGGATCTCCAATATTCAACTTGTTAAGACAGTGACTAAAGATCTTTCCATTGACTGCCTTTGTTAGTATATCTGCAAGCTGATCTTCTGACCGGACAAATGGAAGTTCAATGATCCCGGTTTCGAGTTTCTCTTTGATGAAGTGTCGGTCTACCTCAACGTGCTTTGTGCGATCATGTTGGACCGGATTTTCCGAAATTTGAATAGCTGCTTTGTTGTCACACACGATCTTACTGGTTTGGGTTAGAGGGTACCCGATCTCAGTCCTCAAGAGTTTTCGTATCCACATTATTTCAGCTAGCCCTCTTGCGATCCCTCGAAGTTTGGCTTCAGCACTTGAAAGTGCTACCACCTTTTGCTTCTTACTTTTCCAAGTGACTAGGTTTCCCCCGACAAGTGTAAAGTACCCGGAGGTGGATCTCTGATTTCCTTTGTCCCCTGCCCAGTCAGCATCGCTATAGATTTGGGTGTCTAGGTGTCCATTAGCCTTGAATAAAACTCCATGGCTGGGTTTCCCTTTGAGGTATCTTATAATTCTCCGCATAGCTTCCATGTGAGACACTTGGGGTTGATGCATGAATTGGCTTACAACACCTAATGCGTACACAATATCTGGACGGGTATGTGAAAGGTAGATCAACTTTCCCACCAACCGGTATTGTTCCTTGTCGGTCAACTCAGCCTCTTCTTCCATATATAGTTTTTGATTCATCATCATAGGATTGTCTACAGGCTTGCAATCGATCATTCATGCTTCTGCTAGTAAGTCAAGAACATATTTCTTTTGGCAAATAAAGATTCCTCGTTTAGACCTTAGGACTTCAATCCCAAGGAAGTATTTGAGCCTTCCTAGGTCTTTCATCTCAAATTCTTGGAACAAATTTGCTTTCAACTTCGTTATCTCATCCTCATCATTACCTGTGATTATCATATCATCGGCATAGATAATTAAGCAAGCTATGAGTTCACCCCTTCGTTTAAGGAACATGGTGTGATCTGAGTTACTCTGTTTAAAGCCATATTTTTTCATTGCTAGAGTAAACCTGCCGAACCAAGCTCGAGGAGACTGTTTAGGCCGTATAGAGATTTCTTCAAACGATATACTTCTTTAGGATTAGAATTTTCAGTGAATCCAGGGGTGCCTCCATATAGACTTCTTCTTCAAGTTCTCCATGTAGGAAGGCATTTTTTACGTCAAACTGATGAAGAGGCCACTCCTTATTTGCAGCTATTGAAAAAAGAACCCTGATTGTGTCAATCTTGGCCACTGGAGAAAATGTTTCGGAGTAGTCAATTCCATATGTTTGAGTGTACCCCTTTGCGACCAATCGGGCTTTGTACCTTTCAATAGTTCTATCTGGTTTGTACTTGACCGTGAAGACCCATCGGCATCCCACAGGTTTTTTCCAGGTGGAAGGGTTTCTCCCATGTGTCATTTTTAATTAATGCGTCCATTTCAGCGTTCATTGCTTCTTTCCAGTAGGAATGGCAATGGGCCGGGTTCGGGTAGGGTATTGCTAATCCCAGTCCCATACCCGATTGTAAAAATGTATCCCATACCCGGCCTATTACCCATCGGGTATCTGTTGGGTAATCACCCATCGGGTATCGGGCATACCCACGGGCCGGGTATCGGGTATACCCATTAGTTTATTAAAAAAAATTGTGATTTTCCTAGTACATTTATATAGTATCAATTTTATGTAATGTTATTGTTTAATTACAAAAATAAATTATAATCATACATATAAGATCAACACTATAAAATATAAACAAATTAAATATAAATATCATCACATATAGCTCTTAAAAGATGCTACCATGGACTATTAATTTATTATTCAAACCGAAATTACATATTTAAAACAACATGATTGGTTTTTAAATATAAAAAAATAAGATAAAAGTTATAATTTGTTATGATGTTTCATTAAAAGACTTATGTTTTAGAAAAGGAAATTAAAAAATATTAACAAAATATTACGGGGTTTACTTCGAGTAAGTGGGCCGGGTATCGGGCCGCGTATTCCTTAATCCCATACCCGTACCCGAACCCGAAAAAATATTTTTTTTTATCCCATACCCGGTCCCATACCCTAATATTCGGGCTAATACCCGGCCCTAAAGTTTCGGGCTTCGGGTTTTCCAACAGGGTATGAGTTTTTCTGCCATCCCTACTTTCCAGTCTTTAGATTCTAGAGCTTGATCAACTGAAGTTGGAATCTCTTCAGAGTATAATGATGTGGCAAAGGCCTTTCCTTTGGCTATGTTGGCCAATGGATATCTTGAACTTCGAGATTCTTTCTTAGGTGAGTATCTTTTTGGGGGTACACCTCTGTTGTTTCTTGGGGGTAAGACATACCCAGTTGGTTCTTCTTCGGCTTGGCTTTCTTCCGTTTGGCTTTCTTATTCATCCTGTGATGATTCCTGTTCTTTCTCATGTTCATCATCAGTAGACAATTCAGGTTAATCAATATGATGAGTATATATGAGAATTACTTACCTCTGACATCTGGTTGGGAAGATCATTGTCAGTAGTACTGTTTGTTGTACTCGTGGGTTGTGATGGTGACTCGGTTTCGGTACTGTGATTTACTTCTTCCGAGGATGGCATCCATTTCAACCAACTCGTTGTGTCATTGTACTCCTTTCCCCCTAACCAGTGTGTTGGGTATTGTAAAAATATTATGTTTCAAGGAGTCGCAGTTCATAGTGGTGAACATATGATGTCTTTGCGGACTGTAGGACACGTCATTGGGTTTGGGTCTCTACGTTCAATTTCATCCCCAAATACCCTGCATCACAATCCAGAATTCTTTTAATGGTACGCCATTTTGCTTGAACTCATTTACCTTAACATGGAGATCAAAAGTTTGAAGTTTGTCTTTGCCGCTACTGTACGTAACCGTAAGAACATCCCATAGCGTTTTTGCTGTTGGAAATTCTGTTAGGTTACTGGCAAGAGACGGCTCGATATTCTGGATAAGCCATGAAAAAGTAATCAGATCATCTTGTTCCCACTGATCATATTCTTCATCAGTGGTTTTTGGCCGATCTTGGATAAGATGGTTTAAAAAAACTTTCGATTTCCCCCCTATGGCGACTCTTATCATCCGATCCCATAGAGGGTAGTTCTGACTAGTGAGATTAAGGCTAATCTTTAGGCGATCAGAAGGATTTGGTTTGAGATTTTGGTTTTGGGATTGGGTTTGCATTCCATTTTTTAGGAGATTGGCAACCTGGATGGCTAGGCTATTGTTGTCTTCCCCAGACATGGTTTTGGTTCTGGTAAATGATGATTGCAAAGAAAGGTTTGTGGATCATAAACACTTCTATGATACCATGTTGTTCATGATAATTAGAGGAATGATAAGGAAAGGAATTGAAGAACTTGTATTTTCTATTATATTTTTTACAGAGAAACAATACAGACTTTATATCCTTTTAACAATGTGCTAAGAAAGGAATTATAATCACGACATTAACACAAATGGCTGTCAATTAGCTTGATCCTAAAAATCAGCTCTTTCATTGTGGCAAGGAATCAGTCTCTTCAATGGGTTTATTTTGGGATATGATGTTGACTGATCCCAAATATCCTAACATTATCTAATCATAAAGCACCAAATAAGGGAAGAACATACAATATGCCAATATGGCTGTGAAATGAGGTCATCGACGAAGGAAAAGAGGCCGTTGGAGGACGATAGATGGTTGTCATCGGAGGGAAGGAGGCAAACGAACGTCGTCCTTGATCTAAATATGGGGTCGTCACCTAACTCATCTATATATGGCTGTGAAATAAGGTCGTCACCTAACTGACCTAAATACTAAATTTATTATTTGGATCAACAAGAATCTTTGATTGCACTAAAATTACCTACATTATCTACTCGTTATAAGTATATGAAACTATATATTTACATATTGTTTATTAAATTAAGTAAACATTTATCTTGGATACACTGTTGGCTTAATCGTGAGAGTGCCTGCGATGCTAGTACTCTTGGGCCCTCTAATGCTGATCATTGTCGTCGCAGGTTGAATCTAGGTTTGGGAACAACTTGTGGATGTGAGACACAAGCTAGCCCAACAATAATGCCTGATTTGGATTTTGATATAGTAACTTGTATTATAAATCCTCCAATCACTAACCAATCAAAAGCTCAATTCCAATTCTCATAGTACACAGAGGTTATTGTTTGATTAACACCATTAGACTATTTGTTATCATCAAGCCCCCATCACTTCACGTAGGCGCCACATAATCAACCAACACCATCACCCCCTTATCAATCCACGTCATTATCATATGTGGTATCATCACCTCCTCATCAAGCCTCCATCACCCCCTCATTTTTCTCCTTTCTTCTCCTTCATGCCGTGAAGGTCCTCACAGGCTTGCCACCACATGGTGGTCACGCCCCTATGTGTTATGATAGATGTGGGTGATGAGGGCGTGATGGAGGGTGGTCAAGCCCTCCCCACGCCTCATAATACATGGCCTTAATATGTGGTTCATGATCTAGAGATGTTAGTTGAAATGAAAATAGTACCGTGCTGATTAACGTCTTTCTAACATATGTTAGTCAACGTGACCTAAAAATGAAAATTGAAAAGACAAGAACGAAAATGACGGTTTTTAAAGTTTTTATGAATAGAAACTGATTTATGTTGAAAATACAGGTTCATAGTTGTTAGATAATAGTATAATTATCAATTGACAATTAACAGTGTATACATTTGTATGATAGGGGATAACATCATGTATGGGTTGTGGAATTAACCCGGTCTCTTCTTGGTTAAGGCTTGACACTTTCTTCTTAGAGACCAAGGTTCAAGTCTTACCGGTGATACTTTAATTAATACGAGGTGAGGGGATGAATCTTGAGCTTAATCTCAGATTCTGAACCAATGGGGGGCGAGGTTTACCTATTCCACGAGGTTCTCGCGCATCAGGGGGTACGGTCTCACAGGCCACCATCGAGGAATCGATCTTCGTTATTAACCGTCAGGATAACTTAAGGTAGCACAACGAGATCCTCTACCATTCAAAAAAAAAAAACGGTCAGAAAAATATCAACTAATAATATCTCATTAATTAATTATAATTGTATAATTAACTCAACTCTAATTTAACAAAGCTTTAGTTCCACTTTGAATAGTTAGACCATAAATATATATGAAATTATGTAACAACAAATAATTTGTTTCATTGATTATTTGACAATGATATATCACTTTGACAGTTAGTTTACGCAGACATTAATCTTAGAATTTTATCACCCTTAATCATTTTCATGCAGGTTATCCAATGCACATATCCTTTCCATTAAAGATTGAATTGACAAATGGGGTATGACTGTATAAGCACCAATGATTTAGTTTTCCATCATGACAAAGATTTACTTTTAAGTATACATTTATTTATCTTGAATAAACTGCTGACTTGAGCTTCAGAATACTAGAGATGCTAATGCTCTCGAGCCCTCTAAAGCAAATCTTCTTGATTGTTGTAGGTTGAATCTAGGTTCCAGAACAATTTGAGGATGCGAGACACATGTTTGCCCAACAACAATACGGGTGTTCAAAGAATCTGAAAAACGATCCGAATTAGAGATTCGGATATATTCGGATCGGATATCCATTTTTCTTATTCGGATCGGATTGGAAATCAGATATACATAACCTTGTTTTTTTGGACCGGATATCCGTATTCAATCCGAAAACCAAATAAATCCTATTTATTCGGGTTGTTTGGATTATTCGTATATAAAAATAAGTTTATTCGGGTTTTTCAGATAGATTCAGATCGGATTACCATATTTCGAACTTAGATCATGTCGAGTTTCAGATAAGGTCTTAATATTTTCAAATCCGAATAATCCGATCCGAATAACCTAAATAAACTGTTATTCGACCAGATAAACACCCCTAGACAATAATGCCTGGTTTGAATTTTGATATACTAATATATATATATATGTATCACAAATCCTCCAATCACTAACAAACCAAAAGCTTAATTTCAATTCTCATGGTGTGGAGATGCTTGGTTAACGCCATTAACATCTAGTTCATGATCTACATCATCTACAATGGAGTTATCTTTTTCAATATTATAGTCTATCAAATTTAAAGTTAAAGGAAGTGGTGTAATGGTGTGATCGGTGTCAAAGTACCAACCAAAAATAAGAGTTTAACACTCCAATCCTACTACCCAAATTAGTTAGGGAAGTCGGGTATTGATCCACGAAGAGTCAGGTGGAAACTACTTTCGTAAACAAATTAATTAACTAATTGCAATTTAATAGTAAACTTGAAAAGGTTGAATTAGGGTTTAAATGAAAACAATTAACTTGAGCTAAAACAAACGAATTAAAACAAAGGTTTGTAAACAATTAATGGAAAAAGGTGATCACTTCGGGTTTCGAATTAGTAAAACAAATAGGTTTTCATTAACTTGTCAATTGAGAATCACATATACATGATTCATGCTTTAATTGCTAAACATATATGATTCTGAAACAAAGCAATGATCTTGTTGATAACCGAAAACTAGACCGGTGTTGTTGACGTGATTGATTACTTGTTCTACAAAAACAATGATTTCTAAAAGACCTTAAACCCCAATTTCGTTAATTACCCATTCAATCATACAATGAATGAAAATAAAGTAATGAACTTGAATTTAGAATTGCAAAATAAATCAGAAATCGTAATCGTTTAACAATCAAGCAATATTGAATTCACAAATCTACGAAAAACGAATTCAACACCAATGTTTAACAAATCAAAGAACAAACCTAACTATCAAACCTAATTCTCCACCCAGAGATGATCACAATCGGATTAGCCGGACATCACCAAACTTGAATCTTCACAATCGTTGAACATAGGCATGATTTGATCTTTGCTTCTATGACTCGGGATGATCTTGGATAGATTTGGAGGAGTTGGAGTGCCTAAAAACGCCCTACTTTTGCCCAGAAAAACACGTCCAAAAAGTCCCCCTTTCGAAACCCTAAAAGTGGGGTTTAAATATGGTAAAGATAAGGCAAAAATCTCAATTTTCCGGCCTTCGGCGTATGATACGCCGGGCCTGGGCGAATCATTATCATACGCTTAAAATGGTACCCTACGCCCAAAAGTTTCTGCCAACGCTGGAATTTGGGCATATAATACGCCCAGTTTGACTTCACCAGCAGCTTCGTCTCGTCGAGAAACTCAATTTTCATATATTATGGGCCCCGTAACTCATCCCCTAACTCCAGTTCCTCCGCAATGTTTTGGTCTTCCGACTTTATGTTTTTGCACTCTTAATCACTCGGTTTCTCTTCTAATCCTCCAATAAGCTCCCAAACACGTCTTTAACCTCTTGGTACCTGAAATTCATAATGATACTCAAAGTAAACGTGTTTCGGACCCACAACTCAATAAAAACACATCTTTACACATCAAATATCACAAACATTTACCACATGATCATGGTGTATTTGTTAGAATGAAGGAGAGACAACCTATAGGTTTCAAGTTCAATCTCCACCTAGACCAATTATCTTTTGTAGGTCACCGACCTGATTTTGGTTGTAAATTTTAGGGACGGAAATTCATTTTTATAAAATTAAGCATAATTCGTTTTATTATTTATTTTTTCTTGTATTTTATAGTTGTTAATGGTATAATTATCACTTAATTAACAATATATACATTTGTATGATAGGGGAGAACATTACGCATGGTTTGTGGAGTTAAGTCGGTCAAACGATATCTAACTTGTAACCTCTAAGAAAGTGATGTAGTAGTTTGAGTGGGGGAGAGACAATTTAGAGTCTCAGGTTCAATCTCTACTAAGGCTGGGTTTTTTTTGAAGGTCACTGAGCCGGTTACTTATGACCGCTCTTTACATATTTCCTCTTGTTAGTCGGGTATTAGAGGATATGA
Organism: Mikania micrantha; assembly: GCA_009363875.1. Taxonomy (NCBI): domain Eukaryota; kingdom Viridiplantae; phylum Streptophyta; class Magnoliopsida; order Asterales; family Asteraceae; genus Mikania; species Mikania micrantha. The sequence goes on from CM018691.1 coordinate 15,202,399, forward strand.
GGGTTTATTACCTAAGTGGGTTCCTATGGTTGTCAGAAAAAAAAACAAAGAAAGTAAAGTGTTAATCTTATAAATTTTTTTTTCTTTCTTAATCATCTTCACGCTTATAATCCAATAGACCAATAATACACATACCCTCTCCATTAAAGATGGGCATAAGAGATGGAATATGAGCACAAATGGTTTAGTTTTCGTATGCGTGACAAAATAGGCGGGTTAGGCTGGGTTAGGTAATGGGTTAAAACGGGTGCGGGTAGGGATGGGTACGAGTCATGATAAGTTTTAAGAAAAATCAATTTAGCTTTAAATAAGTTGTTTATAAAAAACATCAATTTAGTTCAAGTTAAAATGAGTTGTAACCAAACAAATAGTTTATTTGAATAACTTTAATGATTTTCTTATCAAATATATTATTGATCATTTTTACTCGTTTGAATCCGTTATATACATATAGTTTTTAAGTTATCTATCTTGACCCGCATTGTGTTAAGCTGTTACGCATTGTGTTAAAATGTTACCCATCTCAATCCATTCTATGTTATAATGCTACCCATTTCAACCCACAATACAATATTTTTTACCCAATTCTACCCAATTAGCTTGTCATAGGACAAAATTGACAGATCTAGTTTTTCATCATGACTCGGATTTGCCATCATGACTAGGATTTATGAAGCACTCACGATATGTAATACAAATTAGCTCTTGATACACAATGTTGATAGTTAGAACACAAACACAATTACACTCGTTTATAACACAAGCACATTGAACATAAATCATCAGGAGCAATTGTTTATTGATAATTGGTTGCATGCAAACAAAAACATAGATTATACAAAGAAAGTAAGGTTTGGACAAGCAACTAAATAGCATGAAACCCGGGCTACAATATATATGACCACTTGACCAATGGCTTATTAGTTATTAATAAAAGGTGAAAGATTACAATAAACTGACAGGTAAGTGGACAACTAGTTGAAGTAAAAAACAAACTGACATACTTACTCTAGCTGATCCATTTGCAGTACAATAGATCCTATCCTGTATGAGTTATTCATGATCAATTGACATCGGGATTGAATCAAATCGAGCCACAGGAACACAAACCAAATGGTTAGCTTTAGGAAGGCTTATACCGTGTCCCTCATCCATATCAACTCTTGCAAGATTCCCCTTTTCTCCAGCCTTCCACTCAAAGCATTGAATCATGGCACCAAAAGTGGTGTAGACCATCTTTAACCCTAATGAAGTCCCTGGACACATCCTCCTTCCACTTCCAAATGGTAAAAACTCAAAGTGTTGTCCTCTCACATCCATTTGTTTCTCCTCAAATCTTTCGGGCCTGAACTCGAGTGGGTTTTCCCAGTGGTTTGGGTCTCTACCAAGGGCCCATGTGTTGATAAAAATGTTAGTGTTTGCTTGAATATGGTAACCTGCAACAGTTTGATCTTCTTTTGATTTTCTTGGAATCAATGGGATTGGTGGGTGGAGACGTAAGGTTTCCTTGATGATTGCCTGGAGATATGGAAGGTTTTGTACGTCTGATTCTTGTATAAGTTTGTCTTTGCCTACAACATTATCGATTTCTGCTATTGCTTTTCTCATGATGTTTGGATGATTAATGAGTTCTGATAAACCCCATTCTGGAGTAATCGCCGAGTTGTCTGTTGCTGCAACGAATATATTCTAGAATGACAGGATATATATGACATGGAAGTAATAATAACACACTGTTATTGCAATAACCCAAATAACACCATCAAAATCTAGCCAAATCTTGGATATTTTTAACATTATTATAACACATTTAGAACATTTTCTTTTTTTATGAGTTTGTGTAAATTATCACCGTTTAAGAGTTAACAACATTTTAAGTTTTGGGTCCAAAACAGTTATAATGTTGTATGTCAAAAACTTACAACGACCTTAACTATTAAACGGTGATTAATTTACACAAACTCATAAAAGAAGAAAGTTAACTAAATGTTGTTAAAAAATCCAAGATTTGGATTGAAATTGAAGGAGTTATTTGGGTTATTGCAATGACAATGTGTTATCATTACTTCCCAATCCTATGTATGTATGTATGTATGTATGTATGTATGTATGTATGTATGTATGTATGTATGTATGTATGTATGTAGGTATGCATGTATGTATACATGTATGTATAGGGGAGGATTTCTAAGAAAACCATCATTTTTTAGAAAACAAAGAAAACTAATCATAACCATTACCAATAATTTTTTTTCACTTTTTCTCTTGTATTTTCTATTATTATAATAATGTATGAGATGTGCAAACTTTTTAAAAAAAAATGTATTTCATGTTATTACATATATATAACTTGTATTGCGTAACTTTTTGAATTACATATATGTAACTTAATAATCTACATATCCTTATTAAAATTTTATTTCTCATTATAACATTTTTAATCTTATAATAAAAAATTATGAATTTTTTTAAATATTTATTGGTAATTATGAGTTTTCTTGTTTTCTCCAAAATTAGTAGTTTTCTTATGAACCTTCCCCTATATATATATAGGGTGTGATTTCTTTGTTAACTCATGTTTATTGCGTTAACCGAATAACTACATCTTATTACCTTAGGGTCCACATTAAAGTAAATCTAAATGTGTAGGTTTTTTCTTATTTTAACTCACCTTAATTGAGGAAACCCGATTAACTCCGACTAGGTCAAGCCAAATTTTTGGTTTTTCGTTTTCATGATCTTTATTATACATGTACGAAAATATGTTATTTTATGTGTTTATGCAAATTCATAACTTTTTGGGCTCTTAGGTCAGTGTAAGTGGTCGCTACAGTATTTAAATATTTACAGTGTAACGCAAACTTACACTTGCTTTAAATCCCAAACTGTAATGAATTGCCAAAACACATAAAATAACATAGTCTTGTACATGTATAATAAAGATAATGAAAATGAAAAACCAAAGATTTGGCTAGATCTTGTCGGAATTGATTGGATTTGCTCAATTAAGGTGGGTTAACAACCGATCATTACCCTATATATATACACACACAAAAATTAATCATTTATTATTGCGTTAACGAACAAATACATCTTATTACTTTGGGTTTCACATTAAAGTAAATATAAAGATGTAAGTTTATTCTTTTTTAATTAGTTTAATTAATGTAGGGTCCACTTACATTAATAAAAAAAGAAGAAGAAATCTACACCTTAAGATTTACTTTAATGTGGGCTCAAAAGTAATAAGATGTAGTTATTCGGTTAACGTCATAAATATGGGTTAACAAAGGAACCACACCCTGAATATATAAGTATTTGATTAAACACAAAAAATACATGATGAAGATACCATGGGCTTAAACTTTTACTTAATCATATTACCAAAATGAAGGCTTTGATATTTTCTTTAGTCAAATGTATATCCATCGTTTCATACTCTGCAATATGAAGTAAGATGCTAAGCAAGTCCTTCTCTTGAGATGGTGCCTCTTCATGTTCTTTAATAACCTTCTCAATCAAGGCATCAAATCTTCTATGAATATCCTTCACCCTCTTCCCAAACCCCTGCAAATCAAGATTCTTAAACAACCATATGTTATCTGAGAGATTGAAGGAACTTATAGCCTCATTGATCTCAGAAACCATCCTCCTTATGTCGTCGGCTTGACCGGCCTGTTCGGAACATCTTTCGCCCAAAAGGAGTCTTGTTATCAAATTATTAGCCACCTTCACCAGCTCCACGTTAAGATTCACCGCCCTTCCAACCTTTTGAGATATTGATTTTACAAAATGATTAATCTCATCTTGCCTAACCTGAACCAAAGAGTCAAGTGTTGTGCCATTTAAAAGCTGTGACATGACTATCTTTTTCATGAATTTCCAATATGGTCCGTATGGAGCAAAGGCGAAATCTTTTGACCCGTAAGTTATGTATGCTGTGGCTGAGTTTTGTGGTCGATCTGAATAAGCATTTTCATAGGTTTTAAGGAACTCTTGGGCTATTTTAGGTGAACAAATGACAACACAAGGTTCATAGCCCATAAAGAGCCGAATAATAGGCCCGTATCGGAGAGAAAGCCTGTGAAAAGCTTGATGAGGGTTTGGAGTAAGAAGATGAAGATGACCAATAATGGGAAGAGAAAATGGACTTGGTGGAAGATGAGATTTTGCATGCTTAGATTTAAAGAATGCTATGGTCATGGCGATGGAGATCAGCAATATGAGAAGATGGGAGAAGTAGGGTTGGAAATCAGCCATGGTTCCAGTGACTTGCTAACTAAATGATAATGTGATGATCTTAATTAAGAGTATGATGTAATTTATGGGAAAACAATATGAGAAATTACATGTATTCCCTTCTAACCTTACCAAATTGCATATTTTCTTTAAATTTTAAGTGTGAATTGTCACATAATATATCTTCACCATCGTACTCATTATATCTCATTATTATCAAAGTTAAGATAAGATGTGAGAAGGATGTGATAAATACAACTCTACCTTTACTCGTAGGAATATAGATGTTGTTTCCAATAAGACATTCGGCTCATAATGCTGATTAACCACCAACCAAACGTTTTTAACATTATTTTAACAAAAATTAAGTAATATTACGGTAAAATTAGTGGAATATTGCTTTTGGCTATTAAGGGGCGACACACACACAAATATATATATATTATACGTGTACCGACACATAATGAATAAGTTATTCAAATACGATTTGAGAAATATGTAATTTTAAAAGGGGAAATTTATGAAATTTTCACTTTCTTTTAAGTTTTAACTAATAGAATCTTTACACGCATGGCATGAACGGTTCAACCCAAACCTTAAATTCCACGTACTGTATATTATTTGGTGGCTTTTTTTCTTATTTGAAAGGCTTTTCTTAAACAAATATTATTAATTATCTGGGGACTTGATTATATGAACTTATTTTAGAACAATTAAAAAATTTGTGATTTATCTACGCTACAATGAGGTAGGCAAACCGTTTTATTTTGAAACCGGTTCCGGTTTCGGTTCCGGTTTTAGACCGGTTCCAACCGGTTTTTGGCTGGTTTCGGTTTGGGTTTTGGCCGGTTCCGGTTTGACGGGTAAATGTGGAACCGGTTCCGCTTTTTTCGGTTCCGGTTCCGGTTCCCGTTTCTCTGAAAATCTGGAACCGCCCCTACCCACCGGTCATGGGCGGATGTAGGTGTAAAGCATTGGGTTCACGGGAACCCACCGCACTTCGATTCGTTAATAGGAAAAAAAATTTCGAAAGAGTTAAACAATAGGGTGAACCCATGAATATTTTAGGGGTGAATCCTAAGATGAACCCATTAAAATTTTTAAAAGTGGATTCTTAATTTAATTTTCACAGCAATTTGTCAACTTGATTGAGTAAAGTGATCTTTGTTAGAGAAATCTCGATAATCAATGATTAGACTTCTATATGATCGTGTTAAAATCACTTTTCGGTCATATAAACTTAGCAAGAAAAATAATAGTTATTAGTGGTTAAACTATCGGATCAAGTTAATTTTGGTCATACAAACTTAGCATATTTCGTTTAGGTTTCGGGACGTTGTCCCGAACCCTACAACGGGCGTTGCCCGCTTGACCCATGCCTGCTGAATGGCCAGCAGGACCGCCATCCTGAACCCCGCAAGGGCGCGTGACCCTATTGACTCTCGCTTGGTCTGGAGCTCAGAAATCTTAAAGGAAAATGCACTCTGTACCTTCGAACTCTTTAATGACGATTTTTTTAAATTTTAATCATTGAATTAATATATCGTACTGTTATTACGTGAAGAACATTACAAGACCCAAATCGTCAACCCGACCCGAAAATTTTTATATCCGGTTCTATTTAATTAAAACGTCGAAAAATGGTGAACCCGCTGAAAAACATTCCTGGATCCGCCACTGCCACCGGTTCGTTTACAACCAGTTCCGGTTCGGTTCCCGGTTCCGGTTCCAAAACCGGGTTTTTTGCCCACCTATACACTACATGTTAACTTGGTCTTGAATCATGTCTAACCATGCAAACAATAAAATTTTGTTTCTCTAGATCCACATCCACTACAAGAATATAGTTATCTAACGGATAGACACAACGATGGCACTTATATATTATTTTTAAATTTAATAAAATCATTAATATTTATAGGTGAGATAGTCGAATAAAGTTTTTTTAGAGTTTATAAATAGATGACTTGTGTAATGTGTTAAAGTTAGTTATTTTTTATCAAGGATAAGGATAAGGAAACTCATGGCTTTGAAATAGTTTTACCGGACCTTAAATTCTAAATGATAAGACATGAGGGGTTTAATTTTTTCTTAAATGGAGAATTTTGTTGAACGCATTCGATTAGGTCTTTATTTCCACTCGATGTTAACTTGGTATTGAATAATATCTAACCGTGCATATCTATCTATACTAATAAATCAAAGTTTATAAGAACACATAGCGCATTCTTAGAACTTCTCAACTTTAATTTCCCGCCTCTTTCTCATATTAAATACACATCATATTAAATAATAATATTAAATCTTAAATATTCTTTTATAAATTTTTTTAAAGTAAGAAAAATATTTTTAATACATTAAAAATATATTAATATTAAAAAAACATTTAAAAAAACGAATTTATTATAAAATATAAAATTTTTAAAAACAATATTTTAAAACAAACGAATCTATCTATACTAATAAATCAAAGCTTATAAGGAGATATGGCGCATTTTTAGAACTTCTCAACTTTGATTTCCCGCCTTTCTCTCCTGTTAAATACATCTCATATTAAATAATAATATTAAATCTTAAATATTCTTTATACATTTTTTAAAGTAAGAAAAATATTTTTAATACATTAAAAATATATTAATATTAAAAAAACATGTTTAAAAAACGAATTTATTATAAAATATAAATTTTTTAAAAACAATATTTTAAAACAAACGAATTTAATATAAAATATAAATTTTTTAAAAACAATATTTTAAAACATAAATATTTAAGGAAACAAACATTGAAAAATCAGTGTTTAAAAAAATAATATAATTATTTTCATTGATAATCAACCCGTGTAATACGCAAGGTGATAACCTAGTAATATAATATAACTAGCATAGAAACACATGTATTACACATGTAAATAATTAAAAAATATATTTTATTCATATAATATAATAATAAATATTTAATAATTATAAACTTATATTTTAAGATAAGATATAATTAAAATATTTCATATAATTTATTAAATTTTAATAAATTAGTAAAATATTTGAATAAGAGAGATTTATATTTTTTTGATATTTAATTATCAATTTAATTACTACAAATTATTAATATCTATTAGGAAATTGATGTGAGAGAAAATTTTCATATTACACTTATGGATTTATGCATAATTGATCGAACACTACTTGAAAACAACCATTCCGCTTACAAACGAAATGTTCCAAATGTTTCTGAAAACCAGAAAACGACACACGCCTTCTAAAAATACTCTTTTATTATAGTAGATAGAGGTAGATTTTGTTTCTCAAATTTTTGGTTTTATGAAAATAAACTCTACATAAAACTCATCAAGGGATCAAACAAATATACATAAAAAATAAAAATAAATAAATAAAGTAACACTTTAGTAATTAACTTGTAACCCTTGAGCCTAATGTTGTGTTATTCCTTGAGATAAACTTTCAAGATTTCTTTGTACAATACAAGGACAACGTGAATTTCGTTATAGACGGCTTTGATACTATCCATATCTGGTGAACCCTTGCGTCGATTGGTTGATACTTTTCCTGAAGCTCTCAACAGTCATAAACTCACTTTCTTTAATAAATTTTGCATTTACTTTAATATTTGTTTCGTAACTTATATAATTTAACTTTTTTTAAAAATTTAATTACACAATCTTGTTTATTTTTCGAGAACATCAAGGTACAATTTTTATTAAAAAGGAGTTATTTTCAAAAAAGATGTTTTTAGTAAAAAAACTTATCAGGTTATCTCGTTCATCACGTGCCACGTGTATCATACGCTAGAAGTTATCTGATGGGTCATTTTAACGGATCGAGCAATTCCTGATTGTACACGACATCTGCCTAATTTCCAAACTTACTCAAAAGCACTGTAAAGCACCTTATAATCGATTTCAACAAGTCTTGATGACAACGACATGCATCAAAAAATATGCAATGATTTTCTACCTATGTAACTACTTATTAACCGTCATTGTTTTACAAAGTGTGTCCAGAAAAGCTGCAATGGTTTCTACCTATGAAAGGGATGTCTATTTTCTTTTCTTTAACGCTAATTTTTGAATCACTTACGGATTACTGGAGTATCATCGAACACAAGATCATTTAGCCTTATGAAAGGGATGCATATGGTGTATTATACTATTATAGGCACAAATTTGACGTTGGTTTTTATCGAGATACATTGTCTTGTGCTTGTAAAAACTTTTTTTTTATTCAATTATTGATTTCATACCCACTATTACTTTAATGTGAAAGTGACCTCTACTATACCCGTCAATTTTAAGCTAAGAAACGTGCATTTTGTGTTGAAAGAAATTTTACATTGTTCCTAGATCATTTTGCTTAGTCATATTTCTCTCCAAAGAATATTTATTTTTAGGATTAATAGAGAATCAAAATATATTGATGGAAAATAAATGTTAGGTTTTCGTGTAAATTATTTGTTGGGTCAAAAACAACTAATGATTTGAAAATAAATATACGTTAAATAGTTTAAGAAATAACTGCTATCCCTGTAACAGTGTTGATGAACAAATGAAGAGCTGCTAACAAATTTTTTAAGAAGGCTAAACGGTTAATGAAAGAGATGAATGCATACCAAAAAAGGTATGAAAATAAACGGATGATTAAATAAACTAATTAATACTTAATCAAATGTTTACTTGTCTGTTAATTTACTTTTTTTTTTTTGAACAGCTAAGCTTACTCCACCTAAATTACACCATATTTACACCTTGCATGGGATAGAACCCATGACCTCCCATTCTAAGAGGCAAGCCTCTACCAAGTGGGCTAATCCCACATTGGCGTCTGTTAATTTACTAGTTAGGTGTTTTAGTTATCAATTTTTTTTATGTATCAGTTTTTTTTAAAGATTTTTAGTTGTTTAAATGAATAAAGACAGTTAACCAAGGGCTTCTAGCCTAATGGTTACCCCCTTGACTTCCCTATGGGAGGTCTTGGGTTCGAATCGGCATATTTGCTGAAGCAAGGTCAGGGGGTTTACCCAGTTGTGGGGTTCCTCCTGGGGTGGGCTCGGGCATACGCCCCAGAGCGTCAAATCCGAGGGGACGGTTGAAATCCCGTCTTGGGTGTCGTTGTACCAAGCCGTTAAAAAAAAAAGAATAAAGACAGTTAGGAGCTGTTTGGTAACATCTTAATGGGTTTGAATATGTCTGAATCTGAATGGTTTAGATTCAGACCGTTTGTTTCAACAAAAAAACACATCTGAATGGGATGATAATGTCTGAATCAGGGTCTGAATGATTCAGACCTGAGAACACGTCTGAATCAATGTCTGAATGAGAACCAAGCTCTAAATCACGCTCATTTACACAACTTCTTCGATGGGCACTCCTCCGATTGACTGAAAACACGGCATTGCCGTTCCTCCGCCACATCGCCGCCGTCCCTCCGCCCATCGCTCATCGCCGACGCCCTCACAAACTACGACGTATGACTTACGCCATCTAAGCCCTCACTATCGCAAACCACCGCCGTCGCAAAAGTTGTACAACTTACCCATACTGCCGCGAATTACGACCTACGCCCTCGCTGTTGCAAACCACCGCCCGTCGCCACCGCCTTCGCCGTTGCAAACCAACAACTTTTCTCGGATGTGGTTGGAGAAGACCGATCTCATTGTCTAATTGATTTGGGTGTTTAGGGCTAAGAAAACATGGCAAAGAAAAAGAGGGTAAAGAAAAGAGGTTTTCATTCAGACACACTCAACCAAATAGTTTAACTGGTTCAGCACTTAATAGTTCAGACCCTCTTAATCATTCAGCAGTTAATGGTTCAGACCCTACCAAACGACCTCTTATTTATTTGTTTGGTGTCATTTTATTTTATATGTGATGTTACCATATGTCATTCTAGGTCATTGTTAGTATAAATACATGTAATTATCACTATAGCACAAATGTTGATAAGCTGAGTGAAAGTACAACGTGATTGTGCTGAGAGGAACATTTTATTGTAATATTAATAAAATCAATTTATGTTTATTAATTAATGATAAGTGATTCTATTAATTATACTACACGTGTTACTATTTGATTGAGCATAATCTAGCTCCTTTGATCCTAACATTATTTAGAGTGTTGTGGCTTATGGATTTGTATCGTTATACATTAGACTAGTTATTGATCTTTGATTTCTACAAGTGTGTTACCTCAATCCATATAGAGTTGCGATTTTTATTTTATCATGTATTCTTAGCTTACAAATAAAAGGCATTTTTGGATTTAGGTTTGTTCCCCTTAAAGAGTGTAAGGACCTTTAAGGCTGATGCGCACCAAAACATCTCTGGATTAAGTCGTGAACTTTCGGAAGATATACAACCACTGAAAGGTAAGAATTAACCTTCGAAAGAACCATTGCTTCAGAAGGATAATTCTATTCCACTGAAAGCTTCTGGTTCCCTATTCAGTGCTTAATGGTTCAAAGCGATCAGTGCTTCCGATCAATTATCAATGCTTCCAATCATCAGTGGTTCCCAAGACAAAGAATTCCGAAGACTTTCTCTATAACAAAGATTCTCGATACTTATGGAAATAATCAGAGCTGCTTTCTCACCTTCAGAATAACAGAGAAGACATTCTGATGTTAGTCAGCAACAAATAAGATTTGTCAGACTATGAAGATACTAACCGTTAATGCATTTTGTTGTTTAGGTATTTATTGTAAAAGTCAATGAAGTCTTTTGTATTAATTGTAATTAATATGGCTTGGCCTGTCAAGACCATGACAGATACTAGATTTAGCATACATTTGTTTCTAGTGTTTTGTCCAACCGTGTATCCCTCCGAGGGTACAGCTGTAGGCCTTAGTATAAATACGTTCACTTGTTAGTTAACAAATCACGAGTGAGTGATTGAGCTAAGTGTTGTAAACTTAACAGTTGAATGCAATATACTTTGACCTTGAATTTACAATTGCTTTCAGTATTTTGTTTCAAACTGTTTTACAAATCTAGTTGATAGAATTTCCGCATCTATCAACTTTGTAGAAGATAAATTGTGTAAGTTTTGTGTAGATTACATAACCCGATCCAACAAGTGGTATCAGAGCCTTGGCTCTTTAACTTAAGCAACTAACCATTCTTAAGTTACCAGTTGTTTATCTTCTATAACTCTTTGTTTTTCAAGCTATCTCCAAGTCAAAATGTCAACTGTTAGTAAGCATGACACTGAGAATGATACTCTCAACAAGCCTCCCATGTTCACTCCAGATGATTATGATACATGGAAGGTCAGGATGGAGGGTTTCATCAGGAACCAGGACTTCAAACTATGGAAGTCAGTTCTTGAGGGACCATTCATCCCAACCATTGCTGCTGCAGGTGCTGGTGGTGCACCCGTGCATAAAGATCCATCTCTATACTCAGATGAGGACAACAAGAAGATGGAGGTGGATTCAAAGGCACTATGGTTGATCCAGATGGCGATCCCAAACTCAATCATCCACGCATTCAAGAAATGAAAGTTTGCAAAGGAGCTGTGGAACTCTTTGCAACAGATGTATGAAGGGTCAGAAGATGTCAAGGAAAACAAGAAGGACATGCTGAAACAGAAGTTTGAGAACTTCTGCTAAGAAAACAACGAGAAGATGGCTTCTCAGTATTTGAGGTATGTCCATTGTCCAACTAGTTGATGAGTTGGTTGCTGCAGGAGTAAATATGGAGAACCAATATGTTATAAGAAAGCTTCTTAGATCACTTCCACAAGCATGGAACATCTACTTTGTTGCTATTCGTAGAACAGAGAACCTGAGAACTTTGAAGCTTGAAGAATTATTTGGTATACTTGGTGCATACCAAATGGAAATTGATGCACAAGAACCCGGACCTACCTCTGTACCCTCAAGTTCAGCCGCCTTATATGCACCCATCCATAATTCTCCATTCCAAAATTATCAACCCATCTATCACTCAAACTCCTCTCCCATCATCACATTTCCAGAAACACCAACCCCTTCAACCTCCCACTTAAACCTATTCTCAAGCTCTACCCCATTGCTCACCTCACACCAGGGAGCTTTTATGGCTGAAGAAACCAATTACTTTCATCTATGCCATGAATATTTAGATGGAATTCCTGCTGATGATCTTGAAAAGATGGACATCAATTACCAGATGGCCATGATTTCCTACAGGGCAAAGAAGTTCTATTAGAGAACTGGTAGACAGTTTAGGAAGCACAACATGAAAACCGGGTTTGGTCTAGACAAGTCTAAACTCAAATGCTTTAACTGTCAACAGCTGGGGCACTTTGCCAGAGAGTGTAAATCGCCAAGATCTTAGCCATCAACATCTGGACAGCCAAACCAAAGAACATCAAGTTCCTCCAATAGTGCAAATGTTGCAGAGTAGCACGAGTTTTCAGATTGGAGCTTTCAAGCTGAGGATGCATCAACATCAAACAATGCCCTGATGGCCAATGAATCAACCTCTACATTCAAGGTAATAGAAGATATGTGTACTCCTGAATGTTTAGAAAAATTAAATGCTTATAAACTGTTTAATGCTCAAGTCTGTAATGAGCTCGAGTCACTACAAGTTGTTAAGGCAAACTTCTTTGAAGCCGAAAGAAATTATAAAGAAAAGATTGAGAAACTGGAAAAGACCATTTACAGTTTAAAACATGAAGACACTAATAAGCAGTGTCAAATAAACAATCTTTTGGAACGATTAACAACTGCCAAAATTGAACTTGTATTGGCTGAGTCATACCAAGACAAATTTTTGAGTCAAGGTGAAAAATATGAGAAACTCTTCAAAATGAGTGAAACATCTGAGCTGGTTAAGAAAAGAGGGGCTGGGTTGGGATATAACAAAATGGATCCCCCATCTGCCTATACTCCAATGGTGGAGGTTCGATGTAAACCAGAAACTAATCTTGTGTATGATGAAATTTTGGACATACACAAGATTCAACAAGAAAATGATTCGCCTGAATCTAGCCCGACTCAATCATCTCATATATTTGAAGATGACATTTCTAAAAATGTTGAAAAATTAAAGACAACTTTTAAACAAAAGAAAAACAAGAAAAACACACCATCTTTTGTGAAGGCTGAATATGTTCAAACCGGGAGTACATATTCAGATGATTATGTCACTTGTCCATCTGACAAGTCGAAAAGGGCTAGATCAAAAGATAGAAAAGCCAGTGTATCCAGGATTCAGGTAAACCACCCAACCAACAGTCCGAAGATGGTGTATCCAGAAGAAAAACCCCACCTCAAGACGAAGTCCAAACCAACAGAAAAAAAAAGCAAAAGTTGCTTCAAATGGCAGTAAGAGAATAACGACTTCTCCAATAGTTCCAAAGATCAAGAAAATTTGGAAGAAGAAGAAAACCTCTGAACTAAAGTTCAACTAACTGCTCCATCAGCTGATCCACCAAAGATGATATTTAAGAAATTTTTGTACAATGTTGCAAATGGAAAACCCAAGACCACGTGGGCTTGGGTTCCCATCAGGAACTAACTCACTTCTGGTCATGTGCAGGGACGGTAGGAATCAAAAAGCAACTTGTGGATTGTTGACATCGGCTGTTCTAGGCACATGACAGGCAACAAGACCCATCTACACAGATATGAACCATTCTTTGGGGGGTCTGTTGCATTTGGAAGTGATCCAGTGGGTGGTTATATCACATGTAGGGGCACAATCACAAATGGCAAGGTAAGCTTTGAGAATGTGCACTTTGTAAAAGAATTGAACTATAATTTGCTGAGTGTATCACAGATGTGTGACCAAAAGCATTACATGTTGTTTACTGAGCACAAATGTATTGTCCTGAAACCAGGATTTGTCGTTCCAAATGACCAAATTCTGCTCAGAGCACCCAGAAGAAACAACATGTATATGCTGGACATGAGCACAGCTACACCACTCAGCAATATAAACTGCTTTGTCTCAAAAGCTTCACTTGATGAATCATATCTTTGGCATAGGAGACTTTGTCATGTAAACCTGAAAAACATGAATAAATTGGTCAAAAATAACTTAGTTACAGGTTTACCCGCAAAAGAATTCATCTGTGTTGATAAATGTGTTGCCTGCCTAATGGGGAAGCAACACAAATCATCACATCATGCCAAATAGATAAATTCAATAACAACAGTCCTGCATTTACTACACATGGACTTGTTCGGCCCTACAAGTGTTAAAAGTCTAGGTAGAAAGTTATATTGCTTGGTGGTCACTGATGATTTCTATAGGTATACCTGGGTATTCTTCCTAAGTACCAAGGATGAAACTGCTGAGATTTTGAAATCATTCATTCTCAAAGTTGAGAATGAAAGTGACCATCATGTAAAAATCATTAGGTCTGATCAAGGAACAGAATTAAAAAACCATACTTTAAACTCATTCTGTGAATCTAAGGGTATTACAAGACAATTCAATGCTCCTTGGACTCCACAACAAATGGTGTTGCTGAGAGAAGGAATAGGACACTGATTGAGGCTGCTAGAACCATGTTATCGGATGCCAAACTTCTAATAACTTTTTGGGCAGAAGCAGTCAACACTGCCTGTTATGTTCAAAATAGAGTATTGGTAGTTAAATCTCATGGTATGACTCCTTATGAAATTTGGCATAAGAGAAAACCATTTATTGGGTTTCTCAAACCATTTGGATACCAAAGATCATCTAGCCAAGTTTTCTGAGAAATCAGCAGAGGGTTACTTTGTTGGGTACTCTTCACAGGCTAAGGCATATAGAGTATACATCAAAGATTCCAGGATTATTGAAGAGTATGCAAATGTTCAGTTTAATGAGCATACTATCAATAAACCTGGGATAGGTCCTGATTGGCTGTTTGATCTTGATAAATTCACATCTGCATTTAATCTTGTGAAAGAGTATGTTCCAGATTTGCAGACAACTACCTTGGATTCCACTAAACACACAAGAGAAGAAGACTTTCGTGTTGAACTGCCAATAGCTTCAAGACTAATCTTGACAGAATCCACTTCAACACATCAAGCTGTTTCACAGTCTGAGACAACCAACACCTCTCAGGCTGTTCCTTTAAGTGACTCTACATCCGCTTCACAGAGCCAAGAAGAGGTTGGGAGTCCTGTTGAACCAAACTCTCTGGGAACTTCCCTTCCCAGAGAAGATCAATCCATACCAGTCCAACATCTGAGTCACCATGATCTGCCAGAAATCCAGCTTGAGGTTGTACTTCCAAACCTTGAGTCAAGTAATTTGGATTTAAGTTCCCAGCTGGATGTGATTCCAAGATCCCGCATCCATAATATTCATCCAGCTGAGAACATCATTGGAAGTGTTGAAGATGGAGTGAGAACTAGAAGTTCAACGCATGAGGCAAACATTTGTTTGTTTTCCTGCTTTCTATCCCAGATCGAACCAAAGAAAGTGGCTGAGGCACTTAAAGACAGTAGCTGAGTGGAAGCAATGCAAGAGGAACTTCTGCAATTTGAAAGACAAGGTGTGTGGAAGGTTTGCCCTTTACCTAAGGGAAAATATGCAATCGGAACTAAGTGGGTGTTCTGAAACAAGATGGATGATAAAGGTGTAGTCATAAAGAACAAAGCAAGATTAGTGGTGTAGGGTTACACCCAAGAAGAGGGAATTGATTATGATGAATTTTTTGCTCCAGTTGCCAGAATTGAAGCCATCAAAATCTTTCTAGCATTTGCAACTGCCAGAAACTTCAAAGTTTTTCAAATAGATGTCAAGAGTGCTTTCCTCTATGGCAAGATAGATGAGGAGGTCTATGTTTGTCAACCACCTGGATTTGAGGATCCTAAGTTTTCTAATCATGTCTGCAAGCTTGATAAAGCTCTATATGGGCTGCATCAGGCTCCTAGAAAATGGTATGAAACTTTGTCCCCTTTTCTGTTGACAAACAACTTCAAAAGAGGAACAATCGACAAGACCTTATTTTTCAAGAAATCCAATCAACATATCATGCTTGTTCAGATATACGTTGATGATATTATCTTTGGTTCAACTGATGAAACTCTCTGCAAGGAGTTTAAAGCACTAATGAAATGCAAATTTGAAATGAGTTCAATGTGAGAACTCACTTTCTTCCTTGGATTACAAGTGAAGCAAACTCCTACATGAATTTTTATCAATCAATCGAAATATGTCAAGGATATACTTGAAAGATTTAGCTTCACCGACTGTAAAGCTCTTGGTACTCCAATGTCCAAAACAACATCTTTAGGTCCTGATCTTGAGGGGGAGGATGTTGATCAACACCAGTATAGAGCAATGATTGGCTCTTTGATGTATCTAACAGCAAGCAGGCCTGATATCATGTTCGCAACCTGCTTGTGTGCAAGGTTTCAGGCCAATCCTAAAAGCTCACTTATGCTTGCTTTAAAAAGAATCTTCAGATACCTCAAAGGAGCACCAAGGTTAGGATTGTGGTATCCTAGGAACGCCGACTTTCAGTTCATAGTCTACACTGATAGTGATTATGGAGGTTGCAACATCAGCAAGAAGTCCACATCTGGAGGATGCCAGTTCCTTGGATCCAAAATCGTGTCATGGCAATGTAAGAAGCAAACATGTGTATCAACTTCTACTGCAGAAGCTGAATACATTGCTGCCTCCAGTTGCTATGCACAAGTACTCTGGATTCAAAATCAAATGAAAGACTATGGAGTAGAGTTGTCTAATACTCCCATCCAGATTGACAATTCCAGTGCAATTTCCATAACCAATAATCCAGTCAAACATTCCAAGACCAAGCACATTGACATCAGATACCATTTCATCAGAGATTGTGCAGAAAAGAAGCTAATTCAATTAGTCAAAGTCGATACAGAACACAACTTGGCTGATCTCTTCACCAAGGCTTTTGATGAAGGAAGATTCAGGTATTTAATCACAGCTATTGGTATGATCAATTTTGAGTAAATGAATTTATGTCAAGGGTTAAATGATCCTTCGGAAGATAAACTTAACTTATCTTCTAAGTAGTATTCACTCATCAGAAGAAATGTTAAGTCTTCCGACCTGTTATTTAATCCTTTATTCGGAAAAAGTCACACTTCTTAAGATCTTTATTCTTATGAAAGTATTTATCTTCCGATATATATCCTTTGCTTTCGAATACATTTTCTTCTGATCACTCGTCAGAAGCTCATTTCTTCTGAAGCATACATCTCCTTATTGCACAGATTTATTCTCTTCCGATACTACACGACAAATTTTTGGTATCTTCTCGGAAGAATCTATTTCATCTTCTGAGGCTCGTTGTGCTACACAGCTGTAACGGAAGACCTTTTTCTCTTCTGAGTCTCCGGATCTCAAATATTTAATGTGTCGTTATATTAAATGCTGACATCCGAAGGTATAAAAGGTCTCCCGCCCATTCAAATTCTCACTTCCTTCTTTGACAATTGACATTTGCTTCTTAAACTAAACCCTAACTGTTCTTCTCAAAAATGCCGACGTGTTCTGTTATTGACTCTCCAACTGGTAGACGTCTTGAACTTTCACTGGAACTTCACTCCTCTATTTCCGTGTGTTTGTACAACTGAAGAAGCCGAGTGCACAGTTCTCTGGAACTTTCACTCCTCTGTTTTCGTCCATGGAGCCACCTGCTCCTGAAGGTGACAGCTCTGTTCAACCCACAGCTGCTGAACCCACACCTTCCACTCACATAGCCTCCTCGATCCAAGTCACCTACTAACGAAAAAGACAACCTAAACAGTTATCTACAATTGTTCAGGCTCCTTCTTCCGAACCCTAAAAAGGTCAAGAAATCTGGAAAGGGCCCAGTTCTGCCTAAGTTGCAAACCACACCTGCTGTTGTACCATCAGATCTTCCTCTGGATCCAGTGGTTGCCCTTCACCCGTCTACTAGCCCTCAGGATATGTCACCATACATACATGAGAATATCCAAAGGGATACCTAATTACTGAGTCTGCTTCTACTGAAGCAACTCCATTAGTTCATGGACTATCTCCCAGGTCCCCAGGAGATTATAACCCATCAATGCCCCCCACCCATACTTCTACCCCGGCTCAAGGATTCTCTGTAGTAGCTCCGGATGACCTCTCTCTCCCGCTTCCCAAACTTTACTGAGAGCGGTAATAGACCTACATGCAAGGTTTCCTGACCAAGAGCCTTTCATTACAAAGGTTGACCCCGGAAGTTCTGAAAGGGTCAATACAGTGGAGGCTGCCCTACTACTGAACCTTCTCAGGTTCTTCAGGACAGTGGTACAGGTAATAGGACCTCTTCTGTGGCAACTCCCATTGCTGATGATTCTTTGAAGTCATTTTTAATGAGAGGAATCCAGGGCGCCAAGAAATCACATCTGGTGATGGAGGTGCAGGAGCTAGGCTCAAGACTCCATCGCCCAAGGATTCCACTTCTGTGAATGAGGGCACAACCATTCAGGAATTGACGGCCACCATCTCTTCCTTACAAACCAGGGTAGCCCAATTGGAAGCTGAGGCTGCTGCCCTGAGGTTGCAGGTTCAGGAAAATGATGCTATAACCTTGGACCTCCAGCGCCGCCCCGAGTCACACTTCACCCCTTTCATCCTGATCCTAGCCAGGTGTCATCTCTTTCCGCTGATGCTACCAAAAAGGGGGAGAAGGAACAACCTATGGGATCACCATCAGCATTATTATCACTCCCACCATCACCTATAAACACAACATCTCCAACAAAAGGAGAAGAGGCAGCTGCTCCATTGGCAGAAGGAGAAGTGGAAGTTGCTCATGAATCCACTCCATTTCTAACCAATTTGGATAAATAATGGGATAAGTTCTTGAGTACTTACTTCCACAACTCTAGTCCTTCTTCATCCTCCTCTTCTTCTAGTGCTGTAGAGGAATTCTTGGAGACCGAACAAGAAAACATCTCTAAGGAATCCATGTCCCCTGGTAAAACCTCAAAGTCTCCTTCTGAGACTAGGTCCCCTTCTGGGACAACAATCCAGGTTACTATGGAGAATCCCAATCAAGCCACAAAGTCTATGGAACTTGAGTCTCCTCTTGAGACAACAGCCAATGAACATATGTCTCCACTTAAGATAGTGGTTGTTTATGAAGACCTTTCCTCATATCCTGAGCTCTTTGAGGGTACCACTAAGGAATCTCCCAAGTTGGTTGGTCAACTGGAGGAGGTAGTGAAAGCTAAGGTTGATTCCGAAGCTACAGCTGCTTCCGAAGGCCCAGTCATACTTGATGATTCTTCCACAGAAGAGTTATTTGCTGATGAACCAACTGGTGAGGCTATAGGATCTATCTCCTCTAGGTTAAACACAATGGATAAAGGAAAAAGGAAGTTAACCCCAGAGGAGGAAACTGAACAGGAGGAAAGGAGGCCGGTGATGAAGAAGGGCCGACCAGACACTTCCCAGGATGGAGAGATACTAAGACTCTCTGGTCTCCTCCAGGAGAAGGGATATGATGTAGATGAGATTTTGCTCTGGTCGGTGCCTCGAATGGCTGAAGAGCTGGATAGGGTGCAGCAGCAAGAACAGGCCGCTGCTGCAGCCAAAGCCGCGGTAGTCCTCTCAAGGAAACAGAAAGAGGATGGCTATAGAGAAAGGATGAAGAATATCCTATTAAACTATGGATTCTCTAAGCGGCAGCTTGACCTATTGAAGAACTATACCATGGACATGCACGTAAGATAGATCAAACAGAAGATTGCAAGAGGAGAGTTTCCTTCAATGGAGCAAATCCAGGCTCGAAGGAAAAGCATGAACTTAGGCTTAGGGGGAGGAATCACTATTGAAATTCCTATCTCTGGTTCTGGAATCAGACAAGGAGAAGAAGTGATGTATGGTGCTTCAAAGGAAGCACTCTTCCCAAAAGAAGAGCCTATCACTCCTCCATCCAGTCCCTCTTATGACAATATGCCAATATCCTCAGTATTCAGGATCAATAGAGGTCAAACAAAAAAGCAAACTACAAACCCTGATCCTGAGGAACAACCAAGGATGGAAGGAGAAAGGGAAGCATTGGATTCCACTGAAGCTGCAGTGGGTTCCATGGTAGAAAAGTCTTCCACTGAAGCAACACTGGTTTCAACTGATGTTGGAAGAACTTCCACTGAGGATCCAATTGCTTCCATTGAAGCTGAAAGAGCTTCCACTGAAGCAACCGCTTCCACTGGAGCAGAAGCAACTCCAGAAACCACTGATGATGATCATCATGAAAGAGAGCAGGAACAACCACAAGGAAGTACATCTTCATGTCAAATAGTTCCGTTTAAAAGGCGTGGTCCTTTCAGAAGGAGAAAGACTACAGCAAGAAGACGACATGATGAAACACCCATAAATGTGTACTTTCCCATTGTTGAATGGAGCTACTTATCCATGGAGAAGATATTTTTTTTTGAAATTCTGCGATGGAAATATAGTGAAGCTCCAGGATTATCAGCTAGGTGGTCTCCCTACTCCAAACATCTTTGATCTAACAAAGCTTCCTCTACTCAATCCAGACAACGACTTTGAAGGAGGACTTGCTACAATACTTGTCCAGAGAAGAGCTGAAAATTTAATAAACGAAGGACATAAGTTTTGGTAGCATCAGCCTAGGGGGAGACTGTAAGGACCTTTAAGGCTGATGCGCACCAAAACATCTCTGGATCAAGTCGTGAACTTTCGGAAGATATACAACCACTGAAAGGTAAGAATTAACCTTTGGAAGAACCATTGCTTCAGAAGGATAATTCTATTCCACTAAAAGCTTTTGGTTCCCTATTCAGTGCTTAATGGTTCAAATCGATCAGTGCTTCCGATCAATTATCAATGCTTACGATCATCAGTGGTTCCCTAGACAAAGAATTCCGAAGACTTTCTCTATGACAAAGATTCTCGATACTTATGGAAATAATCAGAGCTGCTTTCTCACCTTCAGAATAACAGAGAAGACATTCCGATGTTAGTAAGCAACAAATAAGATTTGTCAGACTACGAAGATACTAAACCGTTAATGCATTTTGTTGTTTAGGTATTTATTGTAAAAGTCAATGAAGTCTTTTGTATTAATTGTAATTAATATGGCTTGGCCTGTCAAGACCATAACAGATACTAGATTTAGCATACGTTTGTTTCTAGTGTTTTGTCCAACCGTGTATCCCTCCGAGGGTACAGCTGTAGGCCTTAGTATTAATACGTTCACTTGTTAGTTAGCAAATCACGAGTGAGTGATTGAGCTAAGTGTTGTAAACTTAACAGTTGAATACAATATACTTTGACCTTGAATTTACAATTGCTTTCAGTATTTTGTTTCAAACTGTTTTACAAATGTAGTATATAGAATTTCCGCATCTATCAACTTTGTAGAAGATAACTTGTGTAAGTGTTGTGTAGATTACATAACCCGATCCAACAAAGAGCAAATAGGTCTTGGGTTAATTGTCTAAAAGGCTTGTAATTTGAATCTGGCTCGGAGCTCGTTTAGAAAAAGTTCGTATAAAGCTCGGCTTGAATAAAACTCGTTTGTAACCGATCCGATCAAGCCAGCTCGTTATGTATCAGAGCCAATCGAGTCAAGACTGGCTCGACTCGTATCTTGCTCGTAGCTAGGCTCGTAGGCTCGGAACGTGGCTCGGCTCGTTTGTGCAACATGCTACGCTAAAATATAAAACTATATGGTCAATTTTAATAATAACTAAACCTTAATAATGATATATAATTTAGTTAAAGAAAAAATAATAAAAGAACAATGAATTAAAGTTAACAATGTATTCATTGTAAAACCAAATTATTACATACTGTTGTAGATGACTAACTTTAGTGTGAATTACAACTCAAATATGATTTACATGCATGATAGCTGCTTTATCCACATTTACATAGTTTCATGCATTAAATTTACTTTATAATATCAAGCCAAAAACGAGCCGAACCGAGTCAGAGCCGAAAATGCAAGCTCGATTTACAATCCGAGCTAGCTAACATGGTTTATAATCCAAGCCGAGTTTGAGCTCACATCTAGCTCAGCTCGTAGACCACCCTTAATAGGTCTAGTGTGATGTGACTTTAGGGTTATTATTAGTTTTGTGAATTTTTTTTTGAACTAGGGTTTACTCACGTGTTGTAATGGCAACCTCATATTTTACAATCAAATAAAGGTCATCAATGCGCCGTAAAATCTTAAATCGTAAAGCATATAAGTTTTAATAATATAATAGTAAAAATATAAAAACAACCAAAAACTTGCATCTCATAACACTACCCAATTAAGATTCTACCAAAGATAACCTTAAGGCGTAAATAACAAAAGTTTCAAAAAATAATAATAAAAAAATAAAAACAGCATAAAATCCTCGTCTCACAATATTATCCAATTAAGATTCAGTCAAAAACGTTGAGTCATAATGCTCTAACGACAACCTCACTCTCAAATAAAACAAATTAGTAGATTGACTCAATTATAGTGAAAAAAGATAAAAGAAAAAACGATTGAAAATTAACAAAGAAGAAATAATTTCTCGGAATCTAAAAGGAAATTTTAATTAATTTTTTGAAGCAAATTAACAAAACAAAAGTTTATAGTAATATACACATTAATAGAACAAAAGATAAAGGAATAACTTAAAATAAATAAAATCAAAATTAAGAAATCAAAAAATTGAATTAATTACCTAATTATTATGATTAATAATTATTATTATTTAATTAATTTTATTGTAATTATATATTATGTTGGGTCTAGAAAAGTCAAGACCAATGGTTAATTTGGATAGATGGAATGTAAACAAGAAGCATTATGTATTTGTTGATTAGGGAGCAACGAGTCACCGCACGAGCCACTAAAGACTCAAGATTACGAATACACTTGATGACCAAAAGACCCGAAGACCACAACAAATGATAGAGCTTAATTTATTATTTAATATCATTTTGTTGTATTTGTTGTTTTTAGGGTTTTAGGTCATGTGACACTATAAATATATATTATTCTCATTTGTAGAGAAACAGCCAGGGGCGCAGGTTACTTAGTACCGGGGGGGGGGGGTTACCGCCCCCCTTGTTTTTTGGTTTAGTATTGTACATTTTCCAATACGTAGTGTAAAATTTTTATTTCGTCCCCTTGGAAAAAAATATATACCCTATGTTCGGCCCCCTAAAAAATTATTATTATTTTTTAAATAATTTATAACATATAAAATCAAAATAATGAATTAACTAATAACTAATAACTTAAATTTATTTTTTTGATTTAACTTAATTAATAGTATTAAGCCCAACTGTGAACTCCCAGCCCAAGCCAATTGCCACTTAAAACCCAATTGTAGCCGGTTTAGGACAGGAAAAGAAGAAAAAAAGTCCCGACTCCCGCTTCTTCTTGCGTCGCCACTGCCCACTCGCCCAGACCCCAGCCGGCCAGCCACCGGTAGACCGTCGAGCACCGCCGCCTTGCACCCCGGCGCCCGCCTGCGGCTCTGCTTCCAGCTTGTTCCTTCTTGCGTGAACCAGGTAATAAATTCGGCCTCTCGCCTCTTCCTACTTGTTGTTACTTGCTTTGATTAAATATTTGAGTAGTTTAATTGTTGTTTATTGTTACTTTGTTAGTGAATTTAAACATTTACTTTGTTTAGGACCATACCAAATCTATCTTAAAGAGTATCCTAAAGATCAAAAGCAACATAGATTCATAAATGCTTGGTTTTTACTATTAATGTTGTTTGTGCTTCTAGTAAGCGTCATGATGAGTTACAAAAGGCAAAGGCAGATGAGATTCAAAAGTTGTTAGATTTGGGTGAAATTGAATCGGGATCGGGACTTAATCAAGTTAGGACATTAAGTAGAGATGGTGATACACGTTGGGGTTCCCATTTTAAGTCCGTTTGTAGTTTGATTGAAATGTTTGATGTTACTCGAGTTGTTCTCCAGGGAATTATTGAAGACTTATCTCATACTACTCATTCACAACGTGGAGATGCTGATACAGCTTACGGTTACTTGCAATCATTCGAGTTTGTGTTAATTCTTCACATGATGAAGGAACTAATGGGAAAAACCAATGATCTTACTAAAGCACTACAAAAGAAATTCCAGGATATTCTTAATGCCATGGAGTTAGTTTCATCAACAAAGGATAATCTGAACACTTTTGGAAACAATGGATGGGATTCTTTTTTTGCAAAGTAACTTTTTTTTTGTAATAAACTTCAAATAGATTTTCCAAATATGGAAGCTCCATATACTTCAACTCGGTATCGACCTTGGAAAAAAGATCTTCATGTTACATTTGGACAATATTACCAAGTAGATTTGTTTAATGCCACATTAGACAAACAACTACATGAGTTGAATAGTAGATTTAACGAGGAAACGATAGAGTTGTTATCTCTTAGTTCAAGTTTAACTTCAAAAGAGATTAATGTTGATGAGATTTGTCTTCTTGTTGAAAAGTATTATCCTCAAGATTTTAGCGATCAAGAGAAGATTTAGTTACGATATAAGTTGGAAATTTTTAATATTGAGAAGTCAAAGTATATCAACTTAAGTGGTGCATCAACAATTTCTGATCTATGCAAAAGTCTTGTGGATACTAAGAAACGTGAAACATAATATTTGGTTGATAGAGTGATTCGGCTAATTCTGACACTTCCGGTTTCAACTGCAACAACAGAGAGAGGGTTTTCAGCAATGAAAATATTCAAGAATCGCCTTCGCAATAAGATGTCAGATGATTATCTTGCGAATAGCTTGGTGATTTACATAGAGAAGGAAATTGCCGAAAAATTTGACTTGGAATCCATAATCGATGAATTTAAAAATCTTAAAGGTCATCGAGCTGAGTTGTAATCTTCTTTAAGGTACTCAACTTTTTCACTCATCATGATAATTATTTAGGTCTTTGTTTGTTTTAAAAAATCTACTTTTTATTGTTTGACGGTTTAACCCGACCCGATCCGGACCCGAATCGCCAACCCGAACATTTAACTGTTAGCGTTAGGCCGTTAGGGAAAAAAGTTTTAAATGTTGCAAAGTTTCGCCCCTACGCTTTTGGTCAAGCTCCGCCACTGAAAACAACACATACAAGAGAGTGTGTGAGGGTGTGCTTCAATGTAGTCTTGAGAGCCCTTCCCTATGAACTCCATGGATTTTTTATCCATGGAGTTTGAGCATTTTAGGGGTAGGTAATGTAATATTGTTGAATGTTGAAGTATTATTGTTATATATCATTTCTTGTTCTTCAGTTTACATTGCATCTCATATTCTTGTCTGTGTTCTTCACCATCTTCAAGACTTTCTCTGTTCTTCATCTGCTTAATCTTCACAAATCGGGCAGGTCCTATTTCGCAACCTTTTTACAATTGGTATCAGAGCCAATTTCCCGAGATTATCATTCTAACCATTGATTCTCTCAAACTTGTGCTCAATACCCTGATTTTGTGAATTTTTGTGAAAGTTCTTTGAAGATGTTCTTGTTACTGGGTTCGTCAATTTATTTGGGTTTTTGTGGTTTGATTTGTTAGAACCCAAGTGGGTTTTGGCTCTCCCTAATTTCAGCCAAAACCCCACCCAAATCCGATCATCATCGGATGTTCTATCAAATTTTTATTCATATGGTAACAATGGCGGCTGTTAATAAAATCAGGGCAGCTGGGTTTGTTTCAGAAAAGAACATAATGATGATGGCGGCGTTCTTGAATTTAGGGTTTTCAGAAGGTTTTAGTTGATTGGTTTTCGGAAGCTTACCATTGATATTCTTTAAAATTATAAGCTTCCGATGGCTATTGCTTCCTATGGCTACAACTTATGATTAGAAATTGATTCCTGAGAACAAGTTGCTTCCTAAGCATAAGTTGCTTCCTAAGTATTAGTTGCTTCCGAAGCATAAGTTGCTTCCTAAGCATAAGTTGCTTCCTAAGCATAAGTTGCTTTCGATTGAAAACAATTGCAGTATTATGTATAAGTTGCTTCCTAAGCATAACTTGCTTCCTAAGCATAAGTTTCTTCCGATTGGAAACTGCTTCCGAAGCATCTTCTGAAGACATCTCCTTTCGATGAGTGAAGTTTTTTCGAAATTGAATTACTATCGCTTCCGAAAGTTACTTACAAAGAGCAGAGGTATTATTGATATGTAAAGAAGTTAGTTTCTTAAGTGTTAATTTGTGATGTCCAAGTTCTAATGCATTTACAAATTAATACTTCTGAAGTTAACTAAACTGTTTAAAGAACCAAAGTTTTTGGTATAAAAGGAGGTTAGCTTCTTAAGTGCTTATTTATGATGTCCAAGTGCTAATGTATCTATAAATCAGTACTTATGAAGTTAACCAAATATTTCTTAAGTAACATCATCTCTTGATATGTAATGTATTCTTTCTAAGTGTTAATTTGGATGATGTCCAAGTGCAATTGCATCTTCAAATCAACACTTTAGAATTTGACAACATATGATTTTACTTCTGAAACATATTTGACTTTGGTTCCCTCATTTGGTATGGCAAGATGTTAACTTTCTAAGTGCTCATTTGTGATGTCCAAGTTCTAATGCATCTACAAATTAGCACTTTGAAATTAACAAAATGTTTCATAAGTGATGTCTTTTCTTGATATGCAATGCCCACTTTTTAAGTGTTTATTTCTGTGATGTCCAAGTGCTAATGCATCCTTAAATCAACACTTTAGAAATTGATAACATATGACATCACTTTCGAAACACATTAGCCTTTGGTTCGTTTGTTCGGTCACATTGTTGGAAGTACTAAACACACTGGCATAATAGATCTGAAACTCATATATGGTCAGAAAATTAAAATGAGTTAATGATGTCTATTTTGTAAGTCCAACTGTTTGCAGCATGAAATTTGTTGCCGGTTAGCAATGATTGCTACCGAAGAACACTACTTGTTTTTGAAGACATGGAGGGTTTTCATACGTCAGTTATCTATAGCATCAGTTTAGGGGGAGATTGATGGATTGAAACTGATGGCAAGAGTGTTATTAGTGGTTTATTAGTGAAGACTTCAGTTTCATTGATGTGAAGATTTCTTGTTTCTACTTTGAAGACTTTTAAGAATTAGACTGTTGGGACATGCATTACATTTATCTTTGAACCTTTATCTGTCACATGTTCATTACAAGGTTGGGATTCCTATACTTGAACTGACACCCTATATTCTGATATCCTTTGGTGGTGGGAATGAAGATTAAGATTGCTAATCGTAGGGGAAGCTTGATTAGAGGGGGAGAAGATAAATGGAATCTATGGAACTTCAAGAAGATTGTTTTGGGATTGGTAAGTGGAATAAATATAGTTTCACAATTTGTTGCGGTGAAAGAAATATGAATTGCATATACACAAGTTGATTCTTATTATTCATATTTGTTTCATCATACTTCTGCATTGACTTACATTCATCTAACCAAATAGGGGGAGACTGTTGGGTCTAGAAAATTCAAGACCAATGGTTAATTCGGATAGATGGAATGTAAACAAGAAGTATTATGTATTTGTTGATTAGGGAGCAACGAGTCACCGCACGAGCCACTAAAGACTCAAGATTACGAAAACACTTGATGACCAAAATTCCCTAAGACCACAACAAATGATAGAGCTTAATTTATTATGTATTATCATTTTGTTGTATTTGTTGTTTTTAGGGTTTTAGGTTATGTGACACTATAAATGGATATTATTCTCATTTGTAGAAAAACAGCACAGACAAGAGAGTGTGTGAGGGTGTGCTTCAATGTAGTCTTGAGAGCTCTTCCCCATGAACTCCATGGATTCTTTATCCATGGAGTTTGAGCATGTGAGGGGTAGGTAATGTAATCTTGTTGAATGTTGAACTATTATTGTTATATATCATTTCTTGTTCTTCAGTTTACATTGCATCTCAGATTCTTGTCTATGTTCTTCACCATCTTCAAGACTTTTTCTATTCTTCATCTGCTTAATCTTCACAAATCGGGTAGGTCCTATTCCGCAACCGTTTTTACATATTATTATTATTCACTACAATCATTGTATTTCACAATGTATGTGGTATAATTGGTGATGTTTGGCATTTGGTAAAGATAAAGTTATGAATTTAAATCCTATATGGTGTAAGAGAGTATTTTTTTTACTATTTAAAAAAGTATAAGTGAGTACTTATTTATACAAAATAGGTTGTTTGAAAAATATTTATTAAAAATGGTTTCTTAAAACTTTTTTATATTCCTTATTTCATCACATATAAAATATATCTAAAATAGCGTTAAATTTTAAAATTTAAGTGAAATGTTTATAATAAAAGCGAAAAAACATTTTGATGAATCATAATATTTATAAATAACTTTTGCTAAAATATTTAAGTTCTTTTATTAACTTTTTATAAAACTTTTTTTAGTAGAGATGTTTTTAATCTCTCATATGAATTTTTTTAAATTTCTTTAAAAAATAAATATGTTTTTGTTTTTCAACTTTTAATAGGTATATAGTTTTAATTAATTTATATAATTAAAATTTTTACTTATTTGATAATCTCATTGCAAATACACGAGGGGTTTAATTGTTTTCTTAAATAAAAAATTTTCTTGAACGCTTTCAAATTAGTCTTTATATCCGCTTGATGTTCGCTTGGTATTGAATCATATCTAACCATTCATATATCGTAATTTTGTTTCTAAAACTAGGGTGAAACCCGCGCTTCGCGGCGGTAATCGGGTCAATTGATAATAAAGTTCTGACATAAATGTTTACCGTTGTAAAAATGAGCATTGGAAACATGAAAACGAATCTATAAACACCAAATAAAAAATCCGAAGATATTTAAAAAACATTTATACCCGCGCTTCGTGACTTTAATCGGACCAATTGATAATAAATGCAAGACTTGAACCAGATTTAAAAAAAATTATACCCGCGCTTTGCGGCGTTAATCGGCCAATTGATAATAAATGCAAGACTCGAACCCTATTAAAAAAAGAATTTATACCCACGCTTCGCGGCGTTAATCGGGCCAATTGATAATAAAAGCAAGACTCCAAGCAGATTAAAAAAATATATATATACCCATGCTTCGCGGCGTTAATCGTTGCAATTGATAAGAAATACAAGACTCAAAACAGATTAAAAAAAGAATTACAACCGTAACAGCGTCGGATCCTTACAAAAAAAAAATACCACCCTTCGGATATCGTTACAAAAAAATAGGATTACAAAAAAAGAAGGAAACACCAATGTATCGTCATACATCCTAAAACAATAAATCAAATCGTCTGCAAAAGTTTTGAGGGTTTGTTAATTAATTATTGTTATTATTATTATTTAATTATTTTATAATAATTAGTATTAACATTAATCATTATTAATTTTGACTTTGGTAAAAAAAAAGTAATTATGCCGTTTTTTTGACTTTGATAAAAAAAAAACCAATTTTTTTTTTTGAACAGCTAATGTCTAGTACCCCTCGTTTAAATGTGTACCATGACACCTCCATCTAGGAGGAAACCCACACTGGGAAAACCCCCTAGCTCAGCCTGAGCAATTTTTTGCTCTGGCCAAGACTCGAACCCAAGACCTCCCATTTGGGAAGTCTGGTAAAAAAAAGTAATTATGCCGTTTTTTTTTGACTTTGATAAAAAAAAAAACCAATTACAACTGTTCACTCAAGTTGTAAATGCATGTTTTGTAATGTTTGGTATTTTGAAAAATAAACTCAACATAAAACTCATCAAGGAAAAAATAATATTAACTAGTGTTAATCACACGTACGTTGTGGCGCGCTAGATTGTTAAACAACAAATGGTATTTTCATATGGAATTAAAATAGTAGTTTTATCGCCCAAAAGCGTACTGAGAAGGGAGTTTTTCGACGAATTGGTTGACAAATTAACAAACATTTGAGATCCTTTCAGCAATTATTGTAGAAAATCTTCTTAGTTTTTGTAAAGTCATTTCCTTTCATAATCACATCCTTAGTAGCCTGCATTTTAAAGTAATTGAAATAATCAAGTGGTCATCAAAAATGTTTCAAGGTTTACAAGTAAATTATGTAATGAAAATGAAATAATGTTTCCAATAGCAGATAATACAATTATGATTTTTTCTTCCTGCGTACAATGTCATGATAACATAGGTTTCATACCATACATATTTGTAAATTCATATGTGGTCCTTTCTTGTATATGATATCATAATACAAGATGTTCTACCCATTCCTATATATTTGATTATTTTTTTTGTGGCAAAACTTAAAAATCCAAATAACTCTATTGGGTCAAATTCCAAAACTTTAGAAATTGCACTATTCTTTTTCATGAGTTTTAATATATATAATAATAATAGTAGTAGTAGTAATAGTAATAAACACTTTAGTAACTTGTAACCCTTGAATTGAATGTTGTTTTATTCCTTGAGATAAACTTTCAAGATTTCTTGAAATTTTGGAGTGAAGGGTAAATTCATATTTGCTAGAGCATACACGGGCAAATTTTTTTTATGTCGTTTAAAATTTGCAATATAATAAGTTTTTTCTCTTATATTCAGTTCAGGTTGGATTGAATCGAATCGGGATCATATTATAAATAGACAATTAAACTAAAATTCATATATAAAAACATAATAAAAATACAATACGTTTAAAGTTGTTTTTAACAGGGTTTGATTTTATAAAATATATCCAAAACAACATCTACTGAGACTTTTTAAGTAACATTTTCAAAAAAAAAAATAAGTATAACTATCACTTAAATTTTCATCAGAAATCCGATTATGCAAATTTAAGGAGATCGATTGCAAAATTTTAAGAAGGTCGATTAGGATTTTAACATGTATATTCTCGAGTCAAGCCAAGTTAGTTCGATTTTTTTATCGAGCTGAAAAGTCTAGCTCAAGCTCGACTTGTAAAAAAACTCGAGTCACGAACCAACTCATTTTTTTTCTTTAAACACACATATAGTTATATTGTTGGAGTCGGTAATGAAAGTGTGATTACTGTAAAAAAGATGAAGTGTAGTGTTTTTTGTTTAGGATCATGGCATGTTTGCAGAAATATAATAAAAGTACTTCTAATTTAATGGTACCCTCATAACTTCTTTGACGTGAGATTTGACTAAATATGTTTGTTTTTTTTGTTATATATGGGAGGGTTTCACAGAAATTCACATTTTGAAGAAAACCAAGGGTCATTTGGTAACCTCTAATTAAGTCATCAATAAGATGTCTAAATCGTTAAAAGACTTTGATCTAATAATTGTTGAACCAGTTAATACTTTTTAGTTGAACATCTAAACGACTGAACTCTCAAACAATTCTATGCTGCGATTAATCTAATCATAAAACACCAAACAAGGGAAGAACATACAATATGGCTGTGAAATGACGTCGCCGAAGAAGGAGAAGAGGCCGTTGGAGGATGACAGATGGCTATCATCGGAGGAGAGGACGCAAACGGAGGTCGTCCTCAATCTAAGGATGAGGTCATCACCTAACTCATCTAATACTAAATCTATTATCTCGATCAACAAGAAATCCTTGATAGCTAGCGCTAAAGTTACCAACATTATCTATTCATTATAAGCATATGAAACTTTATTTTTATATATTGTTCATTAACTTATGTAAACATTTATCTTGGATAAACTATGACTTAATCGTGAGAGTGCCCGCGATGCTAGTACTCTTGGGCCCTCTAATGCTGATCATTGTTGTCGTAGGTTGAATCTAGGTTTGGGACCAATCTTGTTATCTTCTTACACAAGTAATTCAGAGTGCTTTTAATGAAGTAAATTTCACATGGACAATGGTTCCGGTATGTTTTCTATATATAGTTTGTTTAATTTTCTCAAAATTTCAAATAACTAATTGTTAATTTTTTGTAGTGTAAACAATAAATGTCCAGGTGGGAATGCGGATACATGGTGATCAAGTATATGTATGATTTTGTCTATTTTTATCAAGAAAGATTTCCCGATGTTGTAAGTATTTTATATTTTACTAATTGTTTGATGTTCTTGAAGTTTAAAGTTTTTTATTTGTTTCTTTTGTTTAGATGTGGGACGACACAAACATAGTTACAGAAAATGATATTGACAACTTACTCAAGAATGTGATGCCATTACTTTTTAACAAGTTAGGTATTTGTTGAGTGAGTTATTCGTTTAGATTCTAGTAAATGATTGAATTTTGGCATGTTGGATAGAGTACTTGTTTAGATTCTAGTAAACAATCACATTTTGATTAGTTAATGGCGTAAAGTTTGGTGATTTAATACATTATAGTATTTTTGGTGACTTTGTGCTATTCAAATAATATTTTGAAAGTGATTGTCGCATGCCGGCCGGCATGAACAACTCCAATTTAAGCCTTTATGAAAGCGGGCTACCTTATTTATTCAAGCCTAAACTAGGAATGGGCTAATAGCAATAGCAAAAGAAAGTTTAAGGCGGTGAGTATTATAACATATATTTGGTTGTAATTTATTAAGAATGGGTTGAATTCTTGGTTATGGTAGTAATGCAAAAGGAAATTGAATTTGCCCATCTTATTATGTTCAGCAAAATTTTATTGGATTAAATATTATAATGAGCAACCAGGTCTTTAATCGTTTCAATGTAAAAAAATTAAAAAAATATAAAAATACCTGCGACTAAAAAAAGCTGGAAATCGCGTCTAAATATGTGACAAAATTATTCTAAAAACGCGACTAAAGATCCAAACGCGACTAAAAATAAAGCCCCGAACAAATATAAAACCGCGCCCAAAATGTTTCCAATCGCAACTAAAAGTTGTATGTCAAAACCGCGACTAAAGATATTAAAAAAACTAAAATTCTGAAATCTAACCAAACCGCGACTAAAGATGATTTTATATTTTGCGTCGGTATTTTTAGACGCGTTGGGAAACCGCGGCTAAAAATATAATTAACTGCGTCTAAAAATTAAATTTCTACTAGTGATATATATGCCTGATTTGGATTTCGATATAGTAACTTGTATTATAAATCCTCCAATCACTAACAAATCAAAAGCTCAATTTCAATTCTCATAGTACAGAGATGTTATTGTTTGGTTAACACCATTAATATGTGCTTCATGATCTACATCATCGACAATATAATTCTCTTTTTCAATATTATAATGTATCAAATTTAAAGTTAAAGGATCTTTTGTCTACGTATTTCGTAATTTGGCTTGTGACACTGTATAGATAACAACAATGCCCTCAACTTTTTAGTTGAAATGTAAACAGTATTGTGCTGATTAATGTCTTTCTAACATCTATTAGTCAATGTGACGTAAAAATGAAAATAGAAAAGACAAGAACGAAAAAGACGGTATTATAAGTTTTATGAATAGAAACTGATTTATGTTGAAAATACAGGTTCATAGTTGTTAGATAATTGTATAATTATTAAATGACATACAATTAGGGACTTATTATATTAAGAACCATTAAATATGAAGGAATAAAAAAAACTAATTTTGAACCACATGTTTTGAAAGGTATAAAAGTAATTTTATTTTATAATAGAGAAAGTTACTTTTATACTCTTCTAAACTTGTGACTAAAATTAGTTCTTTTAGTTTTCAAGTAAAAATATTTTTCAATTGAATACACCGTACAATTAAGTGTATACTTGTCATTTGTGATGTAAGGGCTAGCATCACGTATGGGTTGTGGAATTAACCCGGTCAGAAAATATCAACTGCCGTTCAAAAAAAAGAAAGTATCAACTAATAAGATATCATTAATTAGAATTATATAATTAAATAATTAATTCAACTCTAATTTAACAAAGCTTTAGTTTCAATTTGAATAGTTAGGCCATAAACAAATAATTATTTGACAATGATATATCACTTTGACACAAACATTAATCTTATAATTTTATCATTCTTAATCAATTTCATGCAGATTTTCCAATGTACATATCCTTTCCAATATTAAAGATTGAAATGACAAATGGAGTATGAGCACGAATGATTTAGTTTTCCATCTTGACAAGGATTTTAAGTATACATTTATCTTGAATAAACTACTGACTTGAGCATCAGAATGTTTGTAGTAGGTTGAATCTAGGATCCAGAAAAATTTGAGGATGTGAGACACGAGTTTGCCCAACGACAATAACGATGTCCAAAGAATCCAAAATCCGAAAAAATGATTTGAATAAGAAAATCGGATCAGATATCCGTTTTTTCTTATTCGGATCAGATATCCGAATTCAATTCGAAAAACCCGAATAAACCCTATTTATTATGGTTGTTCGGATTATTTAGATGTAAAAAAAAGTTTATTCGGGTTTTTTCAGATCATTTGGAATTAAAAATAAGTTTATTCTGGATTTTCAGGTTATTCAGATAGATTCAGATCGGATTACCATATTTCAAATTCGGATCAGGTCGGGTTTCATATAAGGTCTTAATATTCTCAAATCCGAATAACTCGAATAAACCGTTATCCGACCCGATTAACACTCCTAAACAATAATGACTGATTTGAATTTTGATATACTTAACCGTTATCCGACCCGATTAACACTCCTAAACAATAATGACTGATTTGAATTTTGATATACTAACATATATGTATCACAAATCCTCCGATCACTAACAAATGAAAAGCTTAATTTCAATTCTCATGGTGTGGAAATGTTGTTTGTTTAACGCCATTAACATCTAGTTCATGAATCATGATCTACATCATCTACAATGGAGTTCTCTTTTTCAATATTATAGTGTATCAAATTTAAAGTTAAAGGATCTTTTGTCCATGTATTTCGTAATTTGGCTTGTGACACTGTATAGATAAAAAAACAATAATGCAATCAATTGTTTATTTGGAATCAAAACAATACTATTGATTAACGTCTCTATAACGTCTGTTAGTCATAGAAATGAAAATTAATGAACATTGAAAAGACAAGCACAAAAATAACATTTTTTTAAGTTTATAAATAAAAACTGATTTTTGTTGTAAATTTTATGGACGGAAATTCATTTTATTCTTATAATTATAAAAGGAAGCATAATTCGTTTTATTATTTATTTTTTTTTTTGTAGTTTCATAGTTGTTAATGGTATAATTATCACTTGACAATTAACAATATATACATTTGTATGATTGGGGAGAACATTACGCATGGTTTGTGGAGTTAACTTGTAACCTCTAAGGAAATGGTGTAATAGCTTGAGTGGGAGAGCAACAACCTAAAGTCTCAAGTTCAGTCTTCACTAAGACTAGTTAGTTTATCTTGAATGTCACTGACCAGGTTTCTTTACCTATTTCCTCTCATTAGTCGGGTATGGAGTGCCCGTTGGTTTATCACTAAGTAAGTTTCCACGGTTGTAAAAAAATGAGTAAAGCACTAATCTTAGAATTTTTCTCTTTCTTAATCATCTTCACGCATATAATCCAATAGATCAATACACATACCCTCTACATTAAAGATGGACATGAGAGATGGAATATGA
The DNA here is from genome assembly GCA_009363875.1 of Mikania micrantha. Classification (NCBI taxonomy): domain Eukaryota; kingdom Viridiplantae; phylum Streptophyta; class Magnoliopsida; order Asterales; family Asteraceae; genus Mikania; species Mikania micrantha. The sequence continues at coordinate 15,238,048 of CM018691.1, forward strand.
GCACAAATGGTTTAGTTTTCCATCAAGACTAGGATTTACAAAGCACTCACGATAACTAACAAACTTACAAAGTATATTTCCATTATTTTGTAGTGTCTGGGTGTAAAGATGAAAATAAACCTTCTCTTATCCCAGTTAGGATAGAGATACTGCTTCGAAAGAGTCTCTAGCTCAAAGTTATCGTTTGAAGTTAAACATTTCAAATTTTTTAACGCTATTTTCATGAAACAATCACGATATGTAACCCAAATTGGCTCTCATACCACAATGTTGATAGTTAGAACACAAACACAATTACACTCGTTTATAACACAAGCACATTGAACATAAATCATCAATAGCAATTGTTTATTTATAATTGATTGCATGCAAACTAAAACGTATATTATATAAAGCAGTCAAGGTCGGGATGCATGAAACCCGGTCTAGAATATATATGACCACTTGACCAATGGCTTATTTATTATTAATAACTTGAACTCAAAAAAACAAACTGACACACTTGCTCCAACTGATCCATTTGCAGTACCATATATCCAATCCTACATGATCGAGTTATTAATGATCACTTGAATACATGCATCGGGATTGGATCAAGTCGAGCCACTGGAACACAGACCAAAGGATTAGCTTTAGGAAGGTTAAAACCACATCCCTCTTCCATATCAACTCTTGCAAGATTCCCATCTTCCCCAGCCTTCCACTCAAAGCATTGAATCATGGCACCGAAAGTTGCGTAGACCATCTTTAACCCTAACGAAGTCCCTGGACACATTCTCCTTCCACTTCCAAATGGTAAAAACTCAAAGTGTTGTCCTCTCACATCCATCGGTTTCTCCTCAAATCTTTCAGGCCTGAACTCGAGTGGGTTTTCCCAGTAGTTTGGGTCTCTACCAAGGGCCCATGTGTTTATAAAAATACTAGTGTTTGCTTGAATATGATAACCTGCAACAGTTCGATCTTCCGTTGATTTTCTTGGAATCAATGGGACTGGTGGGTGGAGACGTAATGTTTCCTTGATGATTGCCTGGAGGTATGGAAGGTTTTCCACGTCTGATTCTTGTATAAGTCTGTCTTTGCCTACGACATTATCGATTTCTGCTACTGCTTTTCTCATGATGTTTGGATGGTTAATGAGTTCTGATAAACCCCATTCTGGAGCAAGCGCCGAGTTGTCCGTTCCTGCAACGAATATATTCTGAAATAATAGGATATATAACATATATATAGATTAGTATTTGCATAAACACATAAAATACATGCTTGAAGATACCATAGGCTTAATTTTTTACTTAATTACCAAAATGAAGGCTTTGATGTTTTCTCTTGTCAAATGTATATCCATCGTTTCATCTTCTGCAATACGGAGTAAGATGTTGAGCAAGTCCTTCTCTTGAGATTGTGACTCTTCATGCTCTTTAATAATCTTCTCGATCAATGCATCGAATCTTCTATGAATGTCCTTCACCCTCTTTCCAAACCACTGCAAGTCAAGTTTCTTAAACAACCATATGTTATCTGAGAGGTTGAAGGCACCTGCTTCCGCAGTGATCTCGAAAACCATTTTCCTTATGTCGTCCGCTTGGCCGGCCTGTTCGGAACATCTTTCGCCCAAAAGTAGTCTTGATATCAAATTATTAGTCACCTGCACCAGCTCCGCGTTAAGATTTACCGCCTTTCCAACCTTTTGAGATATTGATTTTACAAAATGGTTAATCTCATCTTGCCTAACGTGATGCAAAGAGTCAATTGTTGTCCCATTTAAAAGCTGTGACATGACTATCTTTTTCATGAATTTCCAATGGGGTCCGTGTGGAGCAAAGGCGAAATCTTTTGATCCGTAAGTCATGTATGTTGTGGCTGAGTTTAGTGGTCGATCTAAATAAGCATTTTCATAGGTTTTAAGGAACTCTTGGGCTATTTTAGGTGAACAAGTGACGACACAAGGTTCACAGCCCATAAAGAGCCGAAAAACCGGGCCGTATCGGAGAGAAAGCCTGTGAAAAGCTTGATGAGGGTTTGGAGTAAGAAGATGAAGATGACCAATAATGGGAATGGAAAATGGGCTTGGTGGAAGATGTGATTTTGCGTTCTTAGATTTGAAGAATGCTAAGATGAAGATGGTGGAGATCAGCAATATGAGAAAATGGAAGAAGTAGGGTTGGAAATCAGCCATGGTGACCTGCTAATTACTAACTGATAATGTGATGAACTTAATTAAGAGTATGATGTAATTTATAAGAAAAAAATATGAGAAATTACATGCATTCCCTTCTAATATTGCCAAGCTACATATTTTCCTCAAATTTTAAATTTTTGACACATAAAGTATCATGATTATGGTACTTAGTGTATCTCTTTATTAACAAAGATAAAGGTGAAATTCGAGGAGGGTGAGATAAAGATAACCTTACTTATACCCGTAAGAAGAAAGAGGTTGCTTCCAAAGAGACGCTCGGCTCATAATTGGCTGATTAACCCACCAATCCAACGTTTTTAACGTTATTTTCAAAAAATTAAGTAAAATAACGTTAAAATTAGTGTAATTTTACTTTCTCTCTTGAGGGTCGACACACATATACATTATATACGCGCACCGACACATAATGTATAAGTTATTCAAACATGATTTGAGAAATATGTAATTTTGTAATTTTAGAAAAATAGGAAATTTTCACTTTCTTTTAAGTTTTAACTAATAGAATCTGTACACGCATGTCATGAACGGTTCAACACTTCAACCAAAACCTTAAATTCTACACATTGTATATTATTTGGTGGTTTTTTTTCTTATTTCATTATTTGAATGAGTTTTCTTGATTATATGAACTTCTATTAGTACAATTAAGAATTGGTCAGTATCTCCGCTATATGTTGACTTGGTCTTTAATCATGTCTAACCACGCAAATAATATATTTTTGTTTCTCTAGATCCACTGCAATAATACAGTGATACGCATTTATCATCGCTATAGACAAGCTTATAACAACGACATGCTACACTATAACATTTTTGAAAAAAAAATTGACTAATATGTCCACGTAACTAATACATTGGTCGATCAAGTCTGAAAAAACTTAACAATTTTATAGAGACGACATATAATCGCTAAAGTTTTAACTATATTTTACTTTAAAAAAAAATTTAAAATAAAAAATGCATCCATAAAAAAAATAAGTACAAAAATGTGTCTTTATCAGGTAGCAATGACATGTCGTCATAAAAAGTTTCATTTTAGTGCCCCATATTTTCCTTTACCCTGCAAAGTACGTGACCCATTAATTTTTATTTTATTTTGTTGATTAAGTAGTTAAAAAATTAACATGTTTATCACGCTGACATAATATATTTAAGAATTTTTAGTTTGTGTTTTTTGCTTTTTGTATTTTAGCTATTTGAAAAAACCTTTTTTATTCTTTTAGTGAAGATAAATGATCGCTATATTTAAATTTTTTAACCTAACTTATTTTTATTTATCAATCTCTTAAAAAATTATATATTATTAAATTATTTTTTATTGAAGTTTATCACGACAACATCTCGTTGCCGTAAATAAAAATATAGAGAGACGTATTTCGTGATGACTGTAGAAACCTATATGGATGAAACTACTGCGACAAACGGTTTAGCTACGAAATTTTGTCGTTATAGGTCAAAAGGATCTATAGCGACGAATTATCGTTGCAAAAAGTCTCCACAAAAAAGTCATCGACGCATATTAATGTTATAGTGATCAACTTTTGGTTTTATGAAAATAAACTCTACATGCATACTCATGCAAATTTCATGCAGAATAAACATCATCATCAAGGGATCAAACAAACGTGCATAAAAATAACAATAACAAATTAAAATAAATTTAACCCAAGATAACATATAATGACTACACAATTATGACCCAAATTAGCACATAACAAGTTAATTAAATTAGGGTTATTGGATTTAAATAATTCTACTGATGAAATGTTTAGTAACACTCCCAACCTTCAACACATTTTCCATTAGCACTCAATTTGGCACTTTTTCGATGACGTGTAATAGCAAAGGGGAGTGCCACTAGAATGTTGAAACTTGAAAGTTAGGAATGCAACTAAACATTTACTCAGTTGAGAGTATTGCCAGCTAACATGCTAAAGTTAAGAGTATTTAAATCCAATAACCCATTAAATTAACATCTAACTAGTAAACAAATTTGGTCAAAATCGAATTTCAAGATGGATAATTATAAGTCAGATGTAAAAGCCGTTTTACTAGAATTGCAAGCCCCAAGTTTTTAAAGTCCTAGGCAAGGGCCTAATTTTTGTCAAAGGAGCGGACTCTCCATCATTGAAAATATAGACAATATAAGATAATTTTTTAATATAAAATATAATTAAAATTTCATATAATTTAAAACTTTAAGTAATAAAATAATCATATAATTTCTTTAAACACTAATTTTTTAAAAGTTTGTTTCTTTGGATATTTTGTTTCAAAAAATAGCTTTAATGTGTTACTAAATCTTTTATTAATTTAAAAATACATAAAAAGTATATTTAACATGAGATGTATAGAAAGAGTCGATACCCTAAAAATGTGTCTTTTGTCCTTATAAACCTTGATTTATTTAAAAACTCGGATAAAAACTTTGTATTACACAGATTAAATAAATAAATATAAAAATATTTATTTTAAATATCATAATATATATTTTTGAAATACGTTTGGTAAAAAATTAACGAATTGTTTAAAGATATAGGATTGGATTCAACTAAATATTTTATTTATCATAAGACTAAGAAAGATTATTAACCATTAGATCATTAGATTAAATTTAAGAATGAAAATTTAAAATTTTAAAGGGAAAAATTGTTAGATGGTAATTTAGTCATAACCATTTTTCCCCCAAAATTTTCAAACGTTTATAACTTTTACATATGATATTATTTTTAAAAAATATATATATAATAAAAACAAACATTTTTTATCTTTAAAATGAGTATAATGTTGCTATAAAAATGAATTTTTTTCCAGCTCATTATGTTTAATTATCGTCATTGTGTCTTTCTTAAACGTTTGTGTCTAATTATCATTTTGTGTTTTTTTACAGTTAATTGTGTTTTTTACACGCAATTTTGTCTTTTTTAATGATAACTGTTTTATTCATACCCATCATTGTGTCATCATTGTTTAACATTATGTATTTTATAAAATTATTGTGACTTAAATTGTTTAGGAAAACACAACATTAATTGAGCAGAAACACAAAAAACACAATGAAATGTACTAAAAAAACAAATGATCAATACAAAAGACACAGTAATCAATACAAAAGACACAATGATCTATACAAAAGACTCAATGACAAGTACAAAATTGTTATACTCGTCATTGTGTCTTTTTATAGATAATTGTGCCTTTTAAAATATCATTGTGTTATTTATACTCGTTATTGTGTCATCTTTGCTTGACACTATGTATTCTGCAACATCATTGTGTCTTAATTGTTTATGAAAACACAACATTTAGCGAAAACATAAAAGACACAACGACATATACAAAATACATATTGAACTAAAAAAACAATTTTTTTTCTATAACACTATATTAATTTTGAAGATAAAAAAAATCTCATTTTTTTATGGTATATATATTTTAAAAAAAAAAATTTTGTATGTAAAAGTTATGAACATTTAAACAAGATGGGAAACTTGTTAAAAAGTCAACAAAACTTGTCATTACTAAAATACAATCCAACAACTTAATTTAATCATAGTTATTGATTAATGATCTAATGGCTAAAGATCTTTCTTAGGCTTTTTATGTTAAGAGGGTTATTTACTTTAACTTAACCCTTAAGATATAATCATATTATTTTCAAATTTAAATAAAATCATTAATATTTAGTTGGAAAAGGATGTGAGAAAATCAAAATTTAATAAAATTTAATATGAGAGAGAGATGGAAAAAACAACTATTAGTTAGTTTAAAAAATTGTCATGTTTCCCCCATGGGCGTAAAAGAGCCGAGCCGATCCTAAGCTCGTTAAGGTTCGCGCTCGCCTTCTTTTAACTAAATAAGGCTCAATATTTAGCTCAGCTCGTTAAAAGATTTATTTCAAGGCTCAACCTCAATTCGTTAGAAAATTTTTAGGCTCGGGTTCGGTTCGGCTCGGCTCGGCTCATTTATTTTTTAATTATTCAATTTATGTATTTCAATTGTTAATATAATATATATATATATATATATATATATATATATATAATTATAATTTCCAATTTTAACATAAAATATATTATTTAAATATATTTAGCATAAATTTATATATTAAAATAATTAATTATATAATTATACACTTAATATAACAAATTAAAATTATATAGATAAAAAAATTTTAGGGCTTGGGAGCCAGCTCGAGCTCGATCTGTAAGGCTCGAGTTTGGGCTCCTTTAGTATTTCATGAGCTAGCTCGATCCCGAGTATTTCATGAGCCGGCTTAACTCGTTTACACCCATAGTCCCACCTAAAACCTTTGTTTATTTAATTATATGTGTGTGTGTGATCACATGGTGTTGAAATAGCTTAACCTAACTTCAAATGATAAGTCATGCATGACGGGTTTAATTTTTTCTTAAATGAAGATTTTTCTTGAACACGGTCGAATTGGTCTTTATCTCCGCTCGATGTTGACTTAATTGGCATTGAATCGTATCTAACCATGCATATAATATAATTTTGTTTCTAAAATGTTAGATTTTATGAAAATAGGGGAATGTTTATAAAAAAACCTTTATATTTTTAGAAAACTAAGAAAGCCAGCATCAATCAATCACATAATTTAAAATAATTTTTTATTTTATTTGGCTTTTTAGTAAAATTGCACCCATTATTTTAGGTGATTATTACTTTTAGTTTAAAATCCGTTGATTTACTTTTCTTAGAATAGTATGATTATTTTGAATGATTATATATTCCAATTTTCTTAATTTATTCGTACGTAGACAATGAATCATAAATCACTTGATAAATTTTTTGCTCCAATTATTTAATTTGTTATTAATCTTCACTGGTTTATTTTTTGGAGGTTTTAACATCAACAAATAGGAAGAAAAAATATACCGATTGGATTCAAACCACCAGTTTTTAGTGGAGGTTTGACCATATTATCATTTTTAGGAGAGGTTTAACCAATGTTTTGAAAACAGGACCGGATCGGCCGGTCGGACCGGTCTGGTTAGGGGTTCTGGGCCGTTTTGGGTGAACCGGCCGGTCGAACTGGTGGTTGAACCATTTTTTTAATATTTTTTAATTTTTTAAATTTTTTTATTTTATATATATATATATATATATATATATATATAGGGGAGGGTTCCCCTAAAAAGTCTATTTTGCCTAAGAAGGCTAAGAAGGATTTCTAAAAACTCAAAAACCGACCCAAACAAGCTCCGATTAAATTCATTTTTGCATCATTGGAACCGTCTTGTCGAACCCTAAAACCCGAACCCTAAATTATAAAAAATAAACCCTAATACTAAAACCAAAACTTTAAATAAAAACTCTAAACCTAAAGATAAAACTTAAAAGTTAAAAATCAAGCCCTAAAATCTAAATTCTTAAACTAATTGTTAAATCTAAAATTTAAAAGCTAATATTGTAGGGTTCGATGAGACGGTTCCAATGCCATCAAAATGAGTTCAATCGGAGTTCGTTTGGGTCGGTTTTCAAGGTTTTGAAATTCCTTTTTAGCCTTCTTAGGCAAAATAAACTTTTTATTTGATCTTTCCCCTATATATATATATATTTATAAAATGTACATAAAATCATCCGGTTCTTAAATCCGGTTCGACCGGTCAGACTTCTGACCAGTAAGGAGACCGGTATGACGTCCGGTCCGGTTATGAAAACATTGGTTTTAACATCAACGATTAAAAGATAAAAGTCAAAACGATTAGAAGAAAGAAAGTCAAAACGATAGAATTCAAACTATGATTTTTCGTGGAGTCGTCGAAGGCAAACGACGCCGTTACGTTTTACAAATTGGCATTCAATGCTGAGAAAGGGAATAGCATTAGTCATCCAATGCGGAAGGCCTATCAGGAGCTTTCGCTTCTCTAGCTCGGTGGTTATCAAGCTCGGCCTGGTGTTACATATATGTAATTTAAGAAAAAACCACTGGAAAAGAAGTCCAACAAATTTTTGAACCTTTTTTTTTTTTTTTTTTATTTTGAGTATTTCTAGAGATCTTAAGGTGTTGCAACTGTTGGGATTCGTACGTGAGTTTTAAAATTTTAAATCATTAAACGCATCGAAAACATTAACTGTACGAACCAATCCGGTCAAAACCAGATTGCCCACCAGGAGTCCAGATGCAAACCAAACAGAATAAACAAACCATAGGGTGTTAGTGATTATACCTTTCGAGAATAAACGGCTAACATACGCGAGGCACCACGATATCAACGAACCCAGTCGCTAGATCTGGTTACACAATCTGATCTTTGACAGTCGAATCTGATTCGCTTCAAAGATCAAAACACCACTTGAGACTCAACTCCTCTTGATCCAGAATAGTCAACCGCAGCCTAAGAACAACCTTGATGTGGCTATCAGTGCTGTTATTGTGGCCTTCAAAACGTTGGTTTAAAACCTTAAGGTGCCCATGCCCCACGGTGCCAAACAAAACGTGCAGATCAAGAAATTTGGTTAAAGAGGAGGCGGCCAAAAAATCAAATATATATGCTATTTACGTTTTTGATATATATCAACATTTAAGATTTTGTATTTAAATAATAAAAAAAAACTCTTTTATTTAAAATTTAAATCTTTCAAATTTAGATAATAAGATTTAATTATATAAATATTAATCCAATTAATATTTAAATAATAATAAACATAATATATAATTATCAACTAATTGATAATTACAAATATTGCCCCCTCAAATATCAACTCTTTGATATTGCTCTTTAATAATTATTAGTTGTGATTGTGTCAATTTAATTAACTTTTAATTAAATCTAGTTGTTCGTTGCTCGTAGTGCAACACTTGCGGATCTTATCTTAATAGTAGTACGAACTGATGTCGTTACATGGGCATACAAATCCAACAGACTCCCACTTGCACAAGTCTCGACCATTCAGTCAGTACAGACAGTGTTGGACGTCTAGCTACATCTCACTATCCCATCAAGATGCGACGTTGTTTAGCCGTCTGCTATTCACATATAGCTTAAGTACAATTCCTTAACTATTCGTAATAGTAATGGACATGAAATCAGTCATCCTTCTGTAATTTACATCCCGTTGAACATGAGACATGGATCATGGGTCATTCTCATATCGTGTTCAACCATTTCTATTCTCGATCCCATATCATAACCAGTTTAATCAAACTCCCTGTCTGAGCATGGCCATGCAATTTTACTAGCTTTGATAAACGAGGGGCCCAGAGACGTCAGCCTATCACCGAAATATAGGAACAGATCCCGTTGACTACATATAACTCTCACTATGTTTCGGATGATCTCCAACTATAGATCCTTATTACTGCCTGGTCAAAGAGCAGTGTTAGATATGTCAAAAGATAATCCTACGCATAATCAAATTCAATATGCATCTAAGGTCTAAGGATACAAAGATTATGTCATTCTCAAAATCTACTCACGACTATGATCCATGGAGTGATTTTGAAACGGGTTGCGTTCAATATCCACTCTCTATTGGATATCTGTGAATTTGGCCTCCAACTCTTTGGACTTTTCATCCTATGAAACCAACCAACATTCACAATGGTCTCAAACTCAACATCTATTCCCATAGATTTGATTGACCCCGAACATTTAGAATAAATTATATTCAAGGATATTAAACGTACAAAAATTGAACACAATTAGTATGATGATAAAGCAATTAACTCTTTAATTCAGAATCATTCAAATACAATTGTCTTAGTTCAAGAACATCCAAATACTAAAACAAATCATATCCAATCACTAGCAAATCTAAGTCCTGTGTTTCTAGCATGCTCCTCATGTTTTGCTTGAGGCATAGGTTTAGTGAACGGGTCTGCTAGATTATGATTTGTATGCACCTTATTTATGGTAATGTCTCCTCGTTCCAATATTTCCCGTATATAATGGAACTTCCTGAGTATATGCTTGGTGCTGTGATGAGATCTTGGTTCCTTCGCTTGAGCAATAGCACCTGAGTTGTCACACATTACCTCGATTGGTCTTGCATTGCTTGGCACCACTCCAAGATCAGCTATGAACTTCTTCATCCAAGCAGCCTCCTTTGCAGCATCTGATGCTGCAATGTATTCGGACTCTGTGGTGGACTGGGCAACAACAGTTTGTTTGGAACTTTTCCATGTTATTGCTCCACCATTTAGAGTGAATACAAATCCAGTCTGTGATCGAGAATCATCTCGATCAATTTGAAAACTAGCATCAGAGTAACACTTTACATTGAGCTCCTCACCTGTACCTCCATATATCAGAAACATGTATTTAGTTCTTTTCAGATACTTTAGAATGTTCTTTACAGCAATCCAATGAGCATCACCTGGATTCTGTTGATATCTGCTTGTCATGCTCAAGGAATATGAGACATCTGGTCTAGTGCACAACATAGCATACATGATCGATCCTATTGCAGAAGCATATGGAACTCTTTCCATCCTTCTTTTATGATCTTCCGTTTCCGGACATTGCAACTTGTTTAGGATCGTCCCATGTGCCATAGGTAAAAAAACCTCTTTTGGCATCTTGCATTGAAAAGCGTCGAATGACCTTATCAATATATGTGCTTTGACTTAAACCAATAAGCCTCCTTGATCTATCTCTATAGATCTTAATTCCCAGAATGTATGCAGCTTCACCAAGGTCCTTCATTGCGAAACACTTTCCTAACCAGGATTTTACTCCGTTCAAGGTTGGAATGTCATTTCCAATAAGGAGTATGTCATCTATATACAAAATCAAGAACATCACAATGCTCCCACTTGCTTTCATGTAAACACACGGTTCATCTTCGTTCTTTAAAAAACCAAACTCTTTGATTTTCTCATCAAAACGAAGATTCCAGCTTCTAGATGCTTGTTTCAATCCATAAATGGATTTCTTTAATTTGCATACTTTATTAGGATTCTTAGGATCGACAAAACCTTCAGGCTGAGCCATATAGACATCTTCAGTAAGGTGTCCATTTAGAAAAGCCGTTTTGACATCCATTTGCCATATTTCATAATCATCGTATGCTGAAATGGCAATTAGAATTCTAATTGATTTAAGCATAGCCACTGGAGAAATAGTTTCCTCATAATCAATACCTTGAGTTTGAGTAAAACCTTTTGCTACAAATCTAGCTTTAAATGTATGCACATTCCCATCCATGTCAGTTTTCTTCTTAAAAACCCATTTGCTCTCTACTGTCTTACAATTGGGAGGCAGATCAACCAAGTCACAAACTTGGTTATCATGCATGGATTGCATCTCAGCGCCCATGGCCTCAAGCCATTTATCAGATTCTGAATCTGAAATTGCAGTCTTATAATTGGTAGGTTATGTACCATCCAAAAACGGTACATCATTTCCTTGAATGAGAAAACCATATCTGTCAGGATCCCTACGATCTCTACTAGATCTGCGAACGCTTGACTCTTCAATATTTGACTGAGTCGCTGGTGTTGTGTCAACTCTTAGTTGACTTGGTGCCTCAACCTCAGGTTGTGTTTCTTGTGTTTCTGGAATTACTTCCATATCCACAATATTATCAGCTTGACTTCTCGCGAGAAACTCTTTCTCTAGAAAAGTTCCTTTACGCATAATAATGACTTTGTTTTTATCTGGCTGATAGAAGTAGTATCCTATAGCCTCCTTTGGATATCCAACGAAAACAACCTTTTCGCCTCTGGGTTCTAATTTGTTGGGTGTCTCACGTTTCACGTAGGCATCACAACCCCAGACCTTTAGATATGACGTTTTGGGTTTACTACCATGCCATATCTCATATGGTGTTTTATCCACCTTCTTGGTTGGAGCAATATTTACAAGTTTAGCAGCGGTTTCAAGGGCATATCCCCAGAAAGAGTGAGGCAGATTCGTGCGACTCATCATAGATCGAACCATATCTAATAAGGTTCGATTCCTCCTTTCAGACACACCATTGAGTTGCGGTGTTCCAGGAGGAGTCAATTGTGAAACAATTCCACATTGCCTAAGATGCTCTTCGAATTCATAACTAAGGTATTCACCACCTCGATCCGATCGAATGGATTTTATTGTTTTACCAAGCTGATTTTCAACTTCCTTTTGAAATGTTTTAAACACTTCAAATGCTTCATGTTTATGACTTATGAGGTAGACATACCCATATCGACTGAAGTCATCAATGAAAGTTATAAAGTTTCTTTTACCAGTTCTATTCATAGTTATGAAAGGACCACATACATCAGTATGTATTAATCCTAACAATTCTGTGGCCTTTTCACCAAATCCTGAGAAAGGTGCTTTTGTCATCTTGCCACTTAAGCATGATTCACATGTATCAAAAGTTTCAGACCCGGTGGGTTCAACGATCCCATCTGTTTGAAGCCTTTCCATGCGTTTCTTGCACCAAGGCGACAATGCCATATATATATCTGGTTAAAGTCTGACTTCAACCTTTTGGTGTTCATAGTGTACATAAAACTACTAGTGCATGAATTGCTCACATTAATCTCATATATTCCATTATGAGGCTTCGCCTCAAAATAAAACATATTATTAAAATAAGCAGAAACGTAATTACCATTAAAAACATAATCAAAACCCTGTTCATGCAAACGAGAAACTGAAACAATATTTCGAGTCACATTTGGAATAAAACAAACATTGTCTAATTTCAAATAAAAACCACTTGGCAGCAGTATCTCATACTCTCCAATAGCTTTGACTGCGACATGAGCTCCATTGCCAACATGGAGTTCCATTTCGCCATCTTTCAGTTCTCTAACGTTCTTTAGTCCCTAAATTTTATTACAAATGTGAGAACCACATCCGGTGTCAAACACCCATGACTTAGGGGAAAAAGAATAAAGTTCTATTACAAAAATACCTGAAGTGCTAGCCCCAAAGGACTTTGCCTTCTTCAGCTCAGCAAGGTACTTGGGACAGTTCCTCTTCCAATGACCCATCTCTTCACAATGGAAACATTTGGCATCCTTTTCAATTTTCTTGGAAGGCTGCTTAGGCACAACAACTTTGGCCTTACCCTTACCTTTGCCTCTTATGTTCTTGCCTTTATTATTTGGCTTCTTGATTCTACCCTCATTGATCATGAGAACTGGAGAGGTTTTGCTTTGAATGTTCACTTCAGCAGTCTTAAGCATCTTATGCAACTCTGTAATGGACTTTTCCCAACCATTCATATTATAGTTCATAATGAAATGATCAAATGATTTGGGCAGAGAGTTGAGGATCATATCCCAAGCTAACTCAATGCTTAAGAGAAAACCAAGCCTTTCCAGTTGATCAATGTAACTCTTCATTTTTAGCACATGAGTGCTTACAGATGACCCCTCTTGCATTTGACAACCCATGAGAGATTTCATGGTTTCAAAACGCTCATGACGTGCTTGCTCTTGGAACATTTCCTTAAGCTGAGTAATCATGTCAAAAGCTGCGATGTCACACCCCGAGCCGGCGGGATAGGATCGGCTGTCCCGTCGGGCGGAAGGTTCCCGGGGCGCGATATCGTGAGTGATAATCGTTATGATCAGATTGTTTACATTGCACATGATACAAATGAGAAATGATAACTATAATAGAATTACAAAGTTAAATTACATCGGTATTGTTTATAATTTAACAATGTAAATCTACCATCAACATCATAACTTTCTATCTTGCATTTATACAAGATATACAAAATAATTCGTATAATGATGTCTTCAAAAATATGCAGGTCCAAAATACTAAGTCTTCTATCTGAAGTCCTAGTCCAAAAGGAATAACTCCTTAGTTGACCTGTTCGTCACCTGAGAAGTCATGCAAAAATCAAGTCAACACATGGTTGGTGAGTTCATATAGTTTTATGATTTGAAAATGATTTGAAAACCTCTTTTGGTAAAGACCCTAACCTCATTAACTCCACATGTAATATCCACATCGGTATGCTTATATATAGGGAATCACGAAAGGGTCAAGCCCAGACGCTATCCCACCACATACTAATATGCATATGACACTGTTGTTAATGATAATTAAGCATTTTTACCTAACACTTCTGTATTTGATTATGATTTTGAAACCTGATTTGCCTTTGATCCTCTTGATTTTTGATCGTAGATATAGGATTTCCCAAAAGTCAGTGATAATAGTAAAATGTCAAATATTTAATTAAATAATTAAATAAAACATTAAGTACAACTAAGACATGATGATTGAGCATTATTTGACCCAATCAATTAGACTTAGTTGTGGGTGGTTGTCCAAGTTGTAACCTCTCACACGTGACCCATGTCAGGCATAACTCACAAGGAGTACACCTGAACTGAGCGGGATTTTAATGTTTTGCCCGTTACAGCCTGACCCAATGGTCTTCTGCATCTGAGTGGGACTTTAATGTTTTGCCCGTTACAGCCTGACCCAATGGTCTTCTGCATCTGAGTGGGACTTTAAGGATATCCTTTGATTCTTGATCTCTTGAATTCCCATGATTTTGACTTTGATAATGATTCCATTTGATTGTTCATGTTATTGCCCGTTACAGCATGACCCGAAGGTCTTCTGCATCTGAGTGGGACTTTATATGTGTGTTACACGTGGTCTTGATTCCTTATACAACTGACATCCACCTTAGGTTGGAGATTAATGATTTCATTAGATCATAATGATTTCATTATTAACATGATTCACACACATTTATGATATCTGATTTCTTGAGTCTCTTGATCTTGATCTTTTGACTTTCCCATGATTCACAATGATAATTGATTTGATATTGATTCTTGGATCTCAGATCTCACACTGAGCTATGATTTCTTTGAATGTGATCTTTTGATTTTGTTCATTTGATTCCACTTTGAGTTTAGATTCTTGAATTTGGAGATTTATGGACTAAGGGTTGATTTAAAGTTTAAATTAAAGTATTACTCATGAGAGTACTTTAATTAATTTGATAATTTGATCTGTTTAATAATTTCCTAGACAGGAGTCTAGGAGTATCAACAAACATATATATGTAAAACATATAATAAATACAAGCATTTAAATAAACAGTGTAAATATAACAGTTTACGCATGCTTCTCAGCCCCGCGTTTTAAAACAAAATGTTAGAAAAGGGGCAATGAACTCACCTGTGTTGCTGTGCAATTGAATCACAAAAGATAATGCGCGCTCCTTGAATGTTGCTTATGTATCTTTAGCACCTGAGTTGTTTTAAGAGGTTCGAATACGATAAGTATTTATAATAGACGTTGGGTCTAGGGTTTGGTCTCGGTGTGCAACTAAGTGTCCTAGATTACTACTGTGTTTCTATGACCTTATCTAACTTAGTCTAACTTATTACCCCGTAATAAACCCATGTTCTCATATTATTAACTACTAAACCCTAGATAATTAGGGTTTATTTTAATTACTCACAAGTCTCTTATTTAACACATTTTTAGGTTAATAAATTTTAAGTTGAACATTATAAGTTAAAATCATTAATTTATTTTAATAAAGTTTACAATTTAATTTCTTTTATGGAAGGCATAATTAATTTAAGAAAAAGTGTAATTACACATGATGGGCTTGAGTTTAGCCCATTGGGCCGACCTTGGGCCCATTATTAGACTTTGCTATTTAAATGATTACTTGATAGCTCTTTGTTAAACCAAGCCTAGATAGTTTATGTAAACCATCTAGGTTAGTCGTATATATACTTATAGCTTTTTCTAAGGTTAAATGTTAAGAGTTAAATCAACCCTCAACACTTTAGATTGTTCTTTGATCCTTTAAGCTTCTTCCAATGTATTAAATCTCAAAATGGTTTATCAACAATTGTTAATTTGAGATTAGGTTTTAAGAGTATGCTTGTTATTAGAAACCCAACAAAATTCCTTATCTTTGAACTAAACTCCTTGCTTAATCAATAGGGAGTGTGTGTGTTTATTTCATGTGAAGGAAACCCTATTATCCTTCTCACATGCACACACATCAACCCATGCATGCACATCTCATGCGTACGTAACCCAACCCAATCAACTTGACCAAATAATCCTTGAGCCGGATGTGAGCTGGGCCCAATTTACTTGGGCTGACCGAATGGCAGCTGGGTTGCCCGAATGGCCTACTTCGGTGGTGTGAGGGGCGAAAAGGTCTTGTCCGAATGAGGGCTGCCGAATAAGAGAACCTGGTTAAACCAACATGGCCGACCGAATGGCCTGGTTCGACTGGGTTGGCCGACTGAGGCTTGGGCGACCGACAGAGGGTTCGGTCGAATGAATGACTTGGCCGAATGAGGGAGACCGAGCGAATGTCATCCGCCGATCGAATGAGAAGGGTTCTATTCGACCATTGGTCTTTCGGCGAATGAAGCTTCATACTACACTAGAGTCATTCGGCGAATAGGGGAGGTCATTCGACCTGTGTAGCCATTCGGCGAGCTGGGTGAAACCCATTCGGCCGGTCGAACTCAAGAACAAGCAGCCATGATTTTTTAGCTATGTGGCTAGATGATGATTCAGAACTAATTCCTACCTTTTCCTAAGATGTTTTTGTGAGAATCCTATGGTGAAAAGTGGCTAAACAACCGATTTCTATGTGGGTTCAAAAATAGGGTTTTCAAACCCTTAAAATCGAGCAAAGATCGTCATTTTACCTCGAATCTGTTGGATGGAAGCTCCGATCGACTGTACTTTCATGTTCTACAAGTTGTAGTGGTCGTTTGGACACCAAGAACGCGAGATTTCGTCAAGATTCGAGTGAGATCTAGATGTGAGAAGTTGGAACTTTCTAGAGAGAGAAAGTTCCGGGTTTTTGATTTTAGAGAGAGAGAGTGAAGTGGTTGTATGAGGAAGAAGACTCATTCCGTGTATTTATACCCCGGGTGAGTTCGGGTTCGTTTCGGTTGCTCGGTTTCGCTTAAAACATCGGTTTCTCGTCGTTTTCGTTACGAAACGACTCGATTATAAAATAGAATTTATAAAATAATTTCAGGTTGTGATTCCTAATAAATTAACTAAATATCTTTTAATTATTTAAATTACAAAATATTTATTTAACGTTTAAATCGAATCGCGCGGTCATCGCGCGTATTTGTTCGAATCGTCACCCGACCAAACACGACGATAACTACACTCTTCAATATTGTTTTCTAATTATTGAATATCATTCAGAACGTTAAACTTTCAGATTTATTCGTACAGATCGTCACCTATACGAAAAATCCGTCGGTTTAGCATTCACGTAACAACATTCGTGTTGTTTTGTTCTGTAAAGCCTCACATACGTTTATACGTAATATGATCCTAACAAATAAATTACATGATGGTTCCGTGTTGCCAGATAATTATCTGACTCAAGAACCATTGTTCTGAACTTGTTTCTCTGATTATGAATTCACTGTTTTGATAACATGAAATGATACTGAAACTTGATATGAGTATGAAATTACACTGAATTACATAAAGTTTGTACCTGATTTCTGTTCACGGACTGTTTACGCTCACTGTTCCGGTGACGTTTCCGGCACTGATGTTACAGTCTCCCCTTGTTAGAGAAATTTCGTCCCGAAATTTAAGAACAGTTATCGGTTACGGCTTTCTCTGTAAACAGTTGGGGATGACTTAACTTCATGTGATCTTCGCATTTCCCAAGTAACTTGAGTCTGCGCTTTGAGTTCCATTGAACTTTTACAATTTGAATACGGCTTCTCCTCGGTTGTTTAACATTGCGATCCATAATCTCTAAAGGCTCTTCAATAAAGTGTAACTGATCATCAACTTGAATTTCCTAAACTGGAATGACGAGTGATTCGTCAGCAAGGCAATTCTTTAAATTCGAGACATGAAACATGTCACGCACACTACTGAGTTTCTCTGGTAGTCTCAGTCTGTACGCTACAGGACCAATACGTTCAATAATTTTTTTTTTTTGAACGGTCCTACGTATCATGGTGCTAACTTGTCTTTCTTTCTAAAACGTACTACACCTTTCCATGGGGAAACCTCCAACATGACACGGTCTCCCACTTGGAATTCCAACGGCTTTCGTCGTTTATCGGCGTAGCTTCTCTGTCCGCTTCTCGTATCTTGCAATCTTCGTTGAATCTGAGCAAACTTATCAGTGGTTTCCTGAATAAGTTCTGGCCTAGTTATACGGTTATCTCCCACTTCAGTCCAACAGATCGGTGACCGGTGTCTCGACCATAGAGAGCCTCGAACGGTGCACTTTCGATGCTACTGGGGTAACTGTTGTTGTAGGAGAATTTAAATCAGTGGCAAATGAGAATCCCAATTCCCACTGAAATTCAAAACACAGGTTCTTAACATGTCCTCTAGGGTTTGAATAGTACGTTCGCTTTGACCATCCGTTTGCGGGTGGTAAGCTGTACTCATATTTAACTATGTTCTTAATGATTTCTGTAATGATTGTCAAAACCTTAATGTACACCTGCTATCTCTGTCAGGAATAGTAGACAATGGTATTCCGTGGCGTACCTCTATCTCATTGATGTCTAATCTCGCCTATTTATCCATCGTGAGAGTCTCACACATCGACAAGAAATGACAGATTTTTGTCAATTGATCATTGATAACTCATATAGTATCATGACCACTGGAAGTGCGGGGTAGCTTGGTAATGAAGTCCATAGCTGTTGTTCCCATTTCCAGAGTGGAATTTCAGGCTATTCCAGTAAACCAGACGGTCTCTGGTGTTCCGCCTTTACTCTTGCACACGTAAGACATCTGCCGACATATTCGGCTATGTCCTTCTTCATTCCCGGTCACCAATAAAATCTCTGTAAGTCTCGATACATTTTATCGGCGCTCGGATGCATTGATTATCTGGCACGTGTGCCTTCTCAAGAGTAAGTCTTCTTGATTTACCTATCACCGGAATCCACCCACCATTTTGGTAGTAGTTATTTCATCTGATTTATCTCAAAATGTCTTTCAGTTCTACAATTTGACACACTCCTTAAAACTTTCGTAGGTGATTCTGACGACTATGGGTGTTGATCATCGGATCGAAATCCTTAAGTTACACACGGTGAATCCTTAGGTTATTTGATATAACCGTATACATACTTCACCATCTGTTTAATCTATTCTTAGCTTTGGAAGTGTACATTACACATAGGAGGGGTCTACCTAAAATATGGTAGTACTATTGGGATAAAGGTAATGATTTACCTTCGAAGTAATCCTATATCCATCTGCGGGATGATGTATACTTATCTTACTTTTTCCCGGACGTCATGTGACTTTCGGGACTCATTGTAACTATTGTTCCAACTGTTACTTATTCTCACCCTAATTTCAAAATGAAAGAAATTAAGATAGAGTTGTTCTTCCTTTAACAACTCCAGAATATCCCTGAGATGTTGTTTGCATTCTGTCTTAATAGGATAAATCAGTATGTCATCTCTAATGGTAATGACAAACTAATCTAGGTAGGGTTTGCACACTCGATTCGTGAGGTCCACAAAAACCATAGGTGCACCCTTCTATCCGAAAAGCATTACCGTAACTTGGAATGCCCATCTTTCATTCGGAATATTTGTCTCTGGCATCTCTTCGTCTTGCATTCACAACTGATTTCCCTTGATCTACTTATCCTATTGTAACTATATTTCTAACACAGTCATAAAATTCTGCCTGTCCTAGCATCCTAGGACTGGGGTTCTCTAAATCAAATGATTTGAGTTTTATGGTTCTAGGTGAAGAAATGATAGTTTACATACTAGCTTTAGCATCTAAATATCTACGGCCTTCTAATGTTCTACTAGATAAGGTTATTTTTCCTAACTATAGTAACTAAACTGTAATTAAGAGTCACCCTATCTTTATCTATTTACTTGACGCTTAATTGACCTAAGACTTCCTTGGGTTACCATTCCTATTATCTTATCTGCAACTAACTTCTTACAGTTTCCTTGAATTCATTGTTTCTAAAGTTACAATGGAGTACTCTTTCAAAATTAGCACTCCAATAAGCAATTTAACATAACAGTATGAAATATGAATACCTGTGGGGTCATCAGACTCAGAATATTCCCCAGGAGTTGATAAAGCAAGTAGTTCCTCAGTGACTGCTGGGTCTGCTGGAGGCATTTTCATAGGGCAGTCCCTTGCGAAATGTCCGTGCATTCCGCATGTGTAGCAGTTGTTATTATGTTGAGAGGAAGTAGAGGTGCTCGCTTTTCGTTCCTGTTTCCTGGTGGAAATAAACCGACACTGTTGGATCCAGTGTCCGTATCTTCCACAATTCAGACAGTGTCTAAAAGGTTTATCCTCACCATGGTGAAAACTACATCTGGCACATTTAGGAAATGTACCAGCATATTGACGGGGAGTAGAGGTTGTCAATGACCTACACTGCTGTCTCCAGTGCCCCGCCTCTCCACAGTGCGTGCATTGTACACATGAGAGTTCAGCTCGATGATGGTGGTGACAAACTGAACAGAGGGGAGCTTTTCCCTTAGATTGTGCAAGACTGGGGGAAGATATCCTCACGGGGCAGTCTCGTGAAATGTGTTCGGGCAGTCCGCACACATAGCAATCCTTTCTGTATCGAGGAAGAGGATATGTAGTGTTTCCAGGATTTTGGTTATGAGTCGGGGGATTATTACAATCACGACTCCAGTGTCCTTTTTCCCCGCAGTTCAGACAATGCTTGCACAGTTTATCCTTAGAATGGTGAAGATCGCACGTGGCACATAAAGGAAATTTGCCAGTGTAACACTTACGACTCTCCAACTCTGGAGCAACGGCCATCTGGCGTAGGGGAATGGCCTCAGTGTAGATTACAAGTTCTCTTGATTTCTTAGAACAACATCGCTTTCGCTTCCTGCTTGTTTCTCCTCCTTCCGGTTCCTTCTTCTCTGCAGCAAGTAGTGGGAAGTTCCTAGCAAACTCCACACTGTTCCTGATCCGGGTGATGATTCCAGGGAGAACCGCCACCAACTGTTCAGTGATCAGGGTTGCAAGTGCCTCGACTGCTGGGTCCGTCTCCTGCAAAGGTAGAGGCGGTGATGGTTGTCTTCTTGGTGACATTCTAATCATAACCAATAGAACCTTGGTTAGTGCAATGATCGAATGCTGAAGACAATATGCAATAAGTCCTAAATCCTAAATTCTCTACATGCGGGGTCCCTAGGTTATAGTCTAGGCCAAACCGTTTATATAAGTGACCTATATTTCTCTATAACCATGGCTCTGATACCAATCTGTCACACCCCGAGCCGGCGGGATAGGATCGGTTGTCCCGTCGGGCGGAAGGTTCCCGGGGCGCGATATCGTGAGTGATAATCGTGATGATCAGATTGTTTACATTGCACATGATACAAATGAGAAATGATAACTATAATAGAATTACAAAGTTAAATTACATCGGTATTGTTTATAATTTAACAATGTAAATCTACCATCAACATCATAACTTTCTATCTTGCATTTATACAAGATATACAAAATAATTCGTATAATGATGTCTTCAAAAATATGCAGGTCCAAAATACTAAGTCTTCTATCTGAAGTCCTAGTCCAAAAGGAATAACTCCTTAGTTGACCTGTTCGTCACCTGAGAAGTCATGCAAAAATCAAGTCAACACATGGTTGGTGAGTTCATATAGTTTTATGATTTGAAAATGATTTGAAAACCTCTTTTGGTAAAGACCCTAACCTCATTAACTCCACATGTAATATCCACATCGGTATGCTTATATATAGGGAATCACGAAAGGGTCAAGCCCAGACGCTATCCCACCACATACTAATATGCATATGACACTGTTGTTAATGATAATTAAGCATTTTTACCTAACACTTCTGTATTTGATTATGATTTTGAAACCTGATTTGCCTTTGATCCTCTTGATTTTTGATCGTAGATATAGGATTTCCCAAAAGTCAGTGATAATAGTAAAATGTCAAATATTTAATTAAATAATTAAATAAAACATTAAGTACAACTAAGACATGATGATTGAGCATAATTTGACCCAATCAATTAGACTTAGTTGTGGGTGGTTGTCCAAGTTGTAACCTCTCACACGTGACCCATGTCAGGCATAACTCACAAGGAGTACACCTGAACTGAGCGGGATTTTAATGTTTTGCCCGTTACAGCCTGACCCAATGGTCTTCTGCATCTGAGTGGGACTTTAATGTTTTGCCCGTTACAGCCTGACCCAATGGTCTTCTGCATCTGAGTGGGACTTTAAGGATATCCTTTGATTTTTGATCTCTTGAATTCCCATGATTTTGACTTTGATAATGATTCCATTTGATTGTTCATGTTATTGCCTGTTACAGCATGACCCGAAGGTCTTCTGCATCTGAGTGGGACTTTATATGTGTGTTACACGTGGTCTTGATTCCTTATACCACTGACATCCACCTTAGGTTGGAGATTAATGATTTCATTAGATCATAATGATTTCATTATTAACATGATTCACACACATTTATGATATCTGATTTCTTGAGTCTCTTGATCTTGATCTTTTGACTTTCCCATGATTCACAATGATAATTGATTTGATATTGATTCTTGGATCTCAGATCTCACACTGAGCTATGATTTCTTTGAATGTGATCTTTTGATTTTGTTCATTTGATTCCACTTTGAGTTTAGATTCTTGAATTTGGAGATTTATGGACTAAGGGTTGATTTAAAGTTTAAATTAAAGTATTACTCATGAGAGTACTTTAATTAATTTGATAATTTGATCTGTTTAATAATTTCCTAGACAGGAGTCTAGGAGTATCAACAAACATATATATGTAAAACATATAATAAATACAAGCATTTAAATAAACAGTGTAAATATAACAGTTTACGCATGCTTCTCAGCCCCGCGTTTTAAAACAAAATGTTAGAAAAAGGGGCAATGAACTCACCTGTGTTGCTGTGCAATTGAATCACAAAAGATAATGCGCGCTCCTTGAATGTTGCTTATGTATCTTTAGCACCTGAGTTGTTTTAAGAGGTTCGAATACGATAAGTATTTATAATAGACGTTGGGTCTAGGGTTTGGTCTCGGTGTGCAACTAAGTGTCCTAGATTACTACTGTGTTTCTATGACCTTATCTAACTTAGTCTAACTTATTACCCCGTAATAAACCCATGTTCTCATATTATTAACTACTAAACCCTAGATAATTAGGGTTTATTTTAATTACTCACAAGTCTCTTATTTAACACATTTTTAGGTTAATAAATTTTAAGTTGAACATTATAAGTTAAAATCATTAATTTATTTTAATAAAGTTTACAATTTAATTTCTTTTATGGAAGGCATAATTAATTTAAGAAAAAGTGTAATTACACATGATGGGCTTGAGTTTAGCCCATTGGGCCGACCTTGGGCCCATTATTAGACTTTGCTATTTAAACGATTACTTGATAGCTCTTTGTTAAACCAAGCCTAGATAGTTTATGTAAACCATCTTAGTTAGTCGTATATATACTTATAGCTTTTTCTAAGGTTAAATGTTAAGAGTTAAATCAACCCTCAACACTTTAGATTGTTCTTTGATACTTTAAGCTTCTTCCAATGTATTAAATCTCAAAATGGTTTATCAACAATTGTTAATTTGAGATTAGGTTTTAAGAGTATGCTTGTTATTAGAAACCCAACAAAATTCCTTATCTTTGAACTAAACTCCTTGCTTAATCAATAGGGAGTGTGTGTGTTTATTTCATGTGAAGGAAACCCTATTATCCTTCTCACATGCACACACATCAACCCATGCATGCACATCTCATGCGTACGTAACCCAGCCCAATCAACTTGATCAAATAATCCTTGAGCCGGATGTGAGCTGGGCCCAATTTACTTGGGCTGACCGAATGGTAGCTGGGTTGCCCGAATGGCCTACTTCGGTGGTGTGAGGGGCGAAAAGGTCTTGTCCGAATGAGGGCTGCCGAATAAGAGAACCTGGTTAAACCAACATGGCCGACCGAATGGCCTGGTCCGACTGGGTTGGCCGACTGAGGCTTGGGCGACCGACAGAGGGTTCGGTCGAATGAATGACTTGGCCGAATGAGGGAGACCGAGCGAATGTCATCCGCCGATCGAATGAGAAGGGTTCTATTCGGCCATTGGTCTTTCGACGAATGAAGCTTCATACTCCACTAGAGTCATTCGGCGAATAGGGGAGGTCATTCGACCTGTGTAGCCATTCGGCGAGCTGGGTGAAACCCATTCGGCCGGTCGAACTCAAGAACAAGCAGCCATGATTTTTGAGCTATGTGGCTAGATGATGATTCAGAACTAATTCCTACCTTTTCCTAAGATGTTTTTGTGAGAATCCTATGGTGAAAAGTGGCTAAACAACCGATTTCTATGTGGGTTCAAAAATAGGGTTTTCAAACCCTTAAAATCGAGCAAAGATCGTCATTTTACCTCGAATCTGTTGGATGGAAGCTCCGATCGACTGTACTTTCATGTTCTACAAGTTGTAGTGGTCGTTTGGACACCAAGAACGCGAGATTTCGTCAAGAATCGAGTGAGATCTAGATATGAGAAGTTGGAACTTTCTAGAGAGAGAAAGTTCCGGGTTTTTGATTTTAGAGAGAGAGAGTGAAGTGGTTGTATGAGGAAGAAGACTCATTCCGTGTATTTATACCCCGGGTGAGTTCGGGTTCGTTTCGGTTGCTCGGTTTCGCTTAAAACATCGGTTTCTCGTCGTTTTCGTTACGAAACGACTCGATTATAAAATAGAATTTATAAAATAATTTCAGGTTGTGATTCCTAATAAATTAACTAAATATCTTTTAATTATTTAAATTACAAAATATTTATTTAACGTTTAAATCGAATCGCGCGGTCATCGCGCGTATTTGTTCGAATCGTCACCCGACCAAACACGACGATAACTACACTCTTCAATATTGTTTTCTAATTATTGAATATCATTCAGAACGTTAAACTTTCAGATTTATTCGTACAGATCGTCACCTATACGAAAAATCCGTCGGTTTAGCATTCACGTAACAACATTCGTGTTGTTTTGTTCTGTAAAGCCTCACATACGTTTATACGTAATATGATCCTAACAAATAAATTACATGATGGTTCCGTGTTGCCTAATAATTATCTGACTCAAGAACCATTGTTCTGAACTTGTTTCTCTGATTATGAATTCACTGTTTTGATAACATGAAATGATACTGAAACTTGATATGAGTATGAAATTACACTGAATTACATAAAGTTTGTACCTGATTTCTGTTCACGTACTGTTTACGCTCACTGTTCCGGTGACGTTTCCGGCACTGATGTTACATGCGAGATCTTCCAGATTTTTCTGGAGTTCAGGAATCATGGTAGCTAACATGAGGCATGACACTTCTGCAGAGTCATCAACAATTTTCTCCCATGCCTTTTTCACAGCCTGAGTGGCGTTTGCAGGAGGTTCATCAGGAATGGCCTTTTCAAGAACATATTGCTTCTTGTCAGCCTTGAGAACAATTCTCAAGTTGTGATGCCAATCAATGAAGTTAGAACCATTGAGTTTCTCTTTGTCCAAAATGGACCTTAGAGCATAGTTGGAGTGAGAGGAATTGTTGTTTGAGTTTGAGGTAGACATGTACAAAATAGGATAGTGGGATTTTAGTATTTTCAATGTTAAAATCTTAATTAAATTGACCCTTTAATTCATTTTAACTTAAGAAGAATGAGATCCATATTTCATTATACTCCAATGATTGGTTAATCCAGTTCATGAAATATAACTATTTAGGTAGGTAACGATTACCAATTGTATCTCTATACAATTCTCATATTATGGGGTCGATTTGGATGAGTTATGTCCATGTCGGTACGTTTTACCCCATCTATGCCTGTTTTGCTTATTGTAATTGGTTAATCCAGTTTACAAGGCAAAATGATAGTTGTCCTAAAATTAGCAACGTGTGATTACTGCTCTAGCTTGCTTAGACTAAACAGTATCACCTTATCCCGACATCCGTAGTCCTTTCGTAATAGGCTAAGCCAGAGAACTTAAGGGGTTCGGATATATCGTTTCAAGTGCTCCAAAATTAGGGTGGCATAGACCTATCTATTTTTCTAAGGGATTTATTTTAGTATTTTACCTTTCATGGGTCGAAAACACATCGTGTTGTATTTGCATGCTTAATACAATACGAGTTTTATAAAATTCCAAATTTTATATGTTCGTGATCTAAACAAACTCTTACCTCACAATGTGCTTGATTTTAATATCATATATTAATAAGCATGTTTGTTGATCGCGAGTTAATTTTAAACTATTAATAAACTCTTTTATTAATATGTTTGAAATTAATATCCTTTCGAGATATTTGGTTTTATCCTTTTAAAATAACTCTTTATTTTAAAATCCTTTCACGAGATAACTAAAATATTATTTGAAATATTATTTTAAAATCTCGTTGTTTTATTGTGTTGTTTGTTTTAAAACTCTTTTTAAAATTGTTTTGATTGTTTTGTCATTTAAATCAAAATTATTTAATCCTAAATGTCATAAACAACCACAAACAAAATAAATGTAAATCAAGCCTTTTAGTGTTCGGTTTTGTTAGAGCCAATAACAAAACCGAACGGGTCACAATGAGACAAAAAACAAGAATCAACTCCTTGAATCTTGTAATCCTCCCACTTGCTTCAAGATCTCTATCTTGTCTCCGGGTTTGTCATTTGTTGATTTCCAATCTTTTATCTTGTCTTGTCTCGATCAGATTACATTTTACAATTTACAAATAAATTCAAAATACAATTTACAAATAAATTTTAAATTAACCTATCTCTTACAAGGGCTTCCAAAACAACCAAAAATACAAGATATAAAAAAAACACAACCAACACAACCACAGGTCAAAGGCTTATTTACAATAACAACACAATATATAATAAACGAAAAGGAAGCAATCTTTGTTAAAATAAATTTAACAAAATAAAACCAGATTGCTTAATTAAATTAAATTATTCTGATTGTTTGCAAAAGCGGCTCTGATACCACTGTTGGGATTCGTACGTGGGTTTTAAAATTTTAAATCATTAAACGCAGCAGAAACATTAACTGTACGAACCAATCCGGTCAAAACCAGATTGCCCACCAGGAGTCCAGATGCAAACCAAAAAGAATAAACAAACCATAGGGTGTTAGTGATTATACCTTTCGAGAATAAACGGCTAACATACGCGAGGCACCACGATATCAACGAACCCAGTCGCTAGATCTGGTTACACAATCTGATCTTTGACAGTCGAATCTGATTCGCTTCAAAGATCAAAACACCACTTGAGACTCAACTCCTCTTGATCCAGAATAGTCAACCACAGCCTAAGAACAACCTTGATGGGGCTATCGGTGCTGTTATTGTGGCCTTCAAAACGTTGGTTTAAAACCTTAAGGTGCCCATGCCCCACGGTGCCAAACAAAACGCAGATCAAGAAATTTGGTTAAAGAGGAGGCGGCCAAAAAATCAAATATATATGCTATTTACGTTTTTGATATATATCAACATTTAAGATTTTGTATTTAAATAATAAAAAAACTCTTTTATTTAAAATTTAAATCTTTCAAATTTAGATAATAAGATTTAATTATATAAATATTAATCCAATTAATATTTAAATAATAATAAACGTAATATATAATTATCAACTAATTGATAATTACAAATATTGCCCCCTCAAATATCAACTCTTTGATATTGCTCTCTAATAATTATTAGTTGTGATTGTGTCAATTTAATTAACTTTTAATTAAATCTGGTTCGGAATGCCGTCTTCGGTATATCTTCGTCTTGAACTCTAAGCTAATGGTATCCAGACCGCAAGTCGATCTTTGAGAAATATTGGGCTCCTTGCAGTTGGTCAAACAAATCATCAATCCTCGGCAATGGATACCGATTCTTGATGGTTAGCTTGTTCAGCTCTCGATAATCTATACACATCAGAAAGGATCCATCTTTCTTCTTCACGAACAAGACCGGAGCTCCCCAAGGTGAGTAGCTCGGTCTAATGAATCCTTTATCAAGAAGCTCCTGTAACTGGTTGGACAACTCCTGCATCTCTGAAGGTGCTAACCTGTAAGGAGATTTAGCAACAGGAGTTGCTCCAGGAACTAAGTCAATACGAAACTCTACCGGTCGCACAGGTGGCAAACCTGGTAGGTCTTCAGGAAATACTTCCGGATACTCTTTCACTACGGGCACGTCTTGTATCTTCTTCTTGTCTTTCTCCTTTTCCACCACGTGAGCCAGGAAAGCTACGCACTGCTTCTGTTAACACTTCCGCGCCTTTATGCAAGAAATGATTTTGACACTTCGTTTTGCTTGATCCCCTCTAACTTCCAATACGCGATCATCCGGCAATGGAACTCGAAGCAGCTTTTCAGAACAGATGACTTCCACTCGGTTAGATGAAAGCCAATCCATTCCAACAGTGATGTCAATCTATCCAACTCCATCGGTATCAAATCGATGGTGAATGTATGACCATTAAGTGTCAACGGGCAATTCCTGTATACTGTACTAACTGTGATCTGTTTCCCATTAGCTACTTCTATGATGTAAGGCGAATCTCACTGTTCCTCTATATAATCTAATTGGCATGCAAAATCGGTAGAGATAAAACTCTGATCCGCACCGGTGTCAAATAGAACAGATGCATAAAAGTCATGTAAGAGAAATGTACCAGTGATCACATTCGGGTCTTGGCGTGCTGCTGGTGCTCCGATAGCGAAGGCTCTTCCACGGGGTGCTTGAACTGCCTGTTGTGCCTTCTTTGGGCAGTTCTTTGCGAAGTGGCCCTGTTCGCCACAGTTATAACATCAAACGTTGTTCTGATTGGCTAGTGGAGGGAGAGCTAAAGCAGCATTGTTGACTGCTTGGTTAGGTGTCATCCGGCAGTGTTGGACCCAATGGCCCTTCCATCCACATCCCGTGCATTGCTTGTAGGGAGTGTTAGCAGCATGATGATATTGACACTTGGCACACAGAGGAAATGTACCGGTGTAGGGTCTTCTGTTAGGGTTTTGTGGTGCAGCTGCTACTTGTTGGAGAGATGTGGCCACTGTGTAGTTCTTGATGACTTTCTGTTTCTTCTTCGGGTGATGGTGGGGTTTCTTGGACGACTCTTCTTTGTTCTTTCTAGTGTCAGCCTCTTTATTCATAACTCCAGAGGCTACCATCAAGTCAGTAAGTTTCCCTGATAGACTAACAGCTGACTCCACTGTGACAGGATTTGCAGTAACCACTAATCCCTGTATGCAAGCAGGTAGCCCGCATACATACCTGTCAATCCGTTTCTCCAGAGTCGGTACCATGTCTGGCACTAGAGCCACTAACTCATGGTAACGGGTGGTGTATCCCATGTG
Source organism: Mikania micrantha (assembly GCA_009363875.1). NCBI lineage: Eukaryota > Viridiplantae > Streptophyta > Magnoliopsida > Asterales > Asteraceae > Mikania > Mikania micrantha. Next base: position 15,267,589 of record CM018691.1, read on the forward strand.
ATCTGCCCCTTTCATCACGTGGTTAGACAATTCAACCTCCAATCTCTGCAGCTCGTTCTTGGGGCAAAACTCAGTTCTCAGCAGGGTCTTGAAGTCGTCCCAAGTAATTGACATATCTTCTTCTCTTCCTCTTGCATTAATTTGGCCGTTCCACCAAGTCAAGGCTCGCTTGTTGAATGTTCTAGCAGAATAGCGGACCTTGTGGTGCTCTGGACAACTACAGAGGTCCAGAGTAGTCTCAACCTTTTCAATCCATTGGATTAATCCAACGGCTCCTTCGTTCCTGCTAAAGCTAGGCGGCTTACATCCTACAAACGACTTGTAGGAGTAATGAGATGTACCGCCCGTATTCCCACTGGCTTCCCCAGAGGAATTTCCAGTGTTGGTGCTGTCTTTTCGGAGACGGTTGAGCATCTCCGGTATCACTTCCTTCAGCTGGTTAGTCAGCTGACTGCTCAGTAGCGTCGCCAGGGCGATAGTAGCAGGATCCAGTATCTGTGTCGTGCTCTGGCCAGGTGGTGGATTCAGTGGAGGAGGAGGAGGAGTTGGCGGTGGTGAATCAGCTGGTGATGGCATTGACGAGTGTGGAGCTGAATTCTGTGGTGGTGGAACAATAGAAGGAGGTCTTCTCGGCGGCATTCTGATCATAACCAATAAAGTTATCGGTTAGTGCAATGATCGAATGCAGAAGACACAATGCAATAAAGTCTTAAGTCTTGTGTTCTCTACATGCAGGGTCCCTAGGTTATAGTCTAGGCCAAACCGTTTAATTAAGTGACCTATATTTCTCTATAACCATGGCTCTGATACCAATCTGTCACACCCCGAGCCGGCGGGGTTGGATCGGATTCCCCGTCGGGCGGAAGGTTCTCAGGGCGCGATATCGTGAGTGATAATCGTGATGATCAGATTGTTTACATTGCACATGATATAAGTGAGAAATGCTAAATAGAATAGAATTACAAAGTTAAATTACATCAGTATCGTTTATAATTTAACAATGTAAATCTACCATCAACATCATAAATTTTCTATCTTGTATCTACACAAGATATACAAAATATATTGTATAATGATGTTCCCAAAAGTATGCAGGTCCAAAAATACTAAGTCTTCTATCTGAAGTCCTAGTCCAAAAGCAATAACTTCTTAATTGACCTGTTCATCACCTGAGAAGTCATGCAAAAAGATCAAGTCAACACATGGTTGGTGAGTTCATATAGTTTAGTATTTGAAAAGTAGTTTTGTAACCCTTTTTCGGTAAAAACCCTAACCTCATTAACTTCACCTGTAATATCCAGTTCGGTATGTTTATATATAGGGCATACGAAAGGGTCGAGCCTACAACCCGCCCAGACGCCATCCCACCACATACTAAACCACATAGTACATTGTTGTTAATGATAATTAGGCATTTTTACCTATCCTTCATTTACATCACACCATAGTTCTTCCTATACATAACACGTTTGTTAAACTCTCAGGTAACAACCTTAATCTCATTAACACCACCTACAATATCCAATTCGGTATGCTTATTGATGCGAGCGGTCAGTATACTAAAAACAGAACTAAATTTAATCTAATTAACCTAAGCTAAAGACACCAAATCTAATCCTAGACCTATACTTAACCTAAACACCTAGTAATAATCGGAAAACCTAAACTAGACCGCTCCTAAGGCAAGTGTACCTGTTGGGTGCAGAATAGCTGACGGAAGTCCGGATATCGAACCACGGACACTAGTGTGGCAAACTAACCTAGACTGTAAACTAAACTAAAGTAAAAGAGGGGGGGTTTTGGTGCAACTAATAACCTAATCAGACAGGATTTGACTAAGTGAACTAAACTACCACTATACTAAGAATAGCAACACTAAAACTGAATCTGAATCTGAATCTGAATACGATGAGGAAAACAGGTGTACCTAGGCTGGGAATCAAAAGTGTGACAGATGCTGATCTGGACTGATTTACTAATGATGAAGACTAGGATCTTAATGAACAGACCTAAAATTACCTAAAGGAGACCCAGATCAGATACCAGGCAACTCCAATAGAAATCCTAAGTCTGTAATGAATACACTAGTCAATCGGGTATCCTCCCGGACTCCCCGACATGCATTTGCACTCTAACTGGTGGATCACCTCCCGGATTTCTCCACCAGTTTGCATCCTAAGATACTAGAGAGTCATAAAGTTGATAACTTTAACATGGATTGACACTTACACTAAGTAGATCTAAGACAATGCCCTCCCGGGTCGTTTAACTCAAAATTCCTAAGTGTAAGAGACCAACCATCTAACCTATCACCTCCCGGATTTCTAGGTTAGGTTACAAATGCAAATAACTATATTTAATGAAGTCTAATCCTATGGAATGTGATCAACAACCCATAAACTAACCTAAAACACAAAGTAGTAGGCCTAACATGCATCTATGTGTGGAAAGACATTCCTAAACACATGTGGATCAAACATACACCAAATATAATCATTAAACATCTGTAATATTCATCAAAGTTTCAAGCTTTACAACTGATTACAAAGCAAACATCATCATTAAGCATAAATCAAGTCCATAATCATCAAAGTTCACAACTTTATCATCCCAAACCTAAGTACAACCATAGATCTAGCCACAAATCATAACTACAGTAGCTAAACAAGTCTGATCAAAGTCTATAAACATTAAAAATCCAAACTTTAAACCAAGAACATGAAAAGTAAAGAGAAATACTCAAGATCTAGCTCCTTCTTCACTCTAACAAGCCCTAATCAAGCCAAACACTCCATGGTTAAGCTCCAGCTGCTCCAAGGCTTGATTAGGGTTCCAAATGCGCAGAAGAAGGTCCCAAAAGCGGCTAGAATGCGATCCATTTATAGAGGGCTTGAAATTAGGGTTTTTGGGCTAAAAATCATCTTAGGCGCATAGCCTAGCGCACACAAGGGTGTGGCTAGGCTATGCGCGCGGAATAAATGAGAAATTTCGCCAGATGAGGCTAGGCGCATAGCCTAGCGCACAGGAGGCCCACGCTAGGCTATGCTCCTAGGGCAGTTTTTCCAAATTTCTTTGTAATTGCACCCGCATTTGATTCCGACGCCCGTTTGCCTTCATTTCCGCTCCTCCGGGCCACATTCCTGCACAAAAACAATAAAATGTAAAAAGGAACTAGAATCGACTCGAAATATATACAAAACTACCGAAAACCGACTCGAATATGTACGAAAACTGATGTGTTAAACTAACACATCAAAAATACCCACACTTAAACCTTTTTCGTCCTCGAAAAAGCTAACAAAATGGAATCATAGATCAGGGCTAGGTTTTTAATATGCAATGATTTAACAGTCTTAAATCCTTGTGTATTAACCGCGATTATTGGTATAATGGTCCTATCTAAACCCAAACACCAATTTCAAGTTCCCTAATCATGATTTATTTATGTTCAAGTTAAATCATTCATCTTATGGGTCCCATCCCTTTGTTAAAACGGGTTATCTTAATCCTAAATAACAGCTTTCAAGGCACAGGATTAAATCAGAAGACTTAAACCCACCTCTATATGCAAACTACCTAGATAAAGTTAAAATTTTAACCTAATGATGGAGATGGATGAAGGTGTGAGCATTTTGCCTTTTTATTCTCTCAATTTCTTTTTTTCTTTACCTCACTTGAGCATATTACAGCACTGTTTCACTCGGTTATGAGCCGGGGTATGACAACTGCTTTTTAGCTCTTATTCTCTCTTTCTTTTATTTGCACAAGCTCAGCTCACTTAGTGGATTGTGGAATTTATTTAGCGGACGCCATAAGTCTCGGATTTATTTTCATAAAAAGAGAACATATGTGCCAGGTTTAAATTTTAAATAATCTAGGTTGTTAGTTTACAGAGGTTCCTTTATTCACTATTACTTAGTTTCAGATTTCCCGAATTTTCCAAGTCTTAAACCCACAAGAATCCTGAATTTAAGTTTTATTCTATCAAATCCTAAGGAACTTTCTATCGGCTGGGCCTACCAACAAATCCCAAATCAATACACAAGTTAGCCTATAAAATCCTAAGCCCTAATCATAGTCCGATCATCTTCCATTTATAAAATGCAAGCCAGAACGAGGACATTTTTCAAGACTCTAGATATATACATCCTAAAACTCTAAACTCAATCAGAAATTGCAAAATAAATAAATAAACAAACAAATATTTACAGAAAGATAAAAATAAGGTAAAAAGTGGAAAAGACTTAGCTGATCACACAATCATCAGCACGAGTGAGTCTATTCCAAAAAGAAGCCAATCACTGCCGGTCGTTTGCAAAAGAAATAGCCTAAGTCGTCGCCACCCGAATGTAATTGAGTACGAATGGTTAGAACCAGACTGCAATTTAAGATCTCAAACAAACCAACTAGATTAACCGAAAACAAAAAGACTCAAAAACTGACTTGAAAAATATTTACATTGACTCAATTTAAAGAAAAATATTTTTGTAAAGTTTTTGAATTTTTGAGAATTTTTTTTTTTTTTTTAAGTTAAAATAATTACAATTTCATTATTTAATTACAAATTTTAATTTATTTACAAAAATTTCAAAAATTTTATTCTAAATTACAAAGCTAAATTACAAAATTGACTTGATATATACAATGACTTGATTTTACAAAATTTACAAAACTAAAAGGCGCCAGCCTGACATACCCACACTTAGAACAACACATTGTCCTCAATGTGAATCCAGAACTGGCACATAATTATTAATGAAAATAAATATACAAAAGGTTAGCACAAACTCCCTGAATATGTGTAGACGTGTCGTAATTGGAGTTGCGCGCCTCTAAATATACAACAACACTCATACAATTGTTAATTCAACAATAATATAATTACAATTTACAACACAACACAAATAGTACAACAAATGGATTACAAGTGTTAGATACAACATTATATACAAACATTGAATACAACAAATACATTACAAAAAATGAAACAAATAATACAACACATTATACAAATTTTACAATGAACATACACAACCAAAGCACAACATAATATACAACCACAATAATACATGCAATAAATAAACACAACCACAGAACGAATAAATAAACAACAGACATACAAAAATAAATGACATAGATACTGTTATGTCTGAATACATACAACGGAAAACAAAATACATGAACTAAACTAAATACAACCTATCACTCGTCATCCGCATCGTCATCGAACTCCTCCTCCTCATCCTCCTCCTCCTCATCATCCGGATCATCCGGATCGATGTCTGATCCGGGCTCGTGGTCATCTGGGAGGCGAGGGTTTGGCATCCGAGGAGCCAACTCAACCCCTAGATGAGCAGCTATGCGCCTCAGGGTGTCCTCGAAAACGTCCATCCTCTGGAGGAGATATCGCTGTGTAAGACGAGGAACAGCCGGAGGGCGCGGCGGCACATCACGACGTGGTCGCTCCCGCTGATGACGAATGCGGTGCGTGGATGGCGGATGCACCGGACGAACAGGGGCAGGAGGGTCATCCAAAATGGGTGCCCACTGGGGTGGCACGTCCCACGTGACCATCCCTGACGTCTGCATATCGTGTAACGCATATGGAACCGTCTCGGGGCCGACAGTAAGATGCTCAACTGGGTACCAGTCGAAAACCCCAAGACGGTCAGCAAGTCTGCAAACGTAGGGGCCCATATCCACGCGAGCAGTGAGCCCTCCCCGACGACGCCTCGCAAAAGATGTGAGTAAAATGGCAGCGAGGTTCGCCGGGTGGCGACCCTGAATGCAATAAAGACAGAAAAGGTCAAAATAGCTAACCTTGTCCTTGCCAGAGTGGCGAGGAATCAAGGTGGTAGCTAAGATCCTATGGATATAACGCAAAAGAGGGTCGCGGATATGGGTAACCAGTCGCCGATCAGTATGAGGAGGGATCGCTATCGTGCTCCAATAAACACCCATCTCTGCCTCCGTAACGTATCCGGGCCTGGCTGCCCGGGATACGCCCCGAAGGAGGCCCTCAAACCCGCCAGTGGATACCTCCGCCCTGGAGTAAATGCCCATGGCCACTGCAAAGTCAGCGACACTCATGCGCTGTGGCGTTCGTCCTAAGGCGAACGACACAGCATCGGGGGCTGTGAGAGAGCTCTCATCATAACGCAAGGTGGAAAGGAATTCCACCGTGAGCTCTGTGTACTGCTGCCATGGGCAGCGCAACAGGTACGCCCATGGTGGAGTCATCATCGCATCAAACTCCTCTAATCTGCCAAGCCGCGCGATGACCGCTCTGTCAAATCCCCTGTGCTGAATGGTCTCCATCCCCGCCAATCTAATCATATGCGAGTACTCCATGGTATCCGGATGAAACCGCAGGAATGTGTGGTTAGGAAGATGTCGCAGATGGGGGTGAACTGGGCGAGTATGTGGGTGTGGCACGTCCAATGGTGCTGAGTAACGTATCTCGCGTAGTGGTGGCCGTCTCGGCGCCTGCGACTGTGTGGTGGTCGTGCGACGGGCCCTCTTGGGCCTGCTCCCCGAACTCGATGCATCGGCCATCTCTGCTATAATATACAACAAACATATACAACAATAATTACAAACTAACTAGAATCCTAAATCCTAAGTTTTTAGTAAATTTATTTTACAAATGTTTATTTATCTACAAAGTTTGTTGTTTTAGTCATTTATGTACAAATCTGTTTATTTAAATAATTTGTGATATACATATATACAAAGTGTTATTCTTTATTTTACACAAATTTTTATTTTAATATACAATTAATTACTTAATTTATTTACAAAAATTATACATACATATGTTACATACATTAGTGTTTACTTATTATTGTTACACATTCAAAAATTTATTTGTTAAACTACAAATGATACATACATATATAAATTTAAATCAAAATATACACACTAAATTTTACATACATATTTTACATACATTTTATTAATTACAATATAATATACATTTTACACATTATTTAATTTACAAATTTTACAAACTAACTTTATTTATTTACTTAAGTAAATTTTATTAAAGAAAAGTACAATGTATTTTTACAAGTGCTTTATTTAATTTACAACTTTTATGTTTTTAGTTTACAATACATATATTTATTTCAATTTACATTTACATTAAATTAAACATACATAATTTTACATACATACATATTATTTTACAAATTTTACATATATGTTACAAAATTTTACAAACATACAATTGATTATTACAAAAATACATTAACATTTAAAAATTAGTTATGTTACAAAAGTATTTATACATATACAATTATGTTAAATTATTTTAAATGTACAATACTGACATTTATTTTACAAAAATTATTATTATTATGATTATTAATTAATTTTTTTTTTCAATTTTCTACTCTTTTTTTTTTTTAACTTTTATTTTTTTTATGTTGTTTTGATTTATTTATTATATTTTATTTTATTACATTTTGTTTATGTATTTATTTATTTATTTATTTTTTTTTTTTTCAGAAACCACTGTTTTGAATTTTATTTAAGTTTATTTATCAATGTATTTATCAGTTTTTTTTTTATTTGTTTAATTTTTTATGAAGGGATGATCCAGGCACATAGCCTGGATACCAGTTAGCGGTCCTAGGCTATGTGCCTAGGGTTTAGGTGATCTGAGAAAAGGCATCCGGCAATCTGAAATTCCCCGGACGATTTTCCGATCATAAACAGTCCACAATCAACCCCAAATCAGATCTATTATGACCTAATCTAACAAATTTCTAAACTAATCTGAAAATGGAAAGAAAAAGAAAAAGAAAGAGAAAACAAAGGGGGTTACCGGTTGGAGGTGCGGCGGCCGGAATCTCAGCAGCGGTGGCGACTGGTGGATGACTGGAGGCTGAGCAGCGGCGGCTGCAACAGCGGTGGTGGTCGGAAGCTTCTGGAGGTCGATGATTGCGGCGGTTGAGGTGGAAGCTTGCTCTGGAGATGAGGGCGACGGGTGATGCAGATGGCGGCTGATGGTGATGAGGCGGCGCTGTGTCGAAGGGCGGTGGATGTTGCGGTGGTTGACTGTAACAGCAACCGGCGGTGGTGGCTCGTCTGTAGAGAAAAATGGTGGCAGGAGCGGTGGCGATTGGTGGTGTGCGGCTCTGGTTGGAGGTGGATCCGGAGATGAACGGTGATGGTGGAGGTGGGGAACGGTGGTGTGCGAAGGGGGTTAGGCGTGGGATATGTGGTGGTGTAAATGATGAACACCGGTGGTAGGTGTGGCTTTGTTGATTATTTTTTTTTTTTTCGAAAAAAAATGGACCCGCGCGCATAGCCTAGCTCCCAGCTATCCTCGCCCGGCTATGCGCCTAGGGTCTCTTTTTTTCAGATTTTCTCTTTTTTTTTTTTTTATATATTAAATAAAAGAAATTCTAAAAAAAAAAAAAAACTAAAAATCAAATAATCTAAAATAAATTAATTCCTAATAATTTAATTTAACTAAACTATAATTAAACTAGATTAAATTAAATTAAAATAAATTAACTAACTTTAACTAACTAATTCCTATTAACAAAAATTAAATTAAATCCTAACTAAGCTTAACTAGGCAAAATTAAATTAACCTAAATCTAATTAAAATTAATTCTAATAACGCAAATTAAACTAGGCAAGAAACTTAATTAAAATTCTACATACCCTAAGTCCAATTAGAACATAAAATTAAACTAACTTAATTAAAGAAAATGAAATCAAAAATCAACATAGAATTAAAAGCAAACAAACCTTAAACAAATTAAAAACTAAAATTAACCTAACAAAAATAAAAGAGAAATCGAGTCAAGCAACTAGTGATGCATAAAGTATTCAGATTTAATGCACGGTCATGAAACCAGTTGTTCGAAATGGTGATATCGAACAATTCAGATGTCATACCCACACTTGAATCTGACATAATCGCGAAAGCACAAACACGTCATCAATCACATAGACTCGAAACACCAAATAAAACTATGTACACTATATACAAACTGGGCCTAGCCCAAATCCCTAACCTGCTCGGGATTCGAGGAGGATAACCTCCTCGTCAGACGGAATCGGGCCTCCAATGTAGGGCTTCAAACGATGCCCATTGACCTTCCAAGTGTGGTCACCCGACTCCAACTCCACCGCACCATGCGGGAACACCTCGCGAATCATAAACGGGCCTCTCCAACGCGACTTAAGCTTTCCTGGGAAAAGCCTCAGTCTCGAGTCATACACCAAGACTCGATCGCCCTTCGCGAACTCCTTAACATTCCTCAACCTCCGATCGTGCAGCGCCTTCGTGCGCTCCTTATAACTCCACGATCGAGCGTACGCATCGTCGCGTAGCTCATCCAACTCATGCAACTGGAGGAACCGGTGCTTGGCGGCCTGTGACATATCCAAATTCACAGCCTTCAAGGCCCAAAAGGCCTTGTGCTCAAGCTCAACCGGTAGATGACACGCCTTACCATAGACCATCCGATAGGGAGTCGTCCCAATCGGATTCTTAAACGCTGTCCTAAAGGCCCACAAGGCGTCATCTAACTTGTCGGCCCAATCCTTCCTAGTATGGCCGACTGTCCTCTCCAGAATCCTCTTAACCCCCCGATTCGCGTTCTCCACCTGACCGCTGGTCTGCGGGTGATATGCGGTCGACAGACGGTGGGTGACCCCGTACTTGGCAAGCACTTTGTCCATCTGGACATTACAGAAGTGCGTGCCACGGTCACTGATCAACGCTCTCGGAGTCCCAAACCTACAAAACAAGTGCTTCAGAAACCTCACCACTACTCGCGCGTCATTAGTGGGGAGCGCCTGTGCCTCCACCCACTTAGAAACGTAGTCAATCGCGACGAGTATGTACCTGTTCCCTCGAGAAACAGGGAAAGGTCCCATGAAATCGATGCCCCAAACATCGAAAATCTCAACAACCTGAATAGGGTGCTGGGGCATCTCATTCCTGGATGAGATGTTTCCTGTCCTCTGACAGGAATCGCACTTCCTACATAACTCATGAGCATCCTTAAAGATGGTGGGCCAATAAAAACCTGAATCAAACACCTTCTTCGCTGTGGAAGAAGGCCCGTGATGCCCACCAGTAAGGCCCTCATGGCAGTGCCTAAGGATCTCCAATCCTTCCTCTCTACTCACACACCTCCTAAAAACCTGATCAGCACACACACGGAAAAGGTAAGGCGCATCCCAGATGTAATGCCTCGTGTCGGCAAAGAACTTCTTGCGCTGCTGGAATGTCAGACCCTTAAGAAGGAAACCGTTGGCCAAATAATTGGCAATGTCTGAAAACCACGGTAATCCCTCATCTAGCCTATCCGTGCGGCAGATCTCCTCTATCCCTACGCTCATCAGCGTCTCCTGTGGAAAGCAATCTCTCATTGCACCCTCTCGAATGAATTCCCTCTCCGGATCCTCAAGTCGCGACAAATGGTCGGCGGCTACGTTCTCAGCTCCCTTCTTGTCCTTAATCTCGATGTCAAACTCGGACAGAAGGAGGATCCATCTGATCAGCCTAGGCTTCGCGTCCTTTTTAGCAAAAAGGTAACGAAGAGCCGCATGATCAGTGTAGACAACAGTCTTGGAGAGCACGAGGTAAGACCTAAATTTATCAAAGGCATAGACTACCGCTAACAATTCTTTCTCGGTAGTCGTGTAATTCTCTTGCGCGCCATCTAGGGTCTTACTCGCGTAATAGATGGGGTGGAAATGTTTGTCCACCCGCTGCCCAAGGACAGCCCCAACTGCGAAATCGCTCGCATCGCACATGAGCTCAAATGGCTGGCTCCAGTCGGGGGCTATCAAGATCGGGGCACTAACCAGCCTCTCCTTCAGAAACTCGAAGGCTCGCACACAATCATCATCAAACACAAACTCCACCTCCTTCTCCAACAAACGAGTGATAGGTCTAGTGATCTTCGAGAAATCCTTAATGAACCGGCGGTAAAATCCCGCATGACCTAGAAAGCTTCGCACAGCTTTCACACTCGTAGGGGGTGGGAGTTTGCTGATCGTCTCTATCTTCGCCTTGTCGACCTGGATGCCGTCACGGGATATTTTGTGACCTAGAACTATCCCCTCCGTGACCATAAAGTGGCATTTCTCCCAGTTCAACATCAGATTCGTCTCCACACATCTCCTAAGCATCCTCTCAAGATTGATCAAACACTGATCGAACGAGCTCCCAAAGACAGAAAAATCATCCATAAACACTTCCATGGAAGTCTCGATCATATCCTGGAAGATAGCTACCATACACCTCTGAAACGTCGCTGGAGCGTTACACAACCCGAACGGCATACGACGGTATGCAAAAGTGCCGTACGGGCATGTAAACGTGGTCTTTTCCTGATCCTCCGGTGCTATCGGGATCTGGAAATAACCAGAAAAACCGTCCAGGAAACAGTAAAACTGCTGTCCCGCCAAACGCTCCAGCATCTGGTCGATAAAAGGAAGTGGGAAGTGATCCTTACGGGTAGCGTCATTAAGCTTCCTATAGTCAATGCACACCCGCCAGCCCGTGACTGTACGTGTGGGAACGATCTCCTTCCTCTCGTTCACCACTACAGTCATACCTCCCTTCTTAGGGACCACATGAACTGGGCTCACCCATGATGAATCGGAAATAGGGTAGATGAGCCCAGCATCTAACAGGCGAAGGACCTCCTTCTTGACCACTTCTCCCATATTAGGATTAAGCCTCCTCTGTGGCTGAACCACCGGCTTATAATCCTCCTCCATCAAAATGCGATGCGTACAAAAGGAAGGGTGAATACCCTTAATGTCCATCAACCTCCACGCAATCGCCTGCTTGTGCTCCTTAAGCACAGCAATGAGTCTACTCTTCTCCACATCTGTCAGAGCTGCTGATATGATGACAGGTAGATCAGAGCCCCCATCAAGGAATGCATACTCAAGGTGAGGTGGCAACTCCTTTAGCTCTAATGACGGGGGAGCCTCAACAAGTGGCTTGTCAGCCGGCTCAGAACTCTCAACCTCAAACACAGTGGGATAAACAGGAGGCTCCATGGCTAAACTGCTAGGAATGTAATCAAGGTAAGCCTCAATAGCAGCAGCCTGGACCTCAACTCCCACACTCTCAACACTCTCATCACTGTCACCTAAGTCCTGATCTCCTAACAGATCAACTCCACTAATGTAGTCCAGGCAACGATCCATAGTAGAGAAAAATGCATCTAGAAAGTAAACCTGATCGTCCTGGCCACTGGAGTTCCTCATGGACTTCACCACATCAAAGGTGACAGTATCATCTCCAACACGCAATGAGATCTTCCCCTCATAAACATCAATCATGGCCTTCGCCGTGCGAAGGAAAGGTCGTCCCATGATGAGGGGAACTCGGTCATCAGCCTGCATGTCAAGTATCACAAAATCAACCGGGAAGACAAACTTGTCCACCTTCACTAGGACATTCTCAACGATCCCCCTAGGATACTTGACTGACCGATCAGCCAATGCTAAACTCATGCGTGTAGGTGCCGGCTCACCAAGATCTAGCTGCTTATAAATGGAATAGGGCATCAAATTGATGCTAGCACCTAGATCAGCCAATGCATGGTTCACAGAAGAACCGCCAAACAGACAGGGAATAGTAAAAATCCCTGGATCCTCAAGCTTCTCTGGCAGCTTATTCTGAACCAGAGCCGAACACCTAGCTCCTAAAGTCACGGTAGAGAGTGTCTCCAACTTCTTCTTGTTAGACAGGAGGTCTTTCAAGAACTTAGCATATTTAGGCATATGCTGGAGGGCCTCAACAAACGGGAGATTGATCTTAAGCTGCTTAAACATCTCCAAAAAGTGTCCATACTCCTGATCACGCTTCATCTGCAGTGCGCGTGCAGGATATGGAAGCTTAGTCAAGTCAATCTCAGGCTCCTCCGCCACTCTGTTACCCTTCTTCTTCTCCTCTACCTGCTCCCTCCTCAACCTATCAACTGAAGACTCGCTGCTCGGCGCGGTACTTGCTGGGACTAGCCTCACGGGCGCCCCTGCAGGAGTCTCCATCTCTATCTCCTCGTCCACCGGCTCATCCTCATCAGGTATGACCGGTGGTGGCAGCTCTACATCTCCTCCCCGACCACTACGTGTGGTCACTGCCTTCACATGACCCCTCGGGTTAGGGTCAGTGTTCGCCCTAAACGATCCATCCTGCCTACCCTCAAATCTCTTAGCTAACTCTCCCACTGATCGCTGCAAATCCAGGAATCCAGCCTGCTGGTTCCTCAACAATGTATCATGCTCCTCGATCTTCTGGTCCCGTAGCTTATCCTTGTCCATAATTTGCTGAAGCATCTTCATCTGCTGCGCCATCATGTCCTCAAGCTTCGTGTCTCTGTCTCGGCTACCAGAACTCTCGGGAGTGTCTCTCTCAGTGATCGGGATCTGACGAGCCGGTGGCTTCTCATAGGAACTGCTGCCGCTGTGGTTGCCCCGCCAATTGGACTGCTGATGCTGATGCTGTCCCTGGTTCTGATTCCTCCAATGTGAATTCTGATTCCAGCTCGGGTTTTGGTTGAAAGGCCTATTCCATCCAGAATTGATGGCCTCAACCTGTGCCTGATCAGTGACCGGGCACTCAGCAGTGGTATGTCCACCCCTACATATCTCACACCTAGCAGCAGCCATCTTCAATTCCTTAATATCCTTAGCAAGTGCCTCTAAAGCTGCGGCGGTGCTAGTGTCAGGGGTGACATGGTGCATTCCTCTAACAGGAATGGGCGGTGCAACAGTGGGCTTAGCTGCCGGTGCAGCTCTCCTCGCGTATGATGGGTCCTCATACTCGGCTAGGGCAAAGTCCTCGAACATCGCCTCACACTCCTCCGGCTCCTTCTTATCCATTATGTGCCCCCCAGCGGCTGTATTGAATCTGCGCTTCGTCTCCAGTGTCAGTCCATTATAGAACTTCTCGACGAGGGCCCAATCGGATAGGCCGTGCTGTGGGCATCTGCTCAGAAGGGAGTTAAACCTCTCCCATGCCATGTAGTATGGCTCATCCTCGTCCATCCTAAACGAGTGGATCTGATCCCGTAATCTGGCCGATTTAGAAGGAGGATAATACTTCTTCAGGAATTTCGTCTGAAGATCAGCCCATGTGGTAATCGAGTCCCTAGGAAGAAGGTTCAGCCATGTAGCTGCTCGTCCGGCGAGTGTGAATGGAAATAAACGAAGGTAGACGGCCTCCTCCGAAACTCCATTGATGCGGAACGTGTCGCATATACGAACAAAGAGAGATAGATGGCCTGGTGCATCCTCGTCGTCCAGGCCATGAAACTGTGTCGAATTCGTGATCGTCGACATCACGTGGGACGGGATCTGCCAGTTGTTGTTGTTGACACCCGGTCTTGTGATGGCAGACCGGGCACCGACAACCCCATGACTGGCTAGCTCGTGAACAGTCCGCCTCGGTGGCGGGTGTGGTGGTGGATCCATGTCAACAAAGGGATCAAGAAAACTTACCTGCTGTCGGCCCCGCAGGATCTGCTCTGGTGATGTAAGCTCGAACTCTGGTGCTCCACAAGATCGGGTATGGGGCATGCAAATACCAAAACCCTAATCAAATAAGCAAGTAAGACTCACATATTCACAAAGAAAATCCTAATCTAAGGCTCAAATAACAGATAACAGATAAAGGCACTAAGAAGAAAAATACAAACTTAACCTAAAAAGGAAAACTAAGCTAATAGGGGAAAGAAAAAGAAAGTAAGAAAAAGGAGCAACTAAAGGCCACAGTCTAAGTAATTGTTGCTATTGCCTAGTGTCCCCGGCAACGGCGCCAAAAACTTGATGCGAGCGGTCAGTATACTAAAAACAGAACTAAATTTAATCTAATTAACCTAAGCTAAAGACACCAAATCTAATCCTAGACCTATACTTAACCTAAACACCTAGTAATAATCGGAAAACCTAAACTAGACCGCTCCTAAGGCAAGTGTACCTGTCGGGTGCAGAATAGCTGACGGAAGTCTGGATATCGAACCACGGACACTAGTGTGGCAAACTAACCTAGACTGTAAACTAAACTAAAGTAAAAGAGGGGGGGTTTTGGTGCAACTAATAACCTAATCAGACAGGATTTGACTAAGTGAACTAAACTACCACTATACTAAGAATAGCAACACTAAAACTGAATCTGAATCTGAATCTGAATACGATGAGGAAAACAGGTGTACCTAGGCTGGGAATCAAAAGTGTGACAGATGCTGATCTGGACTGATTTACTAATGATGAAGACTAGGATCTTAATGAAAAGACCTAAAATTACCTAAAGGGGACCCAGATCAGATACCAGGCAACTCCAATAGAAATCCTAAGTCTGTAATGAATACACTAGTCAATCGGGTATCCTCCCGGACTCCCCGACATGCATTTGCACTCTAACTGGTGGATCACCTCCCGGATTTCTCCACCAGTTTGCATCCTAAGATACTAGAGAGTCATAAAGTTGATAACTTTAACATGGATTGACACTTACACTAAGTAGATCTAAGACAACGCCCTCCCGGGTCGTTTAACTCAAAATTCCTAAGTGTAAGAGACCAACCATCTAACCTATCACCTCCCGGATTTCTAGGTTAGGTTACAAATGCAAATAACTATATTTAATGAAGTCTAATCCTATGGAATGTGATCAACAACCCATAAACTAACCTAAAACACAAAGTAGTAGGCCTAACATGCATCTATGTGTGGAAAGACATTCCTAAACACATGTGGATCAAACATACACCAAATATAATCATTAAACATCTGTAATATTCATCAAAGTTTCAAGCTTTACAACTGATTACAAAGCAAACATCATCATTAAGCATAAATCAAGTCCATAATCATCAAAGTTCACAACTTTATCATCCCAAACCTAAGTACAACCATAGATCTAGCCACAAATCATAACTACAGTAGCTAAACAAGTCTGATCAAAGTCTATAAACATTAAAAATCCAAACTTTAAACCAAGAACATGAAAAGTAAAGAGAAATACTCAAGATCTAGCTCCTTCTTCACTCTAACAAGCCCTAATCAAGCCAAACACTCCATGGTTAAGCTCCAGCTGCTCCAAGGCTTGATTAGGGTTCCAAATGCGCAGAAGAAGGTCCCAAAAGCGGCTAGAATGCGATCCATTTATAGAGGGCTTGAAATTAGGGTTTTTGGGCTAAAAATCATCTTAGGCGCATAGCCTAGCGCACACAAGGGTGTGGCTAGGCTATGCGCGCGGAATAAATGAGAAATTTCGCCAGATGAGGCTAGGCGCATAGCCTAGCGCACAGGAGGCCCACGCTAGGCTATGCTCCTAGGGCAGTTTTTCCAAATTTCTTTGTAATTGCACCCGCATTTGATTCCGACGCCCGTTTGCCTTCATTTCCGCTCCTCCGGGCCACATTCCTGCACAAAAACAATAAAATGTAAAAAGGAACTAGAATCGACTCGAAATATATACAAAACTACCGAAAACCGACTCGAATATGTACGAAAACTGATGTGTTAAACTAACACATCACTTATATATAGGGCATATGTAGGGTCGAACTTACCGCCCACCCAGCCAACATCCCACCACATACTAAATCACATATGGCAGTGCTGTTAATGATAATTAAGCATTTTACCCCCATCAGTAACTCACTTAGTTCTTCAGTTTTTTGTTCCTGTAAATACAAAAGCTTGGGATCTCTATTGATTCCTTAAGTTCATCATACAATCATGATCAACACATCATTTGTAGAAACAGTTCAATAAATGCTTACTTAAATAAATAAATAAACATTTAATAAAATCTAAGACCTAATGATTGGGCCTTGGTCAACTCGAGTAGACTAGTATAGCAATCAGGGTTCTTAGTAGTAAAGGAGATCTGTAAACCTCATCAAACATGTGACCTATAATCAATCAGTCTAGCTAGGACTTCTTTTGATATATAGGCTTTTATAGTTCTTTAGACCGTCCATAGTTTTGTATAGTTCTTTAGTTCTTTGGCCCATGTTATCTTTGAGCATTTCCCAGATGTTCCTCAAAACAGTTAGGGAATACTGTAAATATCATCAAACATGTGTCTCATATTCGATCAGTCTAGCTAGGACATCTTTCAAACCTGAGAATGGCACATGCTATCTTTGATACTTCCCAGTTAGACCCTTGAAATAGTTCTTTGTACTTAGTTCTTTGAAATAGATCGTTAGTTCTTTGACAACACACCATTGAATAGTTCTTTGAAATAGATCGTTAGTTCTTTGAAATAGGCCTTTGAAAATAGTTCTTTGTTTTAGATCTTTAGTTCTTTGAAAATAGTTCTTTGATTTGAAACGATTATCTATTCATAATGAATAAACAACTTACTTTGAATTCCTGTATATTGTATACCTAAACAGAATCTAGGATAACAATTATACATATGAACATATGTTAAGTAAAAGCATTTAAGTAAATATAATCTTACGAAAATAATTTACGCATGCTTCTCAGCCCCGCATTTGAAAACAAAAATGTTTAGAGAAGGGGCAATGAACTCACCTGTGTTGCTCCGTAATAGAAGTATCACAAAATGCGCGCTCTCTGTTTGTAGGTTATGTTTTTTCAGTTCCTGAGTTGTTTTAAGACAATTCGTATACAATAAGTATTTACAACAGACGCAACTAGGGTTTGGTTTCGGTGTGCAACTAAGTGTCCTATGTACTAATGTGTTTTCTAATATTTCATCTAACTCAGTCTAACTTATTACCCGTTAGCAATCCGTACCCCACGATTACTCATAGCAAGTCTTTAATTAAAACATTTTAAAGTTATTTCATTTTAGTTTAAATATTTAGAAACATCATTTATTATAATTTAATAAAGTTTATAAATCATTTCTTTTATTGAAAACATAATTAATTAAACGGTGAGTATAAGTACCATGATGAGCTTAAGTTAAGCCCATTGGGCCAACCTTGGGCCCATTACTCGACTTTGATCTTCAAACGATTTCTTGTTAGTTCTTTGATTAACTAAGCCTTGATGGTTTAGATAAACCATTTAGGTTAGCCATATGTCTTTATAGATTTCCGATGATTTAGGTGTTAACGTTTAAGTCGACCCCATAACCCTTAGGTTCTTGTTTTGATCCTTATGATTCCTCAAGTACGCCGAACCCATACAATTTTAGTGTCCATGATTAGGTTATCATATGGGTTATGGAAATCCTTGGCAATGATAGTCCTACTTTATGTTTTCTTTAAGGAGTTTATGCATATTTTTCCCAACCCAAGATTATATTTTTATTGTCAATTAGAAAAGGAGACTTAATTCCTCATGTTCTAATGATCCTATATAAACTCCTTTCTTGTTAAGCTCTACTTTTGATCAAATGAGTCATGCAAGGTTGCTTGTATTGAAAGGAAAACCCTACTACCTTCCCATGCACACACACAAGGTGTTATCCCATGCATGCAAACTCAAAATCCTTGCTCGTAACCATGTACTAACCCACCCGTACTCAACCGAATAGAGTTTATCCGAATGCATGCAGATCGACTGGAAAGAGGCGAATGACCATTGGGCCGAAGGAGGTATATGGGCCGACAGAATGGAATTTGGGCCGACTGGGTGGTGGTCGAATGAAGGCACCCGATCGTATGGGATATAGCCGAATGAGTTGGGTAGGCCGCATGAAGCTTGGCCGAAGCAGAATTTGATTCGGGCGAATGGGGATGAACCAGAAAGAAGTGGGGCGACTGACCACAGTCGAATGATCCCTGGTTCGGCGAAGAAGGGCCGGCCGACTAAGCCTAGACATTCGGCCGAATATGGCCAGAAGGTGTTCATTCGCCGAACTGATAGGGTGGCCATTTGGGGGTTCGAACAACTCGACCATGGTGGTTCTAACTTCGATCTAAGGGCTACCCTTTGGTGACAATATGTTCCTAACTGATCCTAGTCTAGTTTCGTGCAAAACCTAGGGTTTGAGAGAGGGCAAAACCCGACTCTAAAGGGGTTCGAATTTTAGGGTTTAGAAACCCTAAAACCGAGTTTAATCCTTGGATTTTACCTCAAATCCGGCGGATGAAAGCTTAGATCTGTTGTACTTCTGTGATCTACAAGTGATGGTGGTCGTTTAGACACCAAGATAGGTCGATTTCGTGGAGAAATGGGTGAGAAATCTTAGAGAGAAGGTAGAGAGAGATTTTAGAGAGAGAAAGCTCCGAAATTTGAGTGTGAGGGCTGGTTGGTGGTGGTGTTTAAGGCCTTGAATGCCTCATTAAATGGCTTCAAATAAACCGGGTTCGTTCGGGTTCGTTCGGTTTTGCTCGGTTTCGCGTGGAACGTCGGTTTCTCGTCGTTTTCGTAACGAAACGACTCGGTTTTAAAAATAAAATTTATAAAATTATTTTAGGTGGTTATTCCTAGTAAATTAACTAGATATCTTTTATTTATTTTAAATTTTCAGAAATAATTAATTTACGGTTTAAAATTGAATCGTACGGTCGTCGCGCGTATTCGTTCGAATCGTCACCCGTACGAACACAGCGATAACTATACTTTTCAATATTGTTTTCTAATTATTGGATATCATTCAGAACGTTAAACCTTCAGATTTATTCGTACAGATCGTCACCTATACGAATAATCTGTCGGTTCAGCATTCACATAACGACATCCGTTGTTATTTCGTTCTGTGAGTCCTCACATACGTTTATACATATTAGAATCCTAACAACTAGTCACATGATGGTTCTATATTGCCAGATAATCATCTGACTCAAGAACCATAGTTCTGAACTTTATTTCGGTTAAATGTTTCTGAACTTGCTGTTTGACAACACAAATTGATAACGATATATGATATGAACATGCCATGAAATGAATTATGTATTGTTTGTACCTGATTACTGTTCAAGTTACTGTAGAGATCACTGTTCCGGTGACGTTTCCGGCACTGATGTTACAGATGAGCCCAATTTTGTTGTTTAAGTTCGTTTTTCGATTGTTACACGTTTGTGAACAACGTTTCTTGATTATTATCATAGTTTGGTTCGTTTATGGCTTAATTGTTGTTGAGTTTCATATTTGTTCAATTGTTTCACCAACGTTCCTTAATCAAGTCACGTGTGTGCGTTTTCCGATAATTCCTCGAATTATCATTCTGTGGTTCGTGTTTGGACTTCGGTGCCAGGTGTCACACTAAATTACTCTAATTATAGTTCCACGTATGTAATAATAATATAAATTATTATTAAATTAATTTAAAAGTTGACCTGTAAAATACGAGGTGTCATGCAAACGTTTCACGAGCAAACTAAACTCAAGCACATGGGGGGGGGGTACATGCAAAACATCTTGACCAACACTCTAATATGATACTGGTTTAATTAAATAAACTCATAAGTGTTGTATATCGTATAAAGTCGTCGAACAGTCATATCATTAATGAATTACAACGAGGTGAACTTAGATAGTACTATTGGGTTTGACGAACCCCACAAGGCGCCAATACTGACTAGAGGTCAGGACGTGTGTAACTTCAACCCAACAAGCCATTGTTTTTTACAATAGACATAGCAGAGGAAAGAACAAACAGTCCAGTCTTGGTAGAGACTGTGACAACCGGTATACGTGCTGGAATTAGTTCTGAAATCCAAGGGTGTACACGACAACAACAGATAATACTATAGTGCGAGAGTTTCGAGGACGATAACAAACACATAATCAAATACGAAAATAATCCCAAAACAAAATAGGAATCTTAGGAATCACACAAACATGAAGCAAAAGAAAATACAAACGTCTTGTGAGGGAAAACAATAAATCAAACCTGAATAGATAACATTTTTGGAAATCAATCTAATGGGTTATTCAGATGGGTGCCGATGTATGTGAATATGTCATTGGACTTGATACACCAAATTATATCTTTACAGTATAAAAACAAAGTCAGAAGATCAGACAAACGTAGCGTTTGTGTGTGTCACACCCCCAATTTCAACTAACGGAATCATACCGTTTGGGAACGTGACAAACCAGGATCTCAGATCATTAGACATAGCGAAGACCTCTATATGAATTTCAAAAACATACGTTGGTCTTTAAAACAAACATAATAACCAGAGTTTACAAAAAGTGCGGAAGCGTTTAAAAACCATAAACAGTTGTAAATCAAACATTACAATTCAAGTACATAAATATTCAAATTTAAATAATCAAAATGAAAGAAATGCATGAGACTCTATCTTCCTAGTCCATGCCAGCTGTTACGCGCGCCTTAGCGTCCTGAGAAAACATGCAAATCAAGTCAACACAAAGGTTGGTGCATAACACAGGTTTTAAGTAATCATAGTGTTCAAAACATCAGTTTGAATAACAAGTTGTAGATAACATAATCACAATTGCACAGTCATGATAGCTAGTCATATAACTATTTACATACGTGTTCGACACCGAAGCTGACTAGTTGCCATGCTATAGCATGTTTTCGCCTTGCCACTATTGTCTATCACAACAATAGTAAAAGAATGTGTTTGGTCAGTCAAACACCTGCGTAGATCCCATCTACCAGGTGAGGTTTGTCAAACCTAATAGATCTATTTCCAACTACCACGCTTTGCATTACAGCAAACTAAACGGTTCGAGGTGTGTAAGGACTTTCAAGTTGATATGTTTTCACATAATGTAAACAGATAACTCATGCAAGTGTTATGTATCTAAAAATCAGTTTGTTGCACATGTTTTCTCCCCCAAAACAGTTTAAAATAAGAAAGGGGCCGTGTACGCACCTTTGATAATCGCAGAATGATCAAGTATGTGTGAACTCGCGTAGAAATCCTCTACGAAGAATCTGTGATTTAAACAATAACCTATTGTTATTCAAATAATCGTTTTGTGCTTGAAATCACATACGTGTCAACACACGTATGTTAAAGTGTGAGAATTAGGCATACGGAAGTACGCGTGCTTTTTAAATCGTTTAAATAAAATCACATTTGATTCTATTTAATTAAACGTAATTATACGCGATTTCGTGTTCGGACTAAAATATAAATTTTATCATCCTAACACGTTCGTATTCTCGTTACGGTTCCAACGCAACTTGAACGGACTTAATCGGATTTCGTATACGAAAGTTATGCCTAAAATACTAAAATAATCAAAACATTAAAAATTCGGTTGGGCCGGGACTCGAACCCGCGACCCTCAACACCACACACAAGCCTCTAACCACTACGCCCGCTAGGGTATCGCGTTGATAAACCAGAAAACAATTCTTTTAAGTCCTACCCCACTGGTTCTCTTCATTCTTATTATAGCCGAAGCATCCTTGTTCCAATTTGCTATGAATTCGATCCAGATTATCCATGATTCCATAAGGATTTCATTACAATAGCAGTTTCTAAGTCATTAATACCAATTAATTTGAACATAACCATCGTTTAACCCAAAATCCCCACTTCGTTTTTCCTTAAGAACCCTAACTATCAAATCCTCTTAATTTGATGTTTAAACCAGAAATTATTCTATATTTTAGCTTCATCGGCACCTTATGAAACTTCCTAAATCAATCAATTCGATTATTAACAACATTTGAATAGAAACCCCCAAACCAACCCTAACAACGAACCCTAGTATTCAACCTCTATCAATTCATTGTTAGAACCTGAAATTAACATAGGCTTATGTTTGATCGGCAGTTTATGAAGGTGTGTGTACAATTTGATTTCGTTTTTACACCCATCATAACCGAAATCCCCAAATCCGACTTCCATATGAACCCTAGAATTCGTATTCCAACAATTCGATAATAGAAACTGGAATTATGATATGTGTATTCTTAATCGGCCATATCAGAAGAAATAGAGATGATTTCTTACTTGATTTAATAACGAATTGAAATGGATCGACTTGTGGCTTAACTTCCGGCCGACCTCCGCTCCAATTATCCTTCCCGATGCTTTTTGATTCAAATTGGTGTATGAGGTATGTTCTGAGTGTGCCGAATAAGTGTGAAGAAACCTCAATTGTGAATCTCATAATCCAATTTAACGAATTTGGTCATGGTTACCTACGGTTACAACTCTTGGGTGATGTTTGAGTTTAATTCCCCAATTTAATGCTCCAATAACGTGTGTTTACTGTTACTAATCATCAATGTGATGATTTAAGGCAGATTAAACACGATTATTACTGCCTAATGATTCAAATTCCTCTTAAATTTTGATAAGCCTACTCGAATTTTGACTTTTATAGTCAAAATTGATAATTAACCTATTACTTTCTATAATCTAAATGTCTTATAACCTAATTTTACTTATTTTAACCCCTGAAATTTGATTTCCCTTGATTTCATGCAATAGCAACACATTTCGATTAATAAAGTTACACTAAAATTCCCAAATTATCACAAATCATACTAATTTAACTATTATTAACCTAAGTTTACCCAATTGGGCTTCTCCAACAAAATTGGGCCTCACTGGGCCTTCCTGGATTTCATTGGGCCTCCCTGGGCCTACTTGGTTTACATTGGGCCTCACTTGAATTTATTGGGCCTTATTGGCTTTTCTTGGCTTTGTGGGCCTACATTGGCTATGTTGGGCCTAATTGATCTTGTTGGGCCTCCATTAACCTTATTGGGCCTTCCTTGCTTTACTGGGACTTCATTGGTCTTGTTGGGCCTTCATTGGCCTTGTTGGGCCTGTTGGACCTTCAGTGATCTTATTGAGCCTTGATAGCACCAACTCCCGTTAACAAAGTTAGTGTAAAAAGTCGGATTGTCACATCATCCCCTTGTTGAAGGAATTTTCGTCCCGAAAATTAGTAAGTGTTAAGAGTAGTTAGGAAACTACTTGCGAGTTTAAATCGTACGCGTTAGTGTGATTTGATCATTCTGTGTGCTTGTGCGTACTCACACACAAAGTCTAATGCTTGCAACATCACAACTCAATTGTGATCGTTCAATGTGACTGTTTGCGTGTACACTAACATCACAACTCAATTGTGATCGTTCAATGTGACTGTTTGCGTGTACACTAGTTAGTTCACCTAACTGTGACTATTTGTGTTTGATCATACTGTGTTGTGTAACCTCACACATAGTGAGTGTCTGAAACTGTTTGTACTATGCAACCCCGCACATAGCAAAATGTATGTAACCAATGTACTATGCAACCCCGCACATAGCAAAATGTATGTAACCAATGTACTATGCAACCCCGCACATAGCAAAATGTATGTAACCAATCGTGTATGCACTACCATAACATGTAATATATGAAATGTAG
Organism: Mikania micrantha; assembly: GCA_009363875.1. NCBI lineage: Eukaryota > Viridiplantae > Streptophyta > Magnoliopsida > Asterales > Asteraceae > Mikania > Mikania micrantha. Next base: position 15,291,870 of record CM018691.1, read on the forward strand.
CACATAAAACATATAAAATGTAATGTAACACAAATATCTGTAACAAAATCAATTGAATAAATAAAACGTTTGTGCTTACAGTTTGAAATTTGCAGTGTTGATGTGTGAAAACATCACGTCATCCCCTTGTTGAAAGAAATTTCGTCCCGAAATTTAACGTGCGCTCTCAGTGTTAGCAGTAGCTGTCTTGAATAGATGAGGATATTTCTTCATCATTTGGTCTTCCCGTTCCCATGTGAATTCAGGACCCCGTCTTGAATTCCATCGGACTTTGACTATCGGAATCTTGCTTTGCTTCAGTTGTTTGACCTCTCGATCCATGATTTCTGCTGGTTCTTCAATGAATCGCAGTTGTTCATCTACTTGTATTTCTTCCAACGGTACAATCAATGTCTCATCAGAAAGACATTTCTTTAAGTTCGACACATGAAAAACATCATGAACTCCACTGAGTTCTTCCGGTAGTTTGAGTTGGTACGCAACCGGACCAATCCTTTTCAGGATCTCAAAAGGTCCTACGTAACGTGGACTAAGCTTGCCGCGCTTGCCGAATCGTATCACACCTTTCCAAGGTGATACTTTTAGAAGAACTCGGTCTCCTACTTGAAATTCCAACGGCTTGCGACGTTTATCTGCATAACTCTTCTGACGATCTCGAGCCGCTGCCATACGGTTTCGGATTTGAACTATCTTCTCTGTTGTTTCATGCACCAGTTCAGGACCTGTTAACTGACTGTCACCAATTTCAGCCCAGCAAACTGGTGAACGACATTTGCGACCATACAAAGCTTCAAACGGTGCTGCTTGAATACTTGTATGATAACTATTATTGTAAGAGAATTCCACCAACGGTAAATGATTCTCCCAGCTATCACCAAAGTCAATTACACAAGCTCGTAACATATCCTCGAGCGTTTGAATTGTTCGTTCACTTTGACCGTCGGTCTGTGGGTGATAAGCGGTACTCATATCCAAGCGAGTCCCCAATGACTTATGAAGAGATTTCCAAAAATTGGAAGTAAATCGGGCATCCCGATCAGATATGATAGAGATTGGCACGCCATGCCGTGCTACTACTTCCTTGATGTAAATGCGAGTCAACTTCTCCATCTTGTCAGTTTCTTTGATTGCTAAGAAGTGTGCAGATTTCGTTAACCGATCGACAATTACCCATATTGTATCACAACCGCTCGGTGTACGGGGTAACTTAGTAATGAAATCCATCGAAATCTGTTCCCACTTCCACATCGGTATCTCCGGTTGTTGCAATAAACCAGATGGCTTCTGATATTCAACTTTGACTTTCGAACAAGTCAAACATTTGCTAACGTACTTAGCAATATCAGCTTTCATATGAGGCCACCAATACAGTGCCTTCAAATCATGGTACATCTTGTCTGATCCCGGATGGACTGAATATCTAGACTTGTGTGCTTCGTCCATCACAAGTTCCCTTAAACCTCCATACAAAGGTATCCACATTCGATCAATGAAATAACGAATTCCATCAGGTTTAACATTCAATTGTTCTTCCATTCCTCGTAAAGATTCCGGTACTAAGTTTTCCGCTTTCAAGGCCTCAATCTGAGCATTGTGTACCTTGTCAGGTAAATCAGTATGTATTGTCATCATAAGTGCGCGAACCCGTCTTGTTCCCGTTGTATCTTTTCTGCTCAAAGCATCGGCTACGACATTAGCCTTTCCCGGGTGATACTTAATCGCACACTCATAATCGTTCAACAACTCAACCCATCGTCGTTGTCTCATATTAAGCTCTTTCTGATCAAAGATATGCTGCAAACTCTTATGATCAGTATAAATAGTACACTTAGTTCCATACAAGTAATGCCTCCAAATCTTCAAAGCAAAAACCACTGCTCCTAACTCCAAGTCATGAGTAGTGTAATTCTTTTCGTGTGTTCTTAGTTGTCTGGAAGCATAAGCGATCACTTTATCCCGTTGCATCAACACACATCCCAAACCCTGTCCAGATGCGTCACAATACACCGCAAAGTCTTCCGTTCCTTCCGGTAAGGACAGAATCGGTGCACTGCAGAGTTTCTGTTTCAATAACTGGAATGCAGCTTCCTGTTTATCCGTCCAGTTATACTTTGTTCCTTTGTGCGTCAGAGCTGTAAGTGGTTGAGCGATCTTTGAGAAACCTTCAATGAATCGTCGATAATAACCCGCCAAACCAAGGAATTGTCGTACCTCGGTAGGGGTCTTTGGCGCTTCCCAATTCTTAATTGCTTCAATCTTCGCTGGATCAACATGTATGCCCTTTTCATTAACAATATGCCCCAAAAACTGTACTTCTCGCATCCAGAAATCACATTTCGAGAACTTGGCATACAGTTGTTCTTGTTTCAATAGCTCTAGTAGTAATCGAAGATGTTCAGCATGTTCCTCCTCAGACTTTGAATAGATGAGAATGTCATCAATGAAAACAATGACAAACTTATCAAGATAAGGTTTACAAACACGATTCATGAGATCCATGAATACAGCTGGAGCGTTTGTCAACCCAAATGGCATGACCAAGAACTCATAATGGCCATAGCGTGTCCTGAATGCCGTCTTCGGAATATCCTCCTCCTGGACTCTTAATTGATGATAACCCGACCTGAGATCAATCTTCGAGTAGTAACTCGAACCTTGCAACTGATCGAACAGATCGTCAATCCTGGGTAACGGATACCGGTTCTTGATAGTAACCTTGTTCAATTCCCGGTAATCGATACACATACGAAAAGTTCCGTCCTTCTTCTTTACAAACAATACTGGAGCTCCCCACGGTGAAAAACTAGGTCGTATGAACCCCTTATCCAACAATTCTTGCAATTGTGTGGATAACTCTTGCATCTCTGACGGTGCAAGTCGATAAGGCGCCCTAGCTATCGGTGCTGCTTCTGGTGTAAGATCGATTCGGAATTCCACCTGTCTCACAGGCGGTAATCCCGGCAAGTCTTCTGGAAATACCTCCGGAAACTCACAAACTATAGGTATATCTTCAAGTTTCTTCTCAGCTACCGGCTTTTCAGTTATAAGTGCTATAACTGCCGTATGACCTTTCCGCAGACATTTGTGTGCTTTCATACAAGATATGAGACGCAGTGGCGTACTGCTCTTCTCGCCTTGTACATATAATGTCTCTCCCTGCGGAAGAGGTATACGAACAATCTTTTCATGGCATACAATTTCAGCCTGGTTCTTAGACAACCAGTCCATGCCAATAACTACATCAAAACTGCCTAAGGCAATAGGCATCAAATCAATCTCTAATGTCTGACCCATCAAATCAAGAATACATCCCTTATAAATGTTTTCTACTACAATCAACTTACCATCAGCTAATTCCACAGTGTAGGGACTATCTAAGGCAGTGGGACTAACATCTAGTGACTTAGCAAGTGAACTAGATACAAAACTCCGGTCGGCACCAGTGTCAAATAACATAGAGGCATAGTGATTATTTAAGAGGAACGTACCCGTAACAATGTTGGGATCCTCCCGCGCTTGACGTCCTCCAATCACGAACGCCCTGCCTCTAGCACCGTTGTTGTTGTTATTATTGTTGTTGTTGTTGTTGTTGGTGCCATTGCCATTACCGTTGCCACCTCCATTACCATTACCATTACCATTGTTGTCCCCGCCTTTCTTAAGTTGTGGGCAATCTTTCTTGAAAACAATTCTTTTAAGTCCTACCCCACTGGTTCTCTTCATTCTTATTATAGCCGAAGCATCCTTGTTCCAATTTGCTATGAATTCGATCCAGATTATCCATGATTCCATAAGGATTTCATTACAATAGCAGTTTCTAAGTCATTAATACCAATTAATTTGAACATAACCATCGTTTAACCCAAAATCCCCACTTCGTTTTTCCTTAAGAACCCTAACTATCAAATCCTCTTAATTTGATGTTTAAACCAGAAATTATTCTATATTTTAGCTTCATCGGCACCTTATGAAACTTCCTAAATCAATCAATTCGATTATTAACAACATTTGAATAGAAACCCCCAAACCAACCCTAACAACGAACCCTAGTATTCAACCTCTATCAATTCATTGTTAGAACCTGAAATTAACATAGGCTTATGTTTGATCGGCAGTTTATGAAGGTGTGTGTACAATTTGATTTCGTTTTTACACCCATCATAACCGAAATCCCCAAATCCGACTTCCATATGAACCCTAGAATTCGTATTCCAACAATTCGATAATAGAAACTGGAATTATGATATGTGTATTCTTAATCGGCCATATCAGAAGAAATAGAGATGATTTCTTACTTGATTTAATAACGAATTGAAATGGATCGACTTGTGGCTTAACTTCCGGCCGACCTCCGCTCCAATTATCCTTCCCGATGCTTTTTGATTCAAATTGGTGTATGAGGTATGTTCTGAGTGTGCCGAATAAGTGTGAAGAAACCTCAATTGTGAATCTCATAATCCAATTTAACGAATTTGGTCATGGTTACCTACGGTTACAACTCTTGGGTGATGTTTGAGTTTAATTCCCCAATTTAATGCTCCAATAACGTGTGTTTACTGTTACTAATCATCAATGTGATGATTTAAGGCAGATTAAACACGATTATTACTGCCTAATGATTCAAATTCCTCTTAAATTTTGATAAGCCTACTCGAATTTTGACTTTTATAGTCAAAATTGATAATTAACCTATTACTTTCTATAATCTAAATGTCTTATAACCTAATTTTACTTATTTTAACCCCTGAAATTTGATTTCCCTTGATTTCATGCAATAGCAACACATTTCGATTAATAAAGTTACACTAAAATTCCCAAATTATCACAAATCATACTAATTTAACTATTATTAACCTAAGTTTACCCAATTGGGCTTCTCCAACAAAATTGGGCCTCACTGGGCCTTCCTGGATTTCATTGGGCCTCCCTGGGCCTACTTGGTTTACATTGGGCCTCACTTGAATTTATTGGGCCTTATTGGCTTTTCTTGGCTTTGTGGGCCTACATTGGCTATGTTGGGCCTAATTGATCTTGTTGGGCCTCCATTAACCTTATTGGGCCTTCCTTGCTTTACTGGGACTTCATTGGTCTTGTTGGGCCTTCATTGGCCTTGTTGGGCCTGTTGGACCTTCAGTGATCTTATTGGGCCTTGATAGCACCAACTCCCGTTAACAAAGTTAGTGTAAAAAGTCGGATTGTCACAGTGTGGGTGATGATTCATACAAATGCATACGTGAGTTTTATACCTATGATGGAAATTAATAACTATTTTAAAACAATTTTCACAAAATATTTTAATAAACGAACTTAAAACGAAGATAAGATTAAATTTTAAATAATAATTAATAAAATTTGTCACATACACAACCATTCGTACAAATATGCATTCATTCGTCCAAAGTTTTTCAACCGAAGAGCCATTTGTGTGAATGGGAGCCACTCGTACGAATGGCACATTCATGCGATAGCACCGGTATAAAAACAACACTTACGTTTTTTATTCTCATTTTTCACCCAACTGAAACCATATTCGCCCCTCACGAAATTTCAGTCATTTCCACACGAAACACTTCAAAACGTTTTATCATCATTTTTGGCTGTGAAAACACCGCAAACAAATCACGACTTCGAAAATGGCGTTCTTGGAGAATCTGCAGGCGAATGAACCATACGAAGGACTCATTCGTACGATGAGACACTCCATTTGTCTGAGAGACTCACCAGAATGAACCTCTAGACGAATAAACACCTCCACGAATGTAATGAACTCATTCGCATATGATAACCATACGAATGAAGACCTATTCGCACGAATGGATCACCATAATGAAAGTGGACATTCGCAGAACCCCATTCATACGAAAGGAGGCCATTCGTACAAACATGTCATTCGTACAAACAGGAGATCAAGAATGGCTAAGTATCGAACATTCTCTCGATACTATCGGTATCGGCAGAACCAATCCGTAGTCCAAATTTCAAATATAATCATAACGAATAACAAATTGAAACACATTTTCCAAAATCACATTAGGAAGAATACACTTGAACCCCTACATAAATTAATCATGGAATAAATGAAAACACAGGATTCAAACCAATTGGATACATCGAGATTGTGTTTTGACGACCTACTACCCATAACCACATATGAGTTCATAGACCCCTTTTTCTTTGATTTTTTTACTTATAAATCATTTGGGGCTGAGAACATGAAACATCTTCTTATTCAAATGATTTTCGATTAAGATTTATTTTCAAACCACTTAAATGAAGAAATTATTTTGAAACACCTATTCGAATTTTATTCGAATAAGTATATTTAAACATATTTTACTGAGCGTTCATTGCATCAACACAAATTTTCAAACCCAAACGATAATGATTTTCAAGGACTCAAACACAATTCAGCAAGGCAGTGTCCGTTGATCATAACATTTTGAGGCTTTGAGCCCAACCAAGAGGTGAACGGACACAACCCGAGAAACTGTGTTACATTACATATCAAAAGCGTGCATTTTCATATGAATCATCATCAAACAAACAACAGGTTTAGTAGGATGTCTGTCTAGGGTAATTCTCATGAACATGTGTCCACACAACATACACATCAAGAATTCGAGTAGGAATTCTCAAGTAAGTCCCTTTTTCAAGAGTCATTTACCATAGTTAACATGGGTCAACCGACGGTAACGTAGATGGTACCATAAGTCTAACAAACTTCCAGCGCTGAGGCTGGTACGTGTCACACCCCGAGCCGGCGGGGTTGGATCGAAGTCCCCGTCGGGCGGAAGGTTCTCGGGGCGCGATATCATGAGTGATAATCATAATGATCAGATTGTTTACATAGCATCAATGTTAAGAATAACTAAAGCACAATCAAACATTAAACCAGGATTACAAAGTTAAATTACAATATCAATGTTCTGCAATTTAACTAAGTAAACCTAACAAAAGAATCAAATGTTTCTATCTTGTATCTGTACAAGATATCAAAAGTAATTCGTTTCATCACAAAAGATGTGCTTCCAAAATCAACTAGGTCCTCTAACTAGGCCACCTAGCATGCAATCCAATAACCATAGCTTAAACCTGTTCTTCACCTGAGAAAGCATGTAAGAAAAACAAAGTCAACACAATGGTTGGTGAGTTCATATAGTTTTTAAGTTTAAAATAGCTTTAACAGACCTCTTTCGGTAAAACCTTAATCTTATTAACTCCACATGTGATATCCAAATCGGTATGCTTATATATAGGGCATACCCCTGAGTCGAGCCTACGACCTGCCCAGATGCCGTCCCACCACATACTAATTCGCATATGACACTGTTGTTAATAATAATTAAGCATTTTACCTACCATTCAACCCATTCCTCATCATAGCTTTTGTTTTCTGTTTCAAAGTTTACAAGTCTATAGCATTCATGAGTATTAGCTTCAAAGTATGTTTAACAAGCATCATAGTTTCACACGCACATAGTTTAGCTGTCCCTAATCTCATGCGTGAGTACAAGCTCTGCTATAGCAGAAGCTTAGCAATTACGTAGCTCACGGCTAGATACAAGCTCTGCACTAGCAGAAGTTTAGCCATTACGTATCTCATGAATTAGTTAAGCTTAGTCTAGCAATTACGTGTCTCCTACACAAGATACAAGCTCTGCACTAGCAGAAGTTTAGCAATTACGTATCTCATACATAGACACAAGCCATGCATACACAAACAATCCAGCAATTACATATCTCATATAAGCAGACAAAAGCTCTGCACTAGCAGAAGTTTAGCAATTACATGTCTCTTATATAGATAATAGCTTAGCCTCGTCATGGTTTAGTTTTAATCCAGCAATTACATACCTCATACAAGCAGACAAAAGCTCTGCACTAGCGGAAGTTTAGCAATTACATGTCTCTTATATAGGTAATAGCTTAGCCTCGTTATGGTTTAGTTTACATGTATCTCAATACATAGGTACAAGCTCTGCACTAGCATAAGTTTAGCAATTACGTAGCCTATGATTAGATACATGCGTAATGTTTCATGCGCAAATAATAGTTTCAAGCATATAGTTTCAAGCGTCCACGTATAGTTTCATCATGAATTCCATAGCATAGCATCAAGTCTCATGTTTGAGCATATAGTTTTATAAGCATAAAGTCTCATGTTTTAGTATATAGTTTCATAAGCATAAAGTCTCATGTTTAAGTATATAGTTTCATAAGCATCCAACATATAGTTTCAAGCTTCAAGTTTAAAGTTCAAGCATCAAGTTTATAGCTTCTCAAAGTGTACTAGTTTCCAAGTATAAGCATCAATGTAAGCATCATGTTTAAGTTTAAAAGCATTAAATAACATTTCAATCGTTTATTAAAATGTTTAACATGCTTCTCAGTCCCGAAGTAAAACAAATAAGTTTGAAAAGGGACAAATGAACTCACCTTGTGTCCGTAGTGATTGACTAAGTTGACTAAGAATGCACGCGCTCTTTGTTTGCACTTGTTATGATGTTCACGCTCCTGTATTGATTTCATAGTGTTGTAGTTTATAAGTATAAGTTTGTAAGAATTTGTTGTGCGTGTACATACTAGTGTTAGCCCCTAGGTTGGCTAACACTCGCGTATCACGGTTTCCATTCGGCCCCGATTGTTAGATATAATTTATATTTGTATATCATTTATTCAATTTTGAGTTCAACACTTCCCATCATATGTTGTTATTAACTTGATCTAACTTTCTTATATGTAAAATCTTGAACTTCTATAGTTCATAATTATACAACTCAAACCTTAATTTAAAGATTATGAATCTTTACAATTTATAGTATTTTGAATAATCGATTTCATAGTAAATAAATAACTATAAAGTTATCCTTGTAAAGCCAAATAGTTTAAGTGTCATATTATTTTAGGTTATACTCAAAATCGAATGGGCCGAATGTAGATGGGTCGTGTAGTCACCATTTGGACTTGGACCAGTTACAATTAACATGGGCCGGATAATGACCATGGGCCGAAATTGGGGTTGGGCCACCGGTTGGGTCTCGTGTAAACGATGTGGGCCGATCTAACCATAACAATCAAGGAATGCTATTGGGCTTGAAGGATACCAGTTCTGGGCCAATTAGATGGGGTTGGGCCGAACATTTCTGGTTGGGCTTTGGTGTGTCTCGGCTGGAAATAACAAGGTGGTTGACTGGTTCGGATGAACTGAACACCAGCGAACCTATCGACCATAAAGGTTCGGCAGCAGGTGGAGTGAGGCAGGTTCGTAGCTTGCACGGTTCGGCTACATGAACTTAAGGTTCGTCCTAGGCTTCGCACACAGGTTCGTGATCACACATGGTTCGGCTGAGGGTTGGGGTTCGGCTCTGCATGGGAAGGGTTTGTTCCAGCTGATGGTTCGTCTGTTGTTCAGGTTCGCGGCCAATAGTTCGGCACTCATGCAGGTTCGTGGCCTTTGCAGTAGGTTCGTCGGTGTAGGGTTTATTGCTGAAGGTTCGGTGGGTAGGTAGGGTTCGCTCAAGGAACCTAGGTAGGTTCGGCACCAGCACAGGGTTCGGGGAACCAGGGTTTCGGCTCACAAATAGTTCGCTCAAGTCTCATAGGTTCGTGAGTTCGTGAAAGTGTCTTGAGGGTTCGTTGGGTCTGATGGTTCGGCCGGCTAAGCATGCAACCGCCATAGGTTCGTCCACTGCCCATTTCACGAACCTGTTATCATCATCATCATCCAGACCTAATGGTTCTTGCTGGTTCTGTGGTCGACATAAGGGTTAGGGTATCGCGAAGTGGGAGGTTAAGGTGTAAAGATCCCAACTCGTTCGGTTGTGTGTGTGTCGACCCATGGATATAAAACCCTAATATTTCTCACTTTCTAAGCTTATTACCTCGAAAATGGCTGGTTAATCCCTCCGATCTGCTGTACTTTCAGGTAGGGAACTTCAAGATGGTCGTTTAGGCTCAAGAATCATCCAATTCCACCAAGATTTGAGAGAGTTATGGTGTTTTGAAGGATTGAATCTAGTGAGAGAGAGATGACGGTTTTGAATGTGTAGAGAGAGAGAGGGTTTGCAAGTAATGAGAAAAATAGCCTCATTCAAGGCTTTTATACCCCGAGGGTATCCGGGTTCGTTTCGGTTGCTCGGTTCGTATTTTCGTCGCGTTTCCGGTTCATTACGCGCGTTTTTCGTATTTAAGATAAAAAGAGTTTATTTAAAACTATTTGAATGTTATTTATTTCTAGAAATTATTCTAAATATCGTATTCTTTAATTTATTTATCGATATATATATATATTTTACGCGTTTTCGTTAATTTGTTCGCAAATTAACAAAAATGGTTTCTTTTAATTTTATTTATGATAAGTTTCAAAATTGTAAAATAGGAAATATTTTATTTCCTTAAATTTATGATCGCTCGTATCGTTCTTCGTTTTCGTTTTCGTTTCGTTTCGTCAGAACGCGTCGCCATCGCGCGTATTCGTTCGAATCGTCATTCGAACGAACACGACGATGGTTTGACTTTCTGATTCTTGTTCTATACTGTTCAGTCATTATTTCAGAACGTTAAACTCTCAGAATCATTCGTACAGATCGTCACCTATACGAATAACTCGTCGGTTTAGCATTCCGTAATAACAACCGTTATAGTTTCGTTCTGTTTAACCTCACATACGTTTATACACAATAACATCAAATCAAGTATCCATATGAATATTTTGTGTTGTCTGATATGTTTCTGACTGTTAAACCCTAAGGTTTTAATCAGATTTCAGACAATCGTATAATAATCTCGTGTTAAGCATAATGTGTCAATAGTTTAAACATAGTTTCACATAATGTGTACCTGAGTTACTGTACGATTTACTGTTGCGATCACTGTTCCGGCACGCGTCCGACACTGATGTTACAGTACGTTACGCGAACAAACACAAACAAATGTCAAATCTCGGGTCAGATCCATGAGATCTGATCAACAAGGGCAACTCAAGTTAGGTTTGGTAAATGATCACATGTGTGATATTACAGACAGATTTCACTAATAAACTGAGTTAAAACATTTTTCAATTGATATATGACACAAACGATTTTCAAAATAGTGTCAGAACCAGGTTAAAACTGGTTCAAGAAAAACAATGCGAGGCACAAGAAGGAGGGAGATGAAAGAAATCTCCCTTTTACTATCAAAGGCAAAGTCATGTCCTGTCAAGTGTGTGGTGGGATGGCAGCTCCACTTGTTGGTACGGTTGCCCTATATATAAGCATTACTTGACTTGATAAGGCAGAGGAAGTAATGGGAGTTAAACTTGTTTGATTTTACAATTTACAAAACGTGTAAATCTCCGATTTCAGCAATAAACATAACAAACTCAAATATTTGAGTAACTTTTCTAAACAAATGTGAAAATCCATTCTTATTTCCAACATAAGCGAACTCTCCACTTATCATTACATTACTATCGTGGAATGTCGAGATTGTGTGGTGCAAGCCCCTTTCGACATTCGGGGACAATATTGATAACAAAATAGAGGGAGTGAGCTTGTTCAAATGTGTAAAACCTTTTTACAAGAACCTAACTATTTTAAAACTCGCGTGAACTCACCAACCTAGTCTTGACATATTTTACACGTTCTTAAGTGACGAACAGGTGTGAGCATTATGCATGTTAGAGAGAGAAGATAGGATCCAATAGAGAACCTTACAACTCCTGTATAAAATCTTACAATGCCATAATGGCTACAAGATTCAAGACTTGCTCTTTTGCAAGCAATTTTGTGAAAAATCTTGGTCATGTCCAAGATGTCCAAATCATGTTGTAATAAAGTTAAATTATTAAGTCAGTTGTAATTTAACTTTACTTTACCAATGTAAATTAGTGTTCTCATATTATGTCACAACCCACGCCAAGCGCGGAATCCACGGCGCGTGACTATGTGTTCATGTGCCAATGTTGGAGAACAACCCGTGATTACTATGTTTCATAAAGTTAAGTTCATTTAAACAAGCATAGCATACATATTATACAACAAGTTTATCATAAGATAGTTATTATACAATACGATGCTATTGTTTTCTTTCTAGGTCACAACTAGTTCTGCTGTTGATCTTGACCTAAATTGATTTGCTGTCGTTCCCCGTTACCTGAAACATGTAGATAAAAGTCAACTACGAATAGTTGAGTGAGAATCATAAGTTTTGTTGATGAAAAATGATTGTTCAAACAATGATTTTCCATAAATGTAGTAATCACAAGTGATCAAACAGGTACTTTGAAATTGAATCTAATTGAGCATGCAAACATCAAACCTAATGATAAATGATCATTAGTAATGATTTTTAGCTCACATGATGAGGTCCAACCCACGGTTGGAGCGATTTGTGATAATGATCTTGTGTTCCCTCATATGATCATACCAGTACTACCAAGGGCTTGATAACAAGTTAATGATGTTCACATAAGAATGTGCCAAACTTAGCCTCCACATAACCAAAGTTCCCAAGTGATACGCTTGTTTTTAATGATTTTATAAAAGATTTACTTGATAATAGTTTGTCATGATCTTCCTGATGAAACCGATATATGATTTCACAGGAATTGATAAATGTTTATCATCATCCAGATGATACTGATATATGATTTCACAATATTTGATAAAATATGCTTTGAAAATGCATCTACATCTTCCACCCCGAGTTTTGGAAAACAAAACATAAAAAGAAAAGGGGTTATGAGTCTCACTGTTATATTTTGATGATGATGATCTTGATGTTCAGCTGATAGGAAATCCTATATGGTTCCTATAATAATTTATAACTAACTGAATTAATCACGACATTTTCGGATTAATCAAATAGATGTTGGTTGTTGATTATTCACTAAATTCCTAGATGAATTTCTGGCTTAGGAATAATCAATCCTTGTTATTGATTATTTAGGTATCATGAAACATGAGAATGTGATATTAAAATAGGTTTAATAACCATGCTCAATATACTAATCTGACTGTTATCATAAACATCAGATCGTTATTCCGGTGATTATCTGTATGCTTATCATTAGTTTGAAACACTTGGATGAAACCTAGCATTTCAAGAAATGATCAAGACAATCATAATCATTGTTAAAATCAAATGATTTAAACCATTTTAATCTAAGATATAGTTTCATGAAAACCGGGCATTACAACGGCTCAAAACAATGATTTAACCGTTAACCGTTCGAGTTCTTCGTTTATAATCATTCCTAGCCATCATCTAGGCAATAATCAACAACCCTAACTATCTCACTACGTTCAAAAACAAGATATAACCAATCAAAATCAAACTAGGAGGTTAAAACGAACCGTTACCTAACCAGACGGAGTTTCAACTGCAGAATAACGATCAGAACTCGTAGATATGATCCCTGGTGCGATCCACGCGATTAGAATGCTTCAAAATGGAGTTTGGATGATGAAAATATGATTTGGGGGTGTTTTTGAGCGTAAATGATCGAAAGAAAGAAGAAAAATGAGTTTTCTTCGCATCCTGATCTTAAAAACTTGTTTTTCAGCCGCCATCCACCCCGGGCGCATCGCCCCAGATGGAACGATGGGTTGGGGCGTACCGCGCGGATGCCAGATCGCAGATATTTTGGTTTTCCTTCGTTTCGCGATTCCGGGAGCATACGAACTCCGTTTTGCGCACGGTTTTCGCCTACATTCACGATTTTTCGAGCTCTTTCCAATGGTTATAATTTCAAGACCTGAAAAATTCAAGATATATGATCTCTTATTTAACGCTATCTTCAACTCAGCGTATCTTGAAATCAAAGCTTCGTTTCGTGATTTCGCTTACACTCATTTTCTTTATTTCCGAGATATTATTCTAACCTGAAAAATTTGAATTGTCACATATTATCATGTGCTATGTAAACAATCTGATCATTCCGATTCAACCGCGCCTCGAGACTATTCCGCCTGATGGGAATTCGATCCGACCCTGATGACCTGTTGTTGGGGTCATGCAAAAACCTAATTAACCTCGGTAGCTAGGGTAAGTCAGGTATCGTATCCACGAGGAACATGTGCTCAGTGTTATATAATTTCGTTTAACTAATTAAATGCATTTAAGAAAATAAACTTGAATGTTGGATTTTGGTTTTTATGTAAAACAAACTTAAGTAAACTAAAACGTAAATTAAAAAGTTGTAACAGTGTATAAAGATGGTGATCTCTCTAGGTTTCAAGTTAGTAAAACAACTAGGTATATCTTGATTTGTTAATTGGAAATCACATAGACATGATTCATGCTTAGATTATTAAACAATTATGATTTGGAACCAAGTCAATGACTTTGTTGACAACCGATAACTAGACCGATGTTGTTGACTCAGATAATTACTTCTTTCACAAAATGTAGGATTTTTAGAATACTTTAAAGTTAAACCAATAACATTAAACTTGACAATAAATGAAAGCAAGCAATGAGATTGAATTCAAAGTTGTAAAGTAAACCGAAAATCGTTTATCGTGTCACAATCAAACAATATTGAACATGTAAATCTATGAAAACAAATTCAATACCAATGTTTAACAAATCAAAATAAAACCTAGTTATCAAACCTAACCATTAACCCAGAGATGACCACGAACGAATTAGCCGGACATCACCAAACTTGAATCTTCAATCTTCATGTGAAATTGCATGATAGAATCTTGATCTTGATGTTTGGATTGATGTTCCGGGGCTTTAGAACGCTCCAAAGTGCTCCAAAATCGCCCAAGAACTGCCCCCAAAAGTGTGTTTTCTGTCCTAAGAAGATTCCCCCTCAAAAATAGGCAAATTAGGGTTAAAAAGCTGATTTTCGCGTTTTGGGCGTAGCCTACGCTGGGCTTATCTGAACGGTAGGAAAATTCTGCCAATGCTGACTTTTTGGGCGTAGCCTACGCCCGGGCGTAGCTTACGGTGACTTGGGCATAGCCTACGCCCAGTTTGACTTCACCAACAGCTTCGTCTCGTCGAGAAACTCAGTTTTCATATATTATGGATTCCGTAACTCATCTTCTAGCTCAATATGTGCGCTTCTGAAGTTCTAAGCTTTTCTCGGCTATTTCTGATCCGTCTGTGCATCGTTTTACCTCATTAACACCCCCGGGCATCCATCTAACGCGTCTTTACCTGCAAATCAACATTGTATCTCAAAGTATCATTGTTCCATGTGAAATGCACATAAAAACGCAACTTTAAACGATAAAAACACATGAAAAACAGACACGCATCAGACCAACCGGCCTTGGATGTGACAGTGACACGACTGACACTTAGGGCTTTGGGCCCGAAAAACTTGATAAAACATTATAATATGAACAAACTACTAACTTTACTTTTGAACTAAACATGTGAACTCAGCAACTTTATGTTGATACACTTTAACATGTTTTTTCACAGGGAATCAGAACGCTTAAAGCATAGGGATTGAACATAAGGAGCCACCTGAAGAGTCTTGCATGCATTTTAAACATTTTGGAACACTTTTACATTAATTGTTATGATGTGTGAACAATTTATTATTTCGTACAAGCTTCCGCAATATTTACTATATTACGTTGTAAAATTTGATAACTTATTTGCGATATTTAAGTAATGTCCATGTGTTTTCAAAAGCATATAGAGTCGTTATATATTACCAACGTATCTGATCATGCTACGTCATACCTAGCGGTATGACATCGCTAGTGGTAAATTTGGGGGTGTGACAGTTTGATTGAAAAAAAAACAGGTTTTTTAATACATATATGTAATCTTTTGTTAAATTAAATGCATAAAATTATTGTTTAAATATTAAATATTTATTTATATTAGGAGAGAGCAGAGATGAGAGATAATAGTAATTTTAGGATTTAACTAATTTATAAGACAAAGAAAATAACATTTGGGATATGATACCCTTATAATTTATGATTAAGCCCATCGATTAGCATTTATTTACAATCTTATCACTATACAAATTATATATATATATATATATATATATATAGGAGATTAATAAAATGAAAACCTTGTTTTAGTGAAAAAACCATGAAAACTCATGTAAAACGAACGTATTTTTTTTTGAAATTTTTTTACAGGTTTGTAACATTATTTGGCACATTTTTATAAAAAAAAAATAAAAAAGCGCCGAAGAAATATTTTTAAAAAAAATATTTTATAAGTTTTTTTTACGTTGTAAAACATACGTAACACTGAGTCAGATCTGACGTAATTTTTGTACGTTTTTACGTATGTTTTACAAATTTTCTTTTTTAATTGTGTTACGTATGTTTTACACAGCGGTTTGCTCGGTTTTCACAATAAAAAGTGGTTTTCAAATTATCCATACCCTATATATATATATAGGGGGAGGTTCCATTGAAAACCTTCATATTTGAGAAAACTAAGAAAACTAATCACAATTGTTATTAATCAATTTCGTTTTTCGTTTTTTATTTTACATTTTGTTTTATTATAAGGTTATATTTGTTAACAAAAAGAAAAAAATAAAAAAAATATATATAATTCATGTTATTACATATATGTAACTCATTGATTACATATATGTAACTTTTAAACTACATATATGAGTTACATATACGTAACTTTATTGGTTACATATACGTAATTTCGTAATCTACATATTTTTATTAAAAATTTTTGTTTGTTTATCACATTTCTAAGCCAATAATAAAAAATCATGAAAAAATTTTTTTAAAAATTCATTGGTTAGTAGGAGTTTTCTTGGTTTTCTCCAAAGTGAGGAGTTTTTATTTGAACCCTCCTCTATATATATAAACACACTTTATGATTGAATGTTGTGTTATTCCTTGAGATAAACTTTCAAGATTTTTTTTTTGGATTGAAGGGTAAACTCATAAATGCTTGAACATACATTTTTTGTTGTTGGCTTCTTATGTAGTGTTGGGACCAAATAATTTCTACAAAGACAAGGACAACGTGACCCTGCAAGTTAGCTAGCTAGGATTTTATATTTTTTTATATTATTATAAATAAAATCTGTATTTTATTAAAATAAAATTATAACATGTAGGTTTCTTATTTCATCTTTTGTGATTTATAATGTTTCATTGTATAATTTTCTTATCTCTATATAAAATATTATTTGAAAATAAAACAAACAAACATACATACATACATACATACATATATATTATATTTCCACTGTTTAGTAGGGTATAGGGTAGAAGTATGGAGGCAAACCTTAACTCTTATCATAGTTGGGATAGATCTGTTGCTCCGAAGGAATCCCCGACTTAAAGTTATCCTTTAAAATTAATTATCCCAATGCTTTTAACGTTATTTTCATAAAATAAGTAAAAAATAACTTAAAATTAGTGTAATTATAATTTTGGCCCTTGAAGCTCACATGTATATATGTATGTACCGCAAATGGGATGGATTATTTGAAAATAAACAAGTAAATGAAAGGTTATGCCCAAGGATACATTATAAAGTTACGAACCAATGTTTCAATCATTTAAATTTAATATTTAATATTTTTACTTTAGTTTATCATTTAGAGTAGAAATTAAAATATGATGCAGCATAGTGATGAGTAAAAAAAAACTCAAAAAAAGCTTGTTCAATCCAGAAAGTAATAACAGTTGCACGGACGGAATTGATAATCTCATTCCAATAATCCAACATTTAACCTCTTCAAAAATTAACATTTGTGTAAGAGAAATTTAAATATAAATCATTTTTGTGTGAAAAAGGTAGAAAGCAATATGAGTATAACATGTTAGATGATCGAAAAAAATTAAGTAATGATAATTTTCTTATAACATCTTTTGTTGATTTTTCTCTAATTTTTACAACTCTTTTTAAACGTTTATAACTTTTTTCATATTTTATTATTTAAAAAAAATTATATCATAAAATTCAACATTTTTTTATTTTTGATACAAATATAGTATTGATATATAAAACATCATAATTTTTAAAACTTTTTATAAATCATATCAAATTATTAGAGCGTGTGCTCTATTTTTGATCGAATGGACTCAAATCTCATCCGACCTGACTCTATCCGAATTAGAATTCGATTCGGATTTGGATATATCCGAATAACCCGAACAACTAGAATAGAGCTGAATAAAAATTTCCTCATTTTTTTTCTTGTTTTGTGTATTTATTTTTTCGTATATTTTGGTCCATAAAAGTAAACATTTTACTAGTATAGATTTATAACACAACATTTTAAAGTTCAAAATTTAAAAAAAAATCACAAATCCATCATAATAAAATAGTCTACGTAAATTCGGTGACTCATAAAAAATGTATCTAATCAAACCGAACAACTCGAATTTAATAGGGGTCAATTGTCTCGAAATCGGATTATTCGGATACCCAAACAACCGAATAACCCTAACCACATAAAACCAGATATTCGAATCTGACCCAAATATCCGAATAATTTTTTCGGATTTGGATTGATCCAACCCGAACAACCCGAATCAAGTTTTTTAGATTTCCGATACGATTCGGGTTTCAATTTTTTTCGGATTTTGGATTTTTTGAACATTGTAGTGGAATTAACCCGATCAAACAATATCAACTTATAACCTCCAAGGAAATAGTGTAGTAGTTTGAGTGGAGGAGAGATAATATAGAAGTATCAAGTTCAATATCTATTAAGTCTGGTTTTTTTTTAAGGACACAAACCCGGTTGCTTGTGTCCGCTTTTTACCTGTTTCCTCTAGTTAATTGGTATTGGAGGACCCAAGAGTTAATCACCTAAGTGAGTTCCCACGATTCAAAAAAGAAAATGTAAAGCATTAATCTTAGAATTTTCTTCTTTCTTAATCATTTTCGCGTATATAATCCAAAAGACCAACATGCATACCCTCTCCATTAAAGATGGACATTAGAGACGGAATATGAGCACGAATGGTTTAGTTTTCCATCATGACTAGGATTTACAAAACACTCACAATAACAAACAAATCACAAACTTACTCAGTATATTCTTACTCTAGGGTCTGGGGAAGGATGAAGACAAACTTTACTCCCATCCCAGTTAGGATAGAGAGGCTGCTCCGAATGAGTCACCAACTCAATGTTATCGTTTAAAGTTAATCATTTTAATGTTTTTAATGTTATTTTCACAAAGTACGTAAAATAACATTAAAATAAGAGTAATTTTACTTTTCCCCTTGAGGCCCACACATTATATGTGTGCACCGCAAATGATGCGTTTATAAAGCACTCACGATATGTAATACAAATTGGCTCTCATACCACAACGTTAATTGTTAGAATACAAACATAATTACACTCGTTTATTACACAAGCATATTGAACATAAATCATCAGGAGCAATTGTTTAATGATAATTCATTGCATGCAAACAAAAACATAGATTATACAAAGCAAGTAAGGTCTGGATAAGCAGCTAAATAGCAAGAAACCCGGTCTAGAATATATATGACCACTTGACCAATTGGCTTATTTATTATTAATAACTTGAACTCAAAAACAAATTGACACACTTGCTCCAGCTGATCCATTTGCAGTACAATAGATCCAATCCTGCATGAGTTATTAATGATCAATTGACATCGGGATTTGATCAAGTCGAGCCACAGGAACACAAACCAAAGGGTTCGCTTTAGGAAGGTTTATACCACGTCCCTCATCCATATCAACTCTTTCAAGATTCCCATCTTCCCCAGCCTTCCACTCAAAACATTGAATCATGGCACCAAAAGTTGCGTAGACCATTTGTAACCCTAATGAAGTCCCTGGACACATCCTCCTTCCACTACCAAATGGTAAAAGCTCAAAGTATTGTCCTCTCACATCCATCTGTTTCTCCTCAAATCTTTCAGGCCTGAACTCGAGTGGGTTTTCCCAGCAGTTTGGGTCTCTACCGAGGCCCATATGTTGATAAAAACATTAGTGTTTGCTTGAATATGGTAACCTGCAAGAGTTCGATCTTCTGTTGATTTTCTTGGAATCAATGGGACCGGTGGGTGGAGACGTAAGGTTTCCTTGATGATTGCCCTGAGGTATGGAAGGTTTTGCACGTCTGATTCTTGTATAAGTCTGTCTTTGCCTACAACATTATCGATTTCTGCTACTGCTTTTCTCATGATGTTTGGATGATTAATGAGTTCTGATAAACCCCATTCTGCAATAATCGCAGAGTTGTCTGTTCCTGCAACAAATATATTCTGGAATGACAGGATATATAGATTAGCATTTGCTTAAACACATAAAATACATGCATGAAGATACCATGGGCTTAAATTTTTACTTACCAAAATGAAGGCTTTGATGTTTTCTCTTGTCAAATTTATATCCATGGTTTCATCCTCTGCAATATGAAGTAAGATGCTGAGCAAGTCCTTCTCTTGAGATTGTGCCTCTTCATGCTCTTTAATAATCTTCTCGATCAATGCATCAAATCTTCTATGAATATCCTTCACCCTCTTTCCAAACCACTGCAAGTCAAGATTCTTAAACAACCATATGTTATCTGAGAGGTTGAAGGAACCCATATTAGCCAATCTTGATAATAATAATAGTCAGGGGACTATTGATGTAATTTTGACTTTATGATTGTTTAAAGTATCTAGAAGGTCATAGATATTTTAGTAGATTAACATAAACACCATGTTTATAGGTTTTATCCTAAAGGAACAGGATAAACGCCTAATGTTTAGGTGTTTCTGTTGGATACATGTTTTATATATAGGGCTGATTTGCGATGGAAGTAATCAGAACTTTGATTAATAAATTGGAGAAGGATTTCCAAGTAATCTCTTTGTTTCTGCTTGTTTGTTTACAAATCTGGTACCAATTTCCAACAATTGGTATCAGAGCGCAAGGAGTCGAAGGGATCTGTGACGATTCAAAGGGCTGGATCGAAGCAACTAATCAGCAGTACCAGAGAAGACGGAGATCTTAGCTGCACCAGAGAAGAAGCCGAAGACTTCAATGGCGGAAAAGGGGGACGCGAACAAGCAATTGGCAACGACGAAGGAGAATTCCAATCTCTCATTCCAGTGCCCAATCCTGACGACCACAAACTACCCGATATGGTCGCTCAGGATCAAAGCTATATTCAGGGCACATGGAATTTGGGAGGCTATTGAACCTGGAACGGATGTGGACCCAAGAAAAGACAATTCAGCCATCGCTTACCTCTATCAATCACTTCTAGAAGACTTGGTGCTGCAAATCGCACACTGCGAACACGCCAAGGATATCTGGGAGGCGATTAAGACTCGACACCTGGGGGTAGAACGAGTCATGGAGGCAAGGCTACAGACCCTCAAAGCTGAGTTTGAAGCTGCCAGGATGAAGAACAATGAAAGGATAGATGATTTTGCCGCAAAGCTCGCCGGAATCTCCTCAAAGTCAGCGGCCCTTGGGTCTATAATTGAAGAAACCACCCTAGTTAGGAAATTGCTAACTGCTATACCAGAAAGATTCTTAAATATAGAAGCTACAATTGAGCAACTAGTGGACCTCAAAACGGTGAAATTCCAAGAAGTGGTTGGGAGGCTAAAGGCCTATGAAGAAAGGACAGGGGCCTGCAGCTCAAGCTCAAACCAAGAACAACTCCTAGCACAAGACCACGACTCAAAGAAGATAAGACATGACAAGGGGTATGGCCGTGGCCGAGGGAATGGCCAAGACAATGCCAGAGGTAGAGGCAGGGGTCGTGGGCGCTCAGGAGGACGTGGAAGAGGAGCAGGGCGTGGCACAGATAATTATGAGGGAGGACAATCTGCTGAGAAATTCAAGAAAGACAGATCGAAGCTTCAATGCTTCAGATGTGATGGGTACGGTCACTTTTCAGCAGATTGTCCTACCAGAAAGAATGATGAGCAGGCGAACCTGGCTCATGCAACCACCGATGGTCCTACACTTCTGATGGCAGTGGCAGGTCAAAAGGAACAGATACACCTGTCTGAGAACAAGGTGTTTCCAGCAAAATACGAGTCACAGGAAGATGGAGACCAAGTGTGGTACCTGGATACAGGGGTAACAAGCCATATGACTGGAAACAGGAACCTATTCACTAGCCTCGACACAAATGTGGAAGGTACGGTTAGGTTCGGGGACAACTCTTGTGTGACAGTGGAAGGAAGAGGCTCGATCCTTTTGGAGTGCAAGACAGGAGATCAAAGACTGCTTGCAAACATCCTCTACATCCCATTCTTGAAGAGCAACATCTTCAGCCTGGGACAAGCAGATGAAGAAGGATACGAAGTACAAATCAAGCAAGGTACTCTAACCTTAATCGAACCTGATGGAACTGTGATGATGAAGGTGAGTAGATCTGCCAACAGACTGTACAAAATCAGCCTCAAGACTGCAACACCAGTATGTCTCCTGTCAAAAATCAACAACCCAAGTTGGCTATGGCACGCCCGGCTTGGGCACATAAGCTTTGACACAATCAGGAGTTTGGGAACCAGTAACCTGGTCGAAGGAGTTCCAAAGCTAAGCCATCCCACACAGTTGTGCGAAGCTTGTCTCGCAGGAAAACATGCAAGACAACCTTTCCCTAACCACACAAGCTTTAGGGCACAAACACCACTCGAACAAGTGTATGGAGACCTTTGTGGACCCATCACCCCTGCAACCTCAGCCGGAAACAGATATTTCTTTCTCATCGTGGATGACCACAGCAGGTTTATGTGGGTGTTCATGTTAAAATCAAAGGACGAAGCATTCAGGAAGTTCAAGGAGTTCAAGACCATGGATGAAAGACAATATGGGAGGAAGATAAAGACTTTTAGAACTGACAGGGGAGGAGAGTTCAATTCCAGCGAGTTCAAACGATTTTGTGAGGATGAAGGCATCTCAAGACAACTGACAGCCCCATACACGCCCCAACAGAATGGAATAGTCGAAAGGAGGAATCGAACCGTTCTGAACGCCACAAGGAGCATGCTTAATGCAATGAGCATGCCTCAAAACATGTGGGCCGAAGCTGTAAGACACTCCGTATACATCCTAAACCGAATGCCTTCGAAAGCCCTAAAAGACAAGACCCCTTTTGAAGCAATGAAAGGAAGAAGACCAAGACTTGACTACCTCCGAGTATTCGGGTGTGTAGGATATGTGAAGAATACTGGAGGCCAACTAAAGAAGCTGGATGACCGAAGCACACCTATGGTTCACCTGGGAATCGAACCTGGGTCGAAGGCATACAGGATGTATGACGTAGAGAACAAAAAAATTGTGATAAGTCGAGATGTAAAGTTTAATGAAGCCGGAAAGTGGAATTGGGAACATCATCAAAAGGTTGATCACAACCTGGAAGAGGAGTTCACCATAGAAGAAAGTTTCCCAATGGCCTATGATCAAAATGAAGAATTCGACAGTCCACAGGATCTGAATGGAAGTGACCATGTACCAGTCAATAGCCCACCAAGCAAAGAAACCTCACCACCCTCTGCTTTCAGCAGTCCCAGATCAAGAGTCCAAAAGAGGGGACCAATGTTACCTGACTCACCCTTAATCAGGAATGAGTCTGATCCAGCTGCAGCCCCTGAAAAGACATTTGACAATACACCAATTCAAGGATTCAAAAACTTGAATGAAGTGTATGACCTCCTGCTCACAGAAGGAGAACCAATGAACTTCTCAGAGGCAGCTGGAAAGAAAGAATGGGAAGAAGCCATGCGGAGTGAAATAGCTTCCATAGAAAGAAACAACACCTGGAAGCTAACCAACCTACCTGCAGGACACAGACCCATAGGATTGAAGTGGGTCTTCAAGATAAAAAGGGACTCAAAGGATCAGATCACAAGACACAAAGCTCGGTTGGTGGCAAAGGGTTATGTTCAGCAGCATGGTGTGGATTATGAAGAGGTGTTCGCCCCAGTTGCAAGGCTAGAGACTGTGAGGCTGGTACTTGCTCTATCGGCTCAAAGAGGCTGGACTGTGCATCATCTGGATGTAAAGACAGCATTCTTACACGGAGAACTGAATGAGGAAGTTTTTGTCAAACAGCCAGAAGGGTTTGAGAAAAAAGGACATGAAGAAAAGGTGTACAAGTTAACAAAAGCCCTGTATGGACTAAAGCAGGCCCCTAGGGCCTGGAACCTAAAGTTGGATGGGGTAATGAAAGACAATAAGTTCACAAGGTGTAAACTGGAGCAAGCAGTTTACACAAAACATTCAAGAAATAGTATCACAATAGTAGTCATTTATGTAGATGACCTACTAGTAACCGGGAATAATAGTGAAGAGATCAATCAATTCAAGACCCAAATGAGACAAAGGTTTGAAATGAGTGATCTGGGGCTGTTATCGTATTATCTGGGGCTGGAAGTATCACAAGGCAATCAGGGGATCAAGATAACTCAAACCAACTATGCAAGGAAGATACTCAAATTGGCTGGGTTGGCAGAGTGCAATCCCACAAAATTCCCAATGGAACCGGGATTAAGATTAACAAAAGAAGATGATAGCAGAGAAGTAAACGCAACTGAATACAGAAAAATAATTGGGTGTCTCAGGTACTTAACTCACACAAGACCTGATTTACTCTATGCAGTTGGATACACCAGTCGCTATATGCAGACTCCAAGAGTTACTCATCAGCAAGCAGTGAAGCACATTCTCAGGTATATCAAAGGATCGATCAACCTGGGAATTTGTTATCCAAGAGGAGGAGAAGGCACACTAATGGGATACAGTGATAGCAGTTATTCAGCTGATCAGGAGGATGGAAAAGGAACCACAGGTGTGGTGTTTTACTTCAACAACAGGCCGATAACTTGGCTCTCACAGAAGCAACCAACAGTGGCACTCTCTTCATGTGAGGCTGAATTCATGGCGGCTACATCAGCAGCTTGTCAAGCCATTTGGCTGAAAGGATTGATTGCTGAGATAACTGGGCAGGAGGAAGCACAAGTTGTGATCAAAGTGGACAACAAGTCAGCAATAGCATTGATGAAGAATCCTGTTTTTCATGGCAGGAGCAAGCACATCAATACAAGGTTTCACTACATCCGAGAGTGTGTTGAAAAGGAGCAAATAAAAGTTGAACATGTTAGTGGGGAAGAACAATGTGCTGATATACTCACAAAAGCTCTGCCGAAGCTGAGATTTGCTGAAATGAGAAAGTTGCTTGGAGTAGAGGAGATTGAAGAATCGAAGACGTAGAAGACAAAGCAAAATCAAGATTGGGGGGGAGATTATTAGCCAATCTTGATAATAATAATAGTCAGGGGACTATTGATGTAATTTTGTCTTTATGATTGTTTAAAGTATCTAGAAGGTCATAGATATTTTAGTAGATTAACATAAACACCATGTTTATAGGTTTTATCCTAAAGGAACAGGATAAACGCCTAATGTTTAGGTGTTTCTGTTGGATACATGTTTTATATATAGGGCTGATTTGCGATGGAAGTAATCAGAACTTTGATTAATAAATTGGAGAAGGATTTCCAAGTAATCTCTTTGTTTCTGCTTGTTTGTTTACAAATCTGGTACCAATTTCCAACAACCCATTGCCTCAGTGATCTCAAAAATCAGTTTCCGTATGTCATCCGCTTGACCGGCCTGTTCGGAACATCTTTCGCCCGAAAGTACTCTTGATATCAAGTTATTAGTCACCTTCACCAACTCCGAATTAAGATTTACCGCCGCCCTCCCAACCGTTTGAGATATTGATTTTATAAAATGGTTAATCTCATCTTGCCTAACTTGAAGCAAAGAGTCAATTGTTGTGCCATTTAAGAGTTGTGACATGACTATCGTTTTCATGAATTTCCAATACGATCCGTATGGAGCAAAGGCGAAATCTTTTGATCCGTAAGTTATGTTTGTTGTGGCTGAGTTTCTGATATGTGCTGATTGGATCACATGGACTTCTTGCATGCAAGGGTTTACGTGGATTGCATGGTCTCCTCCATGAAGTTGTTTCTTATTTAATTAGTTGTTTTTTTAATTAGTTATAATTCTAGTTGGTGTGTTAACGTGGGTTTTAGTGAGTGAGGAAATAAAGGAGTGATGGTCCATGATCTCCTCCATGCGAGTAGTGTTTTGGTAGTAGTGTTTTGTTATTTATGTTTAATTTTTGTGAATGAGGAGGCATTCGGAATTTGTGCAAAATAATCCTTTCCAAAATTCTCTATTCTTCTTAAACAGCCGATCTAACCACATCAGTGGTATCAGAGCGGTGTTGATCTATGGCGAAGCGGTCGAATGCTGAATTCCAACAAGAGACGGATGAGCGTTTGGCGAAACATGAACAACTTCTTGAGGGTATTTTAGCCGAACTGAAGAATCTTTCCAACGTTGGAACTAACACGGGTTCTACTAGTGGTGTCTTAGCCACCACCACCAAGCCGTATTTGAAACTTCATTTTCCTCGATATGATGGCGGTGACCCTGCGGGGTGGTTGTACCAGGCGGAGCAATACTTCGAATTTCAGGGAGTGGCAGCTATTGATAAGGTCCATCTCGCCTCCTTCCACCTGGATGGTGTCGCTCTTCAATGGCACCGTTGGCTCTCTAAATCTACTGGCCCGATGACTTGGCTCGAGTTTTCACGTGCAATTCAAGGCCGGTTTGGTCCGACCGATTATGATGACCCGGCAGAGGCGATTACCCGCTTAAAACAAACTTCTATTGTTGTTGTGTATCAAGAAGAATTTGAACGTTTGTCTCATCGTCTGGATGGGTTACCAGAGCCATTCTTGGTTGGCTGTTTTATTGGGGGCCTCAAAGATGATATCCGCATAGAGGTTCGCTTGAAGAATCCAAAAACTTTGACTACTGCCATTAGTTTGGCCCGACTAGTTGAAGAAAAACTAAATCTTTCCAAGCAGCCGGCCTCGGTTACTTTACCGGTGGGCGTTTCCACCCCAAAAAATTCTTCCGTTGGACTCTTGGGGCCAGGCCCTAGTTCACGGTATTCTTCTTCGCCAACGCGCCGTCTTTCTCAAGCTGAAGCGAAGGAACGCAGAGAGAAGGGATTGTGTTATTACTGCGATGAAAAATTTGTGCCCGGTCATAGGTGTTCCAAGCCGCAATTATTTATGATCCATGATTCAGCCGATTCAGACGAGCCCGATCCAATTCTGAAAGCTCGTGCTTCTCCTGAGTTCCACCTTGAGGACAAGGTGGTTTTGAGGGAAAGGGGTTGATATGTGCTGATTGGATCACATGGACTTCTTGCATGCAAGGGTTTACGTGGATTGCATGGTCTCCTCCATGAAGTTGTTTCTTATTTAATTAGTTGTTTTTTTAATTAGTTATAATTCTAGTTGGTGTGTTAACGTGGGTTTTAGTGAGTGAGGAAATAAAGGAGTGATGGTCCATGATCTCCTCCATGCGAGTAGTGTTTTGGTAGTAGTGTTTTGTTATTTATGTTTAATTTTTGTGAATGAGGAGGCATTCGGAATTTGTGCAAAATAATCCTTTCCAAAATTCTCTATTCTTCTTAAACAGCCGATCTAACCACATCAGTTTCGTGGTCGATCTAAATAAGCATTTTCATAGGTTTTAAGGAACTTTTGGGCTATTTTAGGTGAACAAGTGACGACACAAGGTTCACTGCCCATAAAAAGCCGAAAAACCGGGCCGTATCTGTTGGTTCAGGCCCCACTTTAAACTCACAACACACTCACAAAATAACGTTCTGTGTATTGAAACTTGAAAGGAATTACAAGAGATAAAAATGAAGTAAACTAACTACTATCCTATTTATATTAAAAACAAACAAACACATGCTAAACTAACTAATTCCACTTCCGGGAAAAAAACAACTAACTTCAACTTGGAAGTCCACTTCTCATGCGCATTCTCGGTCATCCTTTTTCCCGGTCAATAGCTTGCCTATTATTGAAAACGTGCAGAAAGAATCCAAAGTCAAATAACCCGTGAACCATGGTCAGCAACCCATGAACCCGATTAACCCAACAGTATCGGAGAGAAAGCCTGTGAAAAGCTTGATGAGGGATTGGAGTAAAAAGATGAAGGTGACCAATAATGGGAAGGGAAAATGGGGTTGGTGGAAGATGAGATTTTGCATGCTTAAATTTGAAGAACGCTAAGGTCATGGCGATGGAGATCAGCAATACGAGAAAATGGAAGAAGTAGGGTTGAAAATCAGCCATGGTTAATTCAACGACCTGCTAACTAAATGATAATGTGACGATCTTAATTAAGAGTTCGATGTAATTTATAGGAAAAATATATGAGAAATTACATGTATTCCCTTCTAATCTTACCAAATTACATTTTTTTTCTCCAAATTTAAAATTTTTGACACGTAATCATGTATCATACTCGGTATATCTTATAGTTAACAAAGATAAAGTACGGTTTGAGAAGGGTAAGACAAAGACAACCTTACTTCTACCATTAAGATAAAGACAACCTTACCTCTACCTCTAGAAATATGAAGGTTGCTTCCAATGAGATTCCGGCTCATAATGTCTGATTAAACGACCAACCCGGCTCATTGCATGAACTGTTCAACCGAAACCTTAAATTCCACGTACTGTATATTATTTGTTGGCATTTTTTCTTATTTGAAATACTTTTCTTCAACAAATTAATAACATCTGGGGGGCTTCCGGGCTTGATTATGTAAACTTCTATTAGGACAATTAAAAATTGGTCATTATGTTGTACTTGGTCTTGAATCATGTCTAACCATGCAAACAATATATTTTTGTTTTTCTAGATCCACTACAAGAATACACTTATCTAACGGAATAGATACAACGATGACATTTATCATCGTCATAAACAAGCTAATAATGACGACATGTCACACGATAAAATTTCTAGAAAATCTTGACTAATATGTCCACGTGTAAACAACTAATACGTTGATCACGTCTGAAAAAACTTATCAACTTTATAGGGACGGCATATCGTCGTTAAAATTTTAATTATATTTTAGTTTAATTAAAAAAAATTAAAATAAAAAATGCATTCATAAAAAGTATGTGAATTAATAAAACGAAATCCCCATTTTAGTGTGAAACCATGAAAACCATCGGAGCCTATTTTGTAAACCCATGTAAACATGCATAATGTTGCGTAAGATCTGATGAATTTTTTTTACATTTTGTTACGTATGTTTTACATGGTTATGTAAAAAAAATTAAAATATATACTATGCGTTTTTTTGATTTTTTTAAAAACATGTGCCAAATAGTGTTACAAACATGTAATTTTTTTTTAAAAAATACGTTTTTTTATATATTTGCATGGTTTTCGAACAAATAAGTGGTTTTCAAATTATTCTTGTGTATGTATGTATGTATGTACGTATGTCATCAAGGGATCAAACAAACATGCATAATAATAATAATAACAATTAACAATTGTAATAAGTTTCACTCAAGATAACTTCTAATGACTATACAAGTATGACCCAAATTAGCACTTAACAAGTTAACTATATTAACACCTAATTAGTAAACAATTTTGACCGAAATCAAATTTTAAGATGGATAATTATAAGTTAGAAGTAAACGGTAAAAACATTTTACTAGAATTATAAGCCCCAAGTTTAAGAAGCCCAGGCAAGGGCCTAATTTTTTTTTAAAGAGGAGCAGACCTTGCACCACTGAAAATTTAGAGAGCATTTGATGATTTTTTTATATAAAATATAATTATAATTTCATACAATTTAGTACTTTAAATAATAAAATAATCATATAATTTTGTTAAGCACTAATTTTTTTATAGTTTATTTATATTTTATTTATATTTTATATTTAATAGTTTATTTATATTTAAAAGTTTATTGGTTAAGCACTAATTTTTTTAAAGTTTTTGAATAATTTATATTTTATGATAATTTGGTTAAAAAAGTGTGTTTTTAATTAATATATTTTTAATGTATTAAAAAATCTTTTAAAAATATATAAAAAGTATATTTAATATGAGATGTATGGAAAGAAATGAGAAATCAAAGTTGAGATGCTCTATAAACATATCTTAATATACAATCTTTAACCTAAATAAATCAAGGTTTTTAAAATATTTATTTTAAATAAATGAATTTTAAAATATTTATTTTAAATATCATAATATATATTTTTCAAATATGTTTTGTAAAAAATTAATGAATTGATTTATGTTCTAATCATATTATTTTCAAATTTAATACAATCATTAATATTTAGTTGGAAAAAGATGTGAGAAAAAAAAAATTTAATGAAATTTAATAGGAAACAGAGACGGAAAAAACAACTGTTAGTTAGTTTAATTGTATAGATATAAATATAGATGTAGAATCACATGGTATTCAGTGGCGGAGCTTGAAAAGTATATCCGAGGGGGCCGAAAGTTATGGGGCAAAAATTTTATCCTTATTGCTATGATTCGGGCTAAGAATTCGGGTTGACACATGATAGTTCGGGTCAGATCAAATGATTTAAAGCTTAAAATATCAAATATTTTTGTTTCACTAAAAAAAACTATATTCTTGTATTAACCAAGACATTAAATGTTTAAGACGAAAAAGTAAGTGCCCAGGAGAAAAATCACAATTCATCGCGATGACCTTTAAGCTCTTTGAACTCATTGATTATACACTACGAATCAAACTTCTCAGCAATTTCCCTTCCTCAACAATTTTTTTTTGCTAAGACGATTCTTGAAATAGGTAATACTCAATAGTTAGGGCCCGTTTAAATTTTTAAGGCTCAAAACAAGCTTTAAACTCAAGATCGACTAATGAAAAAGATAACAACCGACACTGTGAACCCTTAAAAGTAATATTAAAACTTACAATATTAGTTCAACTTTATTATTTTTTTTTAAATCGAAGGGGGCCCAAAGAATTTTATGAAGTAGAACCGAAGGGGCCGGGCTCAATATCTATAAAATTTTTCGACCGAAAACCACTATATCAAGACTTCTGACCAGAAAAACGGCATGGGCCCGGGCACCCCCGGCCCCTTAAAACCTCCGCCGATGATGGTATTGAAATAGTTTAACCGTACCTTAAATTTCAAATGATAAGTCATGCATGACATGTTTAATTTTTTATTAAATGTAGAATTTTGAACGCATTCGAATTGGTCTTTATCTCCGCTCGATGTTGACCTAATTGGTATTGAATCATATCTAACCATGCATATAAATATAATATAATTTTGTTTCTAAAATGTTTGGTTTTATGAAAATAAACTCTACATAAAACTCATCAAGGAATCAAACAAATTTACATAAAAAATTAATAAATAAATAAACACTTTAATTAGTAACTTGTAACCCTTGAATTGAGTGTTGTGTTATTCCTTGAGATAAACTTTCAAGATTTCTTGAAATTTTAGAATGAAGGGTAAATTCATATGTGCTTGAACATACATTTTTTGTTGTTGGCTTCTTGTGTAGTGTTGGTACCAAATAATTTCTACAAAGACAAGCACCACTTAAATTTCGTGATAGACGGCTACGAGATCTTCCAAAATCGCGAACCCTTTGGGTTGGTTGGTGGGTCCAAAAAATTAAAAAAAGAAAATCAAATTTCTCTAACCTAACCCTACAACTCAAGTCTCTACGCCATCAAAGGTATAATATTTATTAAAATTGGAGTTTGTGCCCACAGATGTTATGTGTTGAAGAAAAGTCTTTCAAATAAGAAAAAAAAAAAGCCACCAAATAATATACAGTACGCGGAATTTAAGGTTTCGGTTGAACAGTTCATGCAATGCGTGTACAGATTCTATTAGTTAGAAGAAAGTGCAAATTTCGTATATTATCCTTCTAAAATTACATATTTCTCAAATCGTGTTTGAATAACTTATCTATTATGTGTCAGTAAGGTATGTTTTCATATATTTCCTACAGACCTTACAAACTGGGATTACACTGGTTATGTGTTTTTTTGTTATGTGTCGGTACGCAAACCTTCATTTTTTAGAAAACTTAAAAAACTAATCATAATTGTTATCAATCAATTTCGTATTTTTTTTTGTTTTTCATTTTGTTTTATTATAAAGTTAGATTTGTTAACGAAAAGAAAAAAATAATAAAAAAATAAATGTAACTCATGTTATTACATATATGTAATTCATTGATTACATATATGTAACTTGTACACTACATATATGAGTTACATATATGTACCTTTATAGGTTACATATACGTAACTTCGTAATCTACATATTTTTATTAAAAAAAATTATAACATTTCTAAGCTAATAATAAAAAATCATGAAAATTTTTTTTAAAAAATTGATTGGTTAATAGGATTTTTCTTAGTTTTCTCCAGAGTGATGAGTTTTTTTTAATCCTCCCCTATATATATATTTGTGTGTGTGCGTATATGTGTATATATTATACTAGATTATTACCCCGTGTATTACACGGAATAAATATAAAATATTAAATAGTTAAAACTGATAATTTAGATACCATAAAAATAATATTTTGATATAAAATGATTATGTTACGTATTAATAAATACTTTAAGTAGTAAAAAAACAATTAAAAAGTTTAATGAAAATTTTATGAGAGTAAAACAAGTTTGTTATTCTTTTATTATATAGTATAGATGTTTCAAACCAGTAGTTTTATGAAAATTTATATGTTGGATATCATATCAACAGTTATTAAAAATCTTATGATTTAAAAATTATAAATTTTATTTTAAAATAAGATATAATTGGAACTTAATTATGATTATTAAGTTATAATAAATTACTAAAATAAAAAGATTTATATTTTTTACATTTCATTATATAATTTAATTATTTAAAATCATTAACATTAAATAGGAGAGAGAGTTAATAAAATATAATTGAATGAGAGATGAATGTGAAATTGACAAGTGTCAAAAATTAATAACAAATGAATATGAGAATGACATGTGGCAAACTTGTTATTCTTTTATTATATAGTATAGATAGATATGTCGACCCTCAAATTCCACTAATTCACTACTACAAAAATCACCATAATACAACCTTTATATTTAAAAAAGGCTGCATTTGCCGAAGCTGCATTAGATCTAATGCAACTTTTTATTACATAATGCAACTTTTTAAATGTTATGTAATAAAAAGGTTGCATTAAGCTGATGCAACTTAAGCTAATGCAACCTATTTGCAACATTTTGTGACAAAAAATGTCACATTAGGCTTATTATGTAGTAGTGATTTTACCGTAATTTTACTTAATTTTTGTGAAAATAACATTAAAAACGTTAGGTTGATTGGTTAATCAGGCATTATGAGCCGAAGATCTCATTTGAAGCAACCTATCAGATCGTACCTTAAATTTGCTAATGATAAGATATATTGAGTACGACGACGATGATACATTATGTGACAAAAACTTTAAATTTGAAGAAAATATGTAATTTGGTAAGTTTAGAAGGGAATACATGTAATTTCTCATATTTTTTTTCCCATAAATTACATCATCCTCTTAATTAAGTTCATCACATTATCATTTAGTTAGCAGGTCGCTGAATTAACCATGGCTGATTTCCAACCCTACTTCTTCCATTCTCATATTGGTTATCTCCATCACCATGACCATAGCATTCTTTAAATCTAAGCATGCAAAATCTCATCTTCCACCAACCCCATTTTCACTTCCCATTATTGGTCATTGTGACAATTCGCAATTCCAGGTTAGAATTTCGTGTCTTAGTCTTAATTAAGCCTTATTAAGATTAAAATAATCAAAACAAACCGTAAGAATCTAATGAAAACTCATGAGTCAAAGAAAGAACAAGGACACACATTTGAAACCTAAATCGCGACAAATTTGCGAAAAGGCAATTCGGCATGCGTAGACGTCAAATTCATGACAACCCGAACTTCCTAACCACATTATATTCCTAATGGGATGTAATTGGAAGTATAACAATGGTGGTTGATCAAATGTAACAATTCCCAAAGATACGCGCGAAAAAGCCGAAAAATCAATTTGCAAAAATCATAAAACTCATGTGTTGGATGATTCCTTTCACACTAATACCTTCTAATCTGGTTCAATAGATATGTTGATGAAAAATATCTGATCAAACTTATTCAAGAAGCAAGAATTCCATAAATATCCAATAGTTGACTTTTCAAGTCAACATTTTTGCCTCTTAAACCCCAAAAATTCGACCAGAGCTATTTCTCACCTTCCAAGAGCTTCCAACAACATCTAAACATCATTTCTAGGCAATATAAACTGAGAACCAAGATCAAGAACCATCAAAACAAGAAATCAACATCCAAAAGTTGATTTTCAAGTGGGTTTTCAAGCCAAAACTCAACCAAGTAAGTTTTGATCTTAATTTTTGGTTCTAATAACTTCAAATAGGTTAAACAAACATGTTTGAATGATAGTTAAAGTTTGGAAACCATCAGATGCTCAAAAACCATGAAAAGGGCATTTTTGTCGAAAAACCCGATTTTTCAAAGTTGTCCAAATCACGATTTTTCTTCACCAAACTCTAGATATATGTTAAATATTAGGATCTGGAGATTTTGGCCAGGCAAAATCTCAAAATATCGATTTTGGCACGCAAAAACCATGTTTGGCCTGTGTGTCTTGGCCATGCGGCCGAGGCAGCCCCTACGCGGCCTGTGCGTCCCGGCCATGCGGCCCAGACGGCTCCTACGCGGCCCGTGCGTCCCGGCCATGCCGCCCAGACGGCTCCTATGCGGCCTGTGCGTCCCGGCCATGCAACCCCAGGCAGCCCGAGTCGCGGCCCCATGTGTCTCGGTCGTTACCGGGAACGCTTGGCCAAACGACCAACCGGCTAGCCAAGGCCAAGGCCAGGCCGGCTCGAGCCATTGACCAGGCCACGACCCGGACCACCAAGCCACCACCCTAGACCACCGAGCCGCCACCGGACCGCCACCGTTGACCGCCACCGGCCAAACCCTAATTTCGTCCGTTTTGCGTTCTAAACTCCGTTTCGCGATCTGATTCGCAATCCGGTGATCCGATTTTGACAAAAAAGACATATTTTTAATCGATTTCGCGTTCCGGACTCATTTTTGCAATCTGTTTCGCAATCCGGCGACTCGATAATCGATTTTGAAACTGATTAAATTCTGATTGTAACCCGGAATTCAGTTTCTCATCGGTTTTCAATATAAAAACCTATTCTGGGTCGATTTCGCGTTCCGGATTCAGTTTTGCGATCTGTTTCGCAATTCGGAAACCCTATAGTCGATTTAGAAGTTGTTTGAAATTCTGATTGTAACCCGGAATTCAGTTTCTCATCGGTTTTCAATATAAAAACCTATTCTGGGTCGATTTCGTGTTCCGGACTCAGTTTTGCGATCTTTTTCGCAATTCGGAAACCCGATAGTCGATTTAGAAGCCCTTCGAAATTCCGATTATGACCGGAATTCAGTTTTATCATCGGTTTTCAATATAAAAACCTATTCTGGGTCGATTTCGCATTCCGGACTCAGTTTTATGATCTGTTTTGTAATCTGATAATCAGATTTCAACCCAGAAGTCGATTGAGAATCCGGATTTGATACAAAATTTAATTTCTCACCAAATCAAGTACAAACAACTCACCGAACTTTAATAAATTACAGATTTGGAATCCAGGAACTAGCAATACGAACGTTGTATTCTGTTTATTGATTTATATCAACTGAGGTGAGTTCACGAACCCCTTTTCTGTATTTTGGCTTTTGAACTCGGGGAATGAGAAAACATAAAAACTCATTTGAAACATCTTGATTATTGTGAAGCTTTGAAATGCTTTTGATACATTTGTGAAACATGATACCTGATTGGATCAGATGGAACTCTGAAACGCTTTCGATACATTTTGGGAAACATGAAAACTTATTTGCATCATGTGAAATGCTGAAATACTTTTGAAACACTTAGTAAAACAAGAAAACGAAAGCGTTGTAAAACATTTGGTTGAAACACGTGACAGTGGGGCGAAACACATGACCAAACTTGTCATTATTTCACGGGTTACGCATTTGTCGCTAAGTCCCCTATTCAGTAACCGTTAACCGTGGGGGGCGTGATTATTGAGAATAGATTCTATTTGTGATTGACAATCCTCGCCCGTGGTTCGTAGCTAAAACCACGACTAGATGTCGAGCGGGCGCTCAATAAGGCTAAAACACACAATGTCTTGTGACAAGGACATTGGGAAGAGGCAAACACTGAACTCGTCAGCTCGGTTACGGGAGCCCAGGAGTTATAATTGGACATTTGGTCGGGAACTAAACACGACATTGTTGGAAGGAACAATATTCGCACTGGATACCAATGTTTTTACCCAGCTTGGGACATGAATATTATTTAACTTATGTTATGAAAACATTTGATTTGTTTGGATACATTACCTACGTTTTGATAAATAAACTTGTGAACTCACCAGCAATATGCTGATTGTTTAAAATCTTGTTTTCTCAGATGCATAATAATACAGGGGGTGGAGCTGGGAGATCAATCTTTGGAGACCTATAGTAGAGTCTATGAGAGATAGACTCTACAGTGTGATACATAACATAGTATATATGTGTAATAGTATTATATATATGTGTGTAACTCAGATAAAACTGTTATTACATTAGGCTTGTGGCTAATGTAGTTGAAATATTGCTCTGTAATATAGAAACATATGTGTCTTTTGTTGTAAATCATGACTGTGAAACCTTGAAAGTCACACCGTACGCTTCCGCAACGACAAGGGTGTGACAGTTATCTTCATCTTCTTATAACGGAATTAACGAGAAAATTATAACGAGTTTAATGGTGTAATTTTTATAAAAAAATAATATAGTATAAAAAAATTAGTGTATAAAAATCAAATGGGAAACTTTGATTTAAAAAAAGGAAAATAAATGGATTTTTAAGAGTGTGACACTTGTCACTTTCTTATTAAATCTGACTTTTTTATATTAAATAAAACGATTTTAATAGCCTTTTTAATTTAAAAAGGTTAGGTGACACATGACAACATCTTATTAAATCTGAAAATTTAAAACAATTGGATTTGAGTTAATAGGGTTAACACAATTATGATGGTTTCTTATTTGAACCATATCCTATATGTATATATATATATGTGTGTGTGTGTATATATATAATTTGTTATTATAAGGTTAAAAATGTTATAATGGGAAATAAAATTTTAATAAAGATATGTAGATCAAGAAGTTAAATATATGTAATTCAAAAAGTTACGCATATAACTAATAAATTTACATATATTTAACTAGTATGCGTAATATACAAGTTATATATATGTAATAACATGAAATACATATTTTTTTAATTTTTTATTTTTTATACATCTAATACATTATAATAATAGAAAATAAAAGAGAAAAAATGAAAAAAAATTAGTTGGTTATATACGACTGTGATTAGTTTTCTTTGTTTTTCTAGAAAAATGATGGTTTTCTTAGGAATCCTCTCCTATACATACATGCAAACATAGGATTGAGAAGTAATGATAACACATTGTTATTGCAATAACCCATATAACTCCTTCAATATCAAACCAAATCTTGAATTTTTTAACAACATTTACAACACATGGGCCCTCGGTAGAGACCCAAACCACTGGGAAAACCCTCTCGAGTTCAGGCCCGAAAGATTTGAGGAGAAACAAATGGATGTGAGAGGACAACACTTTGAGTTTTTACCATTTGGAAGTGGAAGGAGGATGTGTCCAGGGACCTCGTTAGGGTTAAAGATGGTCTACACCACTTTTGGTGCCATGATTCAATGCTTTGAGTGGAAGGCTGGAGAAGATGGGAATCTTGCAACAGTTGATATGGATGAGGGACACGGTATAAGCCTTCCTAAAGCTAACCATTTGGTTTGTGTTTCCGTGGCGTGACTTGATCCAATCCCGATGTCAATTGATCATTAATAACTCATGCATGATTGGTTATATTGTATTGCAAATGGATTAGCTGGAGCAAGTGTGTCAGTTTGTTTTTGAGTTCAACTAGTTGTCTGCTCACTTATAAGTTTATTGTAATCTTTCACTTTTATTAATAATTAATAAGCCATTGGTCAAGTGGTCATATATATTCTAGACCGGGTTTCATGCTATTTAGCTGCTTGTCCAAACCTTACGTGCTTTTAGGGCTGTAATTGAGCAGAGCCGAGCCAGGCCGAGCTTGAGACATTTCGAGCTGAGCCAAGCCAGTTCGATAATTTTTTCGAGCCAAAAATTTGAGCTCGAGCTCGAGCTCGTAAAGAAACTCGAGCATCGTAAAGAAGGTCGTAAACAAATAATTTACACGAAAACCTAACATTTATCTTCCATCTATACATCTTGATTCTCTAGATTACTCAATGGTCTTATATACTCTATTAATCCTAGAAATAAATATTCTTTTGTTAGGTGTCGAATCCAGCAAAAAAATAATAAAAGGAAACCTTACTTTAACACACACAAATTAGTATGAATGGAAGTAGGGTTCGTGTCCTCAGGGATACCGATTAATTTATTATACCAAAAGTTTTCACGCACATGATTGATTTTAACAAAATGGTTAAATTGGGAGTTTGATTGACACAAAACAACTTGAAGTAAATCAAAACACTAACTATTTAAAAGATTAGAATTTTTTGATTTTAAAACTTTGACAGAAAATATGATTTGAGAAAATTCAGAATTTAAGAAGCAATTCTAACACTAAGGTTATTTTATCGATTTGATTTGGCTTATGATCATTAACAAATATGGTGCAATGATTCTTTAATTGAAAGATTTGTATCGGTACTAGACGTCACGCCGTTCGGACGTCCACTCTATCTAAGTCTAACCAATCGCCGTTCGTTGATTAGAACCAACCCGCTACTCTAAACTCACGCCGTTCGGATTTTAGCGTGCGGGTTGCAATGATAGAAGTACTGATTATACTTAAACATTCACGCCGTTCGGAATGCCTAAATATATCATGTAATCCTATAACGAAATTGAGCTCATTGACAAACACAAAACGTTACTTGTTCCTTCTTATCAAATTAAAACTTTTTAGGGTTTAAAACTTGATGAACTATATTAGTTAAATCAATAAAGTGGCCAATTTTATTAACAAACTAAAATCATCCGGAAACAAATTCCGGATTTGAGATCAAGAATAACACAACCAAATCATTCAAATATTAAATCACATAAACGTTTCACATAAGATTCAAATCAAATCAATAAAACCCTAGCGTCAGAATTTTTAGTTGTTTAGCCAGACATGATGATCAAATCAAACAAAACGATTGGAAATAAACAAAAATCTGGAAAATCCCACCACCAAAATTGTTGCTTCTTCCTTCCCAAAAAAAACTCTAGTCGTCGAAGTCTCCCCCAGCAATTGTTGCCGTCAAAAATTGATTTTTTTTCCTTCCAGCCTCCAAGGTTGATCTTTTCAAACCCCTCCTGAAAATTCTCCTCCTTTCCTTGTTGACTTTTTCTTCTCAAGTTTATCTCTTTGATAATGGAATAAAAAAAAATCAGCATTAAAATTCCTAGCTTTTTGGAACTTCTTTTCACTCTTTACATAAGCTGAACACGGTCAAGTCAACTTGTAGGGCAAATTTTGACACGGCCGTTTCTGCTTTATGTTGAAACTTCCTTCACTCTTAACATTCCAGCTTTTGTTCTTTTAGCTCATCTCCCCAAATCTTCCTCCTATGCAGTGTCGACTCTATCTCCCGCTTCCCACTATAAATATAACAAAAACAATCCAAAGTAGACTCCATTCCACCAAAACAAGTATATCTCCAAATTAAACAAATATGCCCATGATAAGTGCAGAATATGGGTAAAAATAGATGCAATAACCCTGATAAAATATGAATAAAAATTGTCACACCCCCACCTCTCGTCACCTGTGATGATGTCACTTGCTACTCTGATGTGATTGCGGAAGCATAGTGGTGATGTCTCAGAGATGAGGTGTGACTTACTTGAACCGATATCACAGCACACAGATTTACTTAAAATAAATATATTACAAGGGTTTCGTTGTTACATCAACTAAACAGCTAAATAGATTACATAATCTGATACATTTATGTTCAACTAAGTGAAGTGCATCCTCACCGTGTCGTCACCGTGGTCCTGCAAAAATGTTGAGTTTAAAACGTCAGCATAAAGCTGGTGAGTTCGACAGTTCAATTTAAAACAATATGATATGATTAGTAAGTTCTCAAAATGTTCAGTTCTGGATAACCATGGGACCCGTATCTATTTCCTTTCAGACAGTTGTACGTTTCACGAAGATACTACCCGTCGGTAAATATCTTATTGCCTCATTATCTTAATGTCTATCACTAACATTAAGAAAGTTGTTATGGAAACAGGTACCAAACATTCACACCAGGGGAGATGCAATCCTCCCAGCGAATGGGTTGTCAGCCAATAGTACTATCAATGATTCCTGTTCGGCCCCACATGGGTTCACTAGATACAGTTCAAGAGATGAGGACTTTTGATACTGTGATAAAGATGCTAACGGCAAAATCCCATGAAATCACACAAAAGTCACATGAAATCACACAGATATCAGTGATGCATATCATATGTTCAGAAAACGGTTTGCAGAGTTACCCCGATGTTTATAAAACATTAAAAAGAAAAGGGGTTGTACGAAACTCACTTGATATCTCACAGCAATAGGAACACTCGCAACTGGTGCTAATAATGAGATTCTGCATTAGTTTATGTTTGATATGTTATTTATGTTCCAACTTACTGATTAAATCCTTTTGAACGTCCAATGTCAAAGACATTGCCTTGAAAGTCATCAAACCGATATTAGATTATTAATTATTTATTTTAGTGACATATCATACAATGTATGATAATGTAGGAACCTATACTGATTCAGATTCCCAATACTAGGTTGATGACACCCTTGATTAATCAGTATAATCTCAGATTAACCAAATAGTTAATGTTGTTGATTATAATGCTAAAGCAGTTTCTAGACAGTTTAATGGCTTATGAATGATTAATCCTTGTTATTGATTACCCAAATATCATGGAATATCACAATGTAGTATTAGCATATGTTTAATAACCATGTTTAACATACTAATCTGACTGTTATCATGAACATCAGATAATCGTTCCAATGAGTATGTTAATGATTGTGATTAGTTTGAAACACCCAACTTTCACGTTGCATGTCAAAGATTAATCAAACTAATCACCTACATTGTCATAATCAAATGGTTTAAACCATTATAACCATTGTTATGATTCCATGCAAACCGGGCATTACAACGGCTCAAAACAAGGAGTTACCCATTAACAATTCGAGTTTGTTATTTATAATCAATCCTAGCCATCATTTAGGCAATAATCAACAACCCTAACTATATCATTACGTTCAAAATCAAGATTTAATCATTCATTATCAAAATAGAAGGGTAGAATGAACCATTACCTAATCTGGAGGAGTTCTGCGGATAGAAAGATGATCTGGACTCGTAGAAACGTTCCTGGATGCGATCTAAACGTCGTGAGGCCTTCAAAATGAAGATTTTGCTGGTTTGAAAGAGAATTTTCGTGGGTAGGAGCTGGTTTCGTCGAGATAGAGATAGAGATTATGGATAGCGATGAAGATTTGACTTTTTATCCAAGTTTCCGATCAAATCATCCCCAGGCGTAACGCCCCACTCCACACAGCCACCCGGGGCGTACCGCGCGGACAAGGGAGGTCCAGATATTTTCGTCGACCTCGCGCGCATCGCCTGGAACCGGCTTGTGACCCGGGGTGTACCGCCCCATGTGTTTTTCTTTCGTTTTTCGACAGAAACTTCGTTTCGCGATTCCGGGCAATCCGTAACTCCGTTTCGTGCACGGTTTTCGCCCACGTTCATCATTTTTCGCATACTATCATCCCATAATAATTTCGGTTGTCAATTCCACATGGATTTTAAACACGATCAAATGTGCTCAATTCTTTGCTAACGTAATTCTTCGTACGCGATTATCACAGTCTCCTCCTGTTAGCAAAATTTCGTCCCGAAATTTAGTGAGGACTTACTTGATAACAATTGATCATGAGAATAAGTGTGGGTATTTTTCTTTCATTTGATCTTCTCGTTCCCACGTATACTCAGGTCCACGCTGTGAATTCCATCGAATTTTGACAATAGGTATGCGACTGCGTTTGAATACCTTCACCTCTCGATCCATCACTTCAACTGGTTCTTCTCTGAATTGAAGTTTTTCATCAACTTGGATTTCTTTAAGAGGTACAATCAAAGACTCATCAGCTAAACATTTCTTCAGATTTGAGACATGAAAAACATCGTGTATGTTACTGAGTTCAGGAGGTAATTCAAGTCTGTAGGCCACTGATCCGATTCGTTCACGAATTTTGAGCGGTCCTACAAATCTTGGTGAAAGTTTACATTTCTTCCCAAATCTGAAGATGCCTTTCCATGGTGAAACTTTCAACATCACTAGATCACCGATTTGAAATTCTAAGGGTCTACGACGATTATCAGCATAACTCTTTTGTCGATCGCGTGCGGCTTTAATTCGTTCTTGAATCAGTGCGATCTTATCCGTTGTTTCTTGAATAAGCTCTGGGCCTATGATTCGATTTTCACCTACCTCTGACCAACAAACAGGTGATCTACATTTGCGCCCGTAAAGTGCTTCAAATGGAGCGCACTTAATAGTGGTATGATAGCTGCTGTTGTATGAGAATTCAACAAGGGGAAGATGAATATCCCAGCTACCACCAAAATCAATCACACAACTTCTGAGCATGTCTTCCAGAGTTTGATTGGTTCGTTCGGTTTGCCCGTCAGTTTGTGGATGATATGCTGTACTCATATTGATTTGTGTGCCCAGAGCATTCTGAAGAGTTTGCCAAAATCGTGATGTAAATCGACTATCTCTGTTAGAAATAATAGAGATTGGTACCCCATGACGAGATACAATCTCATTAACATAGATTTTAGCAAGTCGATCCATAGAGTAATCCTCTCGGATGGGAATGA
Organism: Mikania micrantha; assembly: GCA_009363875.1. Taxonomy (NCBI): domain Eukaryota; kingdom Viridiplantae; phylum Streptophyta; class Magnoliopsida; order Asterales; family Asteraceae; genus Mikania; species Mikania micrantha. The sequence continues at coordinate 15,334,815 of CM018691.1, forward strand.
AATGCGCAGATTTTGTAAGGCGATCAACGATAACCCATATAGAGTCATGATTACGCGATGTTCTGGGTAGTTTAGTAATGAAATCCATAGAGATCTGATCCTATTTCCACATGGGAATCTCCGGTTGTTGTAATAACCCAGAAGGACGTTGATGTTCAGCCTTAACCTTTAAACACGTTAAACATCGACCCACGTATTCTGCTATGTGTTTCTTCATTCCAGGCCACCAGTCAAAATCTTTAAGATCTTTATGCATTTTGTCCGCACCTGGATGAATAGAATACCTGGATTTGTGCGTTTCATCCAAGATGATTGTTCTCGTGTTACCGAATAGAGGAACCCACATTCGGCTTTTGAAATACAGTACCCCATCATCTTTGGTCTCAAGTTGCTTGTCTAATCCTCTTAGTTCCTCAGCAAGGTAGTTCATTGCCTGTAAGGCTTGTTGCTGAGCTTTCTTGATTTGAGGAATTAGACTGGTTTGAATAGTCATACCTAACGCTTTCACTCGTAGAGGTTTGACTCGTTCCTTGCGACTTAAGGCATCGGCTACGACATTCGCTTTTCCCGGATGATAACGAATTTCACAATCATAGTCGTTCAACAGTTCCACCCATCGCCTTTGTCGCATGTTCAGCATTTTCTGATCTAGAATGTGTTGAAGACTTTTGTGATCAGTGTATATAACACACTTGGTTCCATACAAATAGTGTCTCCAAATCTTGAGTGCAAACACCACTGCACCAAGTTCTAGATCATGCGTAGTGTAATTCTTCTCATGTACTTTCAACTGCCGAGAAGCGTAAGCAATCACCTTATCGTTCTGCATTAAAACACACCCGAGGCCTTGGAGCGAAGCATCACAGTACACTGTGAAATTATCAATACCTTCCGGTAATGCCAAAATAGGTGCGTTGCAGAGTTTATGTTTCAACAGTTGAAATGCCTCCTCCTGTTGAGAACCCCATATAAACGGTTGATTTTTCTGTGTCAGTGTCGTCAGTGGCAAGGCTATCTTTGAAAAATTATTGATAAATCGACGATAATAACCTGCCAGCCCTAGAAATTGACGTATCTCTGTTGGGGTTCGTGGTGTCTCCCATTGTTCTACAGCCTTAATCTTACTGGGATCCACTTGAATACCGTTCTCGTTTACTACATGACCAAGAAATTGAACTTCTCGTAACCAGAACTCACACTTGGAGAACTTGGCATATAATTTTTCTCGTGCCAAAAGTTCTAAGATCAGTTTCAAGTGTTGAGCATGTTCATGTTGGCTTCGAGAATAAATAAGAATGTCATCAATAAATACAATCACAAACTTATCCAAATAAGGCCTACATACCCGATTCATCAGATCCATGAAAACTGCAGGAGCGTTTGTTAATCCAAATTACATTACTAGAAATTCATAATGCCCGTATCGAGTTCTGAATGCAGTTTTAGGAACATCATCTTCATGCACTCGTAATTGATGATATCCAGATCTTAAATCAATTTTTGAGAAGTAGGTAGCGCCTTGAAGTTGATCAAACAGATCGTCTATACGTGGCAATGGATAACGGTTTTTGATTGTTAGTTTATTGAGCTCCCAGTAGTCAATACACATCCTGAATGAACCATCCTTCTTTTTCACAAAAAGAACTGGTGCTCCCCAGGGTGAGAAACTAGGTTTAATAAAACCTTTGTCTAAGAGTTCTTGTAGTTGACCTGAAAGTTCTTGCATTTCTGATGGCGCAAGCCGATACGGGCTTTAGCAACAGGTACTGCGCCTGGAATCAAGTCAATACGGAATTCAACCTGTCTCACTGGGGGTAATCCTGATATATCCTCAGGAAAAACTTCAGGAAAATTCTTGACTACTGGAATATCTTGGATACGTTTTTGTAAAGAACTGTTATCAATCACATGTGCTAGAAAGGCCAGACACCCTTTCCGTAAGCATTTCTGAGTTTGCATACATGAAATGATACTCAGTTTTCTACCAGCTCGTTCCCCTTGAACTATCAGTGTATTACCATCAGGTAATGGAATACGGATCACCTTATTTTGACATATTACTTCAGCTTGGTTAATAGAAAGCTAGTCCATACCGACAACAACATCAAAGCTCCCAAGCTCAATAGGAAGTAAATCGATATTGAAAAGATGATCATTCAGATTCAAGGAACATCCTTGAATAACACTGTTAGTTTTAATCAACTTGCCATTAGCAAGTTCAATAACGTAAGGAGTTTCTAGTTCTACCGCAGGCAATGATAGTAATGATGCAAATTCAGGAGAGATAAAGCTCTTATCTGCCCCCGTATCAAAAAGAATTGATGCATAAAGGTCATTGAGAAGAAACGTACCAGTGATAATGTTAGCATCGTGTCTTGCCTCGGTAGCACCAATCTGGAAAGCTCTCCCTCTAGCTTCATTCCCCGGATTGGTGTTATTATTGTTTGGGCAGTTTCTAATCAAGTGATCAGGACTCCCGCACTTGTAACATGATCGGGTCGTTTGAGTGGTTTGTTGTGGTGCTTGATTTGATTGGCAAGCAGGCAAGTTGCAATACTTGGTGTAGTGCCCAACTCTATTACAGTTGGCACAAGTAGGACACGGTCCTATATGATGAAATGAACACCGAGTACGTTTAGGCGCCTGTCCAGTGTAACCCTTCTTTTCAGAAATAACAGCACCAAAATTTTTCACAGTTGCCTTGCTCTGGTTGATTTCAGCCGGAACTCTCGCCTTTGTTTTGCCAAACCACTTTCGTTTGGTACCTTTGGAAACACTAGAGGTACCGACATCACTACGGCCCACGGCCGTCTGGGTTTTTATCGACAACATTCCACTCCTTACCGCCTCATCGGTAAGCTTTGTCGTCAAGAGAATTGCACGTTTAAGAGTCATTGGTTCAGCTGCAGTTACCATTCCCCGAATCTGGTGAATCAGACCCTTAATATACTTCTCGATCAACGCTGCTTCTGTAGGAAACATATCGGGAAGTAAGCAAGTAAGTTCGTGAAAACGATGGGTATACGCTAAACAATCAGCCCCGATCATCGAGTGGTTCCAGAATTCCTCCTGGAGCTTTTGAATTTCAGTGAGTGGGCAATACTCTGATCTAATCAGAGTTTTAAAATCGTTCTAGCCCATCGAGTCGACTGTGGCTGAACCCAAAGTTTTTGCCTGGGTATTCCACCAGGTTAGCGCTGACTCTTTCAAAGAACAAGCAGCATAAGACACCTTATGCTCCGCCAAACACTGACTGATTTTAAGTTTTGTTTCCATTTCCTCGATCCACCTTAATAGACCAGCTGCTCCCTCCTTGCCTGTGAAAGTAGGAGGGTTACAGGAAGCAAAGTACTTGTAAGTACATCCCTGCTGAGGTGGATCAGGAGCAGTTGTTTTTGTTGTTGTTGCACCAATAGTAGTATGAGTTTCTGCGTGACCACCAGTAGCATTATGTTCAGTATGATCGTGGTCACCACCAGAACCTGCAGTGATATGTGGTTGGTGTTGTATCAGAACACCACAAGCAGATAGTTGTTCCCGCACAATTCGCGCTATCATTGCTTCGTTCGTTTCGGATCCGCTTGCACCTGCAGGTGGAGCAGTATTTGTTTCCAGATTAACCTGTGGATCTGGATTTGATTCAACATGTACTGATGGACCTTGATTTGGCCTTGAGTTAGTAGCGTTCTTGTTAGCCTTCCTAGCTGGTCGACCTCTTTTTGGAGCCATAGTTCTGCTCACATGCAGACAAACTCAGGTCAGTTCAAGAACATTATAGTTACAACCCGTGTGATCACATAAATTCAATCATATTCAGTTACACTGAACTTTATATTGAAGTGTGATTATAGAAAACAAAGTATAACTACATTGATATAGTTCTGATATGTTTTCGATACACAGAAATCACCCAAATGTTTGTAGTTATACTCAGTCCTGATATTCAAAAACATGGCAAAATATGACACAAGACTTTGAAATGTTGTCACACAGACTTTGATATGATGCCACAAGGGACTTTGATATGATGCCACAAGGAACTTTGATATGTTGCCACAAGGGACTTTGATATGATGCCACAAGGGACTTTGATATGATGCCACAAGGGACTTTGATATGATGCCACAAGAGACTTTGATATGATGCCACAAGGGACTTTGATATGTTGCCACAAGGGACTTTGATATGTTGCCACAAGGGACTTTGATATGTTGTCACACAGACTTTGATATGATGCCACAAGGGACTTTGATATGATGCCACAAGGGACTTTGAAATGTTGTCACACAGACAATTGAAATGTTGCCACACAGGACTTTGAAATTGTACCACACAGGATTTTGAAATTGTACCACACAGGATTTTGAAATTGTACCACACAGGATTTTGATATTGTACCATACAGGATTTTGATATTGTACCACACAGGATTTTGATATTGTACCACACAAGATTTTGATATACATATACATGCAACACAATAGATACTAACAGATGTACGTAAACAACCATTTCATTACACTAGATCAACTTTGATACAACCCAAAAAGTTTTTGTACAATAACTACCAACAACCCAAACACCAAAACCAACTAAAGGGGAATCTGTTTCACAATCAAAAATTTCCCTATGCATCCCATACTAACAACCTATCCGTCTGTACATATGATATCCCCAAAAGAACCACCTCATCATACTTATCGTAGGAAATACGATAAACAAGAAAACAACATGGCTACTGCTGCCATAAACACTCCTACCACTAACATCCTGGTCTCAAAACTGGCCATCCCAAGCCAAACCAGGAACTCTCTCACCCTCTCTACTCCTGCACTCAACACCGCAACCTGCTGCCAGAATGTAACAATAAGCCTCTGCACCCAGGTCCTCTGCAGTCGCTCCTCTACTGTAGTCCTCCATGCCTGAGTATCCAGGCCCATCATATTGACCTGCTCCATTAGAGTCAGGTGCGACATGAGTATCTCCAGCACGGTGGAGAGAGTATCCTCAAGTAAGGTATGATGCTGGTGTACCTCCTGTCTCAGGGCCTGTAAATCCTAGAAGACGTGCTGCATCTGGGCCCGCAGCTCGGCCTGGTGGGAGGATTCTCCCACCTCATGCACAGTCGGAAGCTCATCTCGTGGAGCCAACTGGTGTCGCGGAGGCAGTCCTGTGGTCTTGCGGGCTTGACCCCGCATACGCCACAACCCATCCCAAGCGGGTACTCTAGGAGGTGAAATACTCTGCCTCTTCTCAGGAACTGCATCAACTGGTGGTGAGTGAGAAGCACTCGGTATAACTGGAGATGCTGGAGGTGGTGGTACAGGTGCCGGTGGTGTCTGTGGCAATGGTATATCAGCCTGAGAAGCAGCTGCAGATACCTCCGACGAATCGGAGTCAGAACCCGAACTCGAGCTCGGTGTATCATCCAATACCACATAAGGGAACCGCTGATAAATGTACTTTTCCCCTTGATCTGCCATCGCTGTATAAACAGAATACTCGAATCAGTACCATGAAAAAAACATTGAACAATAACATTCAACATACACATGATATCCGACGTTTCCCTATCCTAACATAACTATTCGCTCCTTAGTTATTAATGTTCTGCTTGGATTAAGTCAAACAAGAATGCACGCGTGTTGCGAATTTCAGTTATGCTGGCCACTCATAACTGAGATCCGTACCACCTGATTATCCTAGCTTAATTCAAAACAAGTTTTGTTCGTTAGACATGTTCGGTGCTCTCTGTGTTACTATACGAGCCTATGGTTATAATCTAGGTCTCTAAGTCCACCTAAATTCTCTATAACCTGTGGCTCTGATACCACCCTGTCACACCCCCACCTCTCGTCACCTGTGATGATGTCACTTGCTACTCTGATGTGATTGCGGAAGCATAGTGGTGATGTCTCAGAGATGAGGTGTGACTTACTTGAACCGATATCACAGCACACAGATTTACTTAAAATAAATATATTACAAGGGTTTCATTGTTACATCAACTTAACAGCTAAATAGATTACATAATCTGATACATTTATGTTCAACTAAGTGAAGTGCATCCTCACCGTGTCGTCACCGTGGTCCTGCAAAAATGTTGAGTTTAAAACGTCAGCATAAAGCTGGTGAGTTCGACAGTTCAATTTAAAACAATATGATATGATTAGTAAGTTCTCAAAATGTTCAGTTCTGGATAACCATGGGACCCGTATCTATTTCCTTTCAGACAGTTGTACGTTTCACGAAGATACTACCCGTCGGTAAATATCTTATTGCCTCATTATCTTAATGTCTATCACTAACATTAAGAAAGTTGTTATGGAAACAGGTACCAAACATTCACACCAGGGGAGATGCAATCCTCCCAGCGAATGGGTTGTCAGCCAATAGTACTATCAATGATTCCTGTTCGGCCCCACATGGGTTCACTAGATACAGTTCAAGAGATGAGGACTTTTTATACTGTGATAAAGATGCTAACGGCAAAATCCCATGAAATCACACAAAAGTCACATGAAATCACACAGATATCAGTGATGCATATCATATGTTTAGAAAACGGTTTGCAGAGTTACCCCGATGTTTATAAAACATTAAAAAGAAAAGGGGTTGTACGAAACTCACTTGATATCTCACAGCAATAGGAACACTCGCAACTGGTGCTAATAATGAGATTCTGCATTAGTTTATGTTTGATATGTTATTTATGTTCCAACTTACTGATTAAATCATTTTGAACGTCCAATGTCAAAGACATTGCCTTGAAAGTCATCAAACCGATATTAGATTATTAATTATTTATTTTAGTGACATATCATACAATGTATGATAATGTAGGAACCTATACTGATTCAGATTCCCAATACTAGGTTGATGACACCCTTGATTAATCAGTATAATCTCAGATTAACCAAATAGTTAATGTTGTTGATTATAATGCTAAAGCAGTTTCTAGACAGTTTAATGGCTTATGAATGATTAATCCTTGTTATTGATTACCCAAATATCATGGAATATCACAATGTAGTATTAGCATATGTTTAATAACCATGTTTAACATACTAATCTGACTGTTATCATGAACATCAGATAATCGTTCCAATGAGTATGTTAATGATTGTGATTAGTTTGAAACACCCAACTTTCACGTTGCATGTCAAAGATTAATCAAACTAATCACCTACATTGTCATAATCAAATGGTTTAAACCATTATAACCATTGTTATGATTCCATGCAAACCGGGCATTACAACGGCTCAAAACAAGGAGTTACCCATTAACAATTCGAGTTTGTTATTTATAATCAATCCTAGCCATCATTTAGGCAATAATCAACAACCCTAACTATATCATTACGTTCAAAATCAAGATTTAATCATTCATTATCAAAATAGAAGGGTAGAATGAACCATTACCTAATCTGGAGGAGTTCTGCGGATAGAAAGATGATCTGGACTCGTAGAAACGTTCCTGGATGCGATCTAAACGTCGTGAGGCCTTCAAAATGAAGATTTTGCTGGTATGAAAGAGAATTTTCGTGGGTAGGAGCTGGTTTCGTCGAGATAGAGATAGAGATTATGGATAGCGATGAAGATTTGACTTTTTATCCAAGTTTCCGATCAAATCATCCCCAGGCGTAACGCCCCACTCCACACAGCCACCCGGGGCGTACCGCGCGGACAAGGGAGGTCCAGATATTTTCGTCGACCTCGCGCGCATCGCCTGGAACCGGCTTGTGACCCGGGGTGTACCGCCCCATGTGTTTTTCTTCCGTTTTTCGACAGAAACTTCGTTTCGCGATTCCGGGCAATCCGTAACTCCGTTTCGTGCACGGTTTTCGCCCACGTTCATCATTTTTCGCATACTATCATCCCATAATAATTTCGGTTGTCAATTCCACATGGATTTTAAACACGATCAAATGTGCTCAATTCTTTGCTAACGTAATTCTTCGTACGCGATTATCACAAAAATGCAGCTAACATCTTTGGAAACAAATATGACTAAGAAAAATGCTATAGGAACAATGTACATTTCATACTTTACAATAAACGGGTATAGATTTCTTAATTGTATAGAATTCACTTTCACATTGAAGTAATAGTGGGTATGGAATCAATAATTGAACAAAAAAAGGAGTTTTTTACGAGCACAAGACAATATATAGATATCCAACAAAGTTAGCCTAGTGATTAATGTTTAACATTTTTTTTCCTATATATCAGGGTTCAAGTCTCACTAAGGAGAAGAATCTTGAGCTTAATCTCGGGTTCTGAACTAATAGGGAGCGAGGATTTACCTATTTCACGGGGTTCCCGCGCATCAGAGGGTACGGTCTCATGGTAGGTGATCGAGGAATCGATCTTAGTTACCAACCACTAGGATAAATGAAGATAACACGGCATGACCCCTGCCGTTAAAAAAAAAAAAGACAATGTATCTGTAAGCTAGGCCATGTGTAAACGTTAGATTTGTGCATATAATACACCATATATAGACATCCCTTAATTTCATAGGTAGAAAATCATTGCAGCTTTTCTTTTGACGGGACACATCTTTTTGTAAAAAATATAAATTAACATTATTTAACACTATTGGACAATCATAAATGAACATGAACACTATTAAACAAACATAAACGAACACAATTAACAAGCATAAACGAACACAAACGACAAATTTCTTAAATGTAAATACATATCATTCGTAAATTAGACAGTTAACCGAATATAAACTAACATTATATAGTTAAAGAACAAAAACGAACATTAACGAACACAAATAAACGAACATAACCGAACAATTCAGGAACATAAATAAACAAACAATATGTGTGTTCATGTTCGTTCATTTAATTAAACGAACTTCTTGTCGAACAGTTCACAAACAGTTCATGAACTATTCGGTTCGTTTACAGGCCTAAAAGCTAGCGTTGATGACTAGTTGCCCATGACAACTAATTCTTTGAACACCAAACGTAATCACCTGAGATTATCCTAGCAAATAAACCACCCTTTCGCTCAACGAACAGAGCGTGGCGACCTGATCTACCTAACCAGGAGGAAACTTATAACTAGAAAAACCATCTTACTCATCCCAGAACTATATTTGCTATAGAGGAGATTTCAACATAAGACATCTTATAAGAGATGTCAAAGAGCTACCACTAAACTATAAGTCTTTAGTAGTGACAACTAATTACTTCTAACCAACCAATTACCCTTATTAATATTATTCATTGCAGCTTCTAATGAACCAATTTTAGCTCTACCCCAACTATGGGCTCTTGACCCGTTTGAACCTTGCCAAAGGTGCTGCCCAAAAGTAGAAAACCCCTACAACCACGCGTCCTTGTCCAGTTGTCCTTTAATAGTAAGTATATATTAAAGACAAGTCTAAGTGTCACACCATGTTCAAAACCAAACAAAATCTGTACATAAAGAACTTGAGTTCGCTTAATATTGAAAACAATAATTAAACATGAGTAAAGTGTAAAAAGGTTATAAAAATAAGAGTGCAAACTCAATGGACCAAAGTGAAAAATTGGAAACTAAATCCATGGATTGAAACAACAAATCCATGTCGTTTTGTCCCCAAACGACAATTATTTTGTTCCAAGTGAATTCAAACGACATCATTAATAAGTCAAGGAACGACAATCTTTATCCCTTCTTTTCTTAAAAACAATTTTTCCTTTTTTTATGTCCACAGTTAGACTTGAACCATTAACCTATCTTTAGAATAAACACCTTAACACATCTGGATTCTGTTGCGACAAATGCCCTTTGGTACAATCTTTATTCCTTATGCATGACAAAAGTGAGTTTATGGAAGATGGGCATGGATGTGGAGCTTTTCATAATGTGTTCAAACTTCAAACCTTATTTATAAACAATATTAAATGCGTATCTGATCACTAAAATAAAAGAACGTTTATAAAAGTTTAAAATGTTTGTAGAAAAAACAAGTTTTTTAAATTGAAACAAAAAGTAAAAAAAATAAATAACATTTTTTTAAACTAAAAAAAAAGAAACGTTTTTTGAAGTTAACAAAACAATTGCTTTTAATTTAAAAATATATTTGTGTTTATAAAATTATGAAGCAAAGTGTTTTTTAGATACAAAAAAAAAAAACGCTTTTAAAGTTAAAACACTTTTTTTTGGAAATAGTTATAAAAATATTTACTTAAAAATGATATTCAAAACATTAAATAAAAAAATAAATTTTATTTAAACAACTCATCTTTATACCAATAAATAAAAATAATATTAGGCATGTGTCACTTTCTGTCTTTCTGGTAGTTTCTTACTTTAATTTTTTAGTCTTTTTCATATAAAAAATAACTATATTGAAAAGCAATTTATAATTTCTCTCTTTAATTAAATTAAAAAAATATTATTTTCTTTATTAATATGTTTATTATGAATAGCATTGTTGGATCGGTTTATGTAATTCAACACAACACTTTCACAAGTAATCTTCTACTGAGCTTGATAGATATGGAAGATTCTATCAACTCAACTTACTCACACTTGCAAAACAAATATGATATACAAATAAAGTTGATTTCAAGGTCAAAGTATATTTCGCTCGAATGAAAAGTGAACAAGACTTTAAAGCTCAAGTATACACTCTTGCCCTTGCTAAGTTACAAGTTAAGGATTATATACTAAGACCTACAGTTGTATCCTCGTAGGGATACACGGCTGAACAAAACACGAGAAACAAATGAATGATAAAACTAGTATCTATTATGGTCTTGACAGACTAAGCCATATCAATTACAATTAATACAAAAGACTCTATTGACTTTTACAATAAATACTTAAACTACAAAAGGCATTAAATGCTTCGTGTCTTTGTAGTTCTGACAAATATATTTTGCTGCTGTCTATCATCTGAATGTATTCTTTGTTGGTCTTGATGAGAGAAAGTAGCTCTGATTATTTAAGTGTCTAGAATCTTTGTTAGAGAAAGTCTTCGGAACTGTTTGTCTTTGGAAGCAGCTGATAGTCGTTCGAAAGTGTTTGTCTCTAAGTGTTTTGAACTTTTAAGTGCTGAGGAGGGATTTGGAAGCTTCAGTCTGTTGTATAGCCTTCAGAAGAAGAGAATTATCCTTCGGAAGCAGTAGTTCTTCCGAAGGTTAATTCTTTTTTTTTGAAGACTGTTTGTCTTCCGAGAGTCCAAAACTGGTTCAAGAGATGTTTTGGTGAGAATCAAACCTTTATTGATCTTACAAGCATTTATATAATATTTATTTTTTCAACTATTTTTTTTTTGTTTTTCACTTTTACTAACTATTTAATATTTCAATGATTCAATGTTCGTAACTTTATAATGTATCCTCGGGCATGAAATTTTATTGACTTATTTATTTTATATAAAAATAACAATATTATACAATAAAACATTATAAATCACAAAAGATGAAACATAGAAATCTACATGTTATAATTTTATCTTAATAAAATACTGATTTTTTTATGATAAAAAAAATAAAATCCTAGTTAGCTAACTTACAGGGGCCCTTGGGTTGGACCGCTATCAACTATCAGGCTATATGTAATTGAGGGTGATCTGGGCGTAAGGGGTCTTGGTCACGCCCCCATGGTGCCAAAACCACTACACAGGAGCGTGATGAGGAATGGGTGTGAGTGTGGTCACAAGAAAAAAAAACGTTCGACTTAGAGAGAGGGAGGGAGGGAGGGAGGGAGAGGGGAGAGAGAGAGAGAAGTGCCGATAATAATTACAATGTAGTGAACATGGATAATGATAACACATGTGTATTTAAAAAGTGTAACGGTGTTAGTTGGTTATTTATTTGACATGTACGTGACGAGCACGTGAAGTTATGAAGATGTGATGAACACACGTAGCATCATCGACAACGTCACGAAATTCAAGTTGTCCTTTTTCTTTATCTTTGTATAAATTATTTGGTACCAACAGTACACAAAAAGCCAACAACAAAAAATGTGTGTCCAAGCATATAAGAATTTACCCTTCACTCTAAAATTTCAAGGAATCTTGAAAGTTTATCACAAGGAATAACACAACATTCAATTCAAGGGTTACAAGTTACTACAATTTTTAAGCGTTCAAGAAAATTTTTTATTTAAGAAAAAATCACACCTTGACGTTCACAAAAAATAAATAAACATGATTGTGTGATTACATTTCTAAAAAGAGTTAAATTATATAAATTTTGAAATATATATTGAACTATGTGCAAAATTAATTAAAGAAACTGAGGTCATGACTATCGTTGTTTTTAAAGTATTAAAATATTAATTTATCTCTAAAAAAATACTTATTATTTTTTCTGAAAAATAAAAATACAAAAAAAAAACGAAAAAAAACATCACATTCATAAAATAAATTTAATAATTTCTAAATTAGATAATGTAATATTTTTTTGATAAAAAGTTAGAAAAATCTAACGAACTAATAATAACGCCTCACGTGACGAACAAGATAAACCGATAAACTTTTTTCTCAAAAACATTTTTTGAAAATTGGTTATCTAACGGATAGACACAACACAACGATGTCATTTATATATTATTTTTCAAATTTAATAAAATCATTAAATTTAGTCTGGATGAAAGATGTGAGAAAATAAAAATTTAATAAAATTTAAAAGGAGAAAAAGACGGAAAAAACAACTATTATGTACTTAAAAAATTGACATGTATCTCATTCAAAACTTTTGTTTATTATATAACTAGGTTATTAAACCACGTGTTACACGGGTTTAATACAAATTATTAAATAATTAGTAATGAAAATTTAATAATTATAAAACGATATTTGACATACTAATAAATATTTTAAGTAATAAATAAATAATTAAAATTTTTAATCATTATACAAATGATATATGACCTTATGATGTGTACCAATTGATATTTTTGAAATAAATAATGTTAAAAACTTCCAGTTTGTATTATATTAAAAACTAACTTTTATAAATCAATAATATAAAATATATTTTTTATATTTATTAATGTTAAACAACCCAATTTAAAAATAGCGTTAAACATAACTGAACAAAAGTGTAACTTTCTCTATCATTTTTATTAGTTCAGTTTTTAAATACATTAAAAAATGTCATTTTTTATAAAAAAAAAAAACATTGTTTAAAAACTTATTTTATGGTATATTTTAAAAAATCATTTAATAAGATAACTTGTTTCTTACATAAATTTTTTTTTGAAAATAAAATATTTCTCTCTTTAAAAAATTTTGATTTTATAAAATTTTGATGTATTTTATAAAAAAAAAATTAAGTGTGTTTTATTATAAAAAGATAAATAATATATTAGTTATTAGTATTATAATTATTTTATAAAATAAATAATTTATTTAATAAGAGAAAGAATATATAATTATTTAATATGAGAGAGAATTGTGTGTAATTATATGGAACTAGGTAAAATCCCGTGTATTACACGGGCTGAAAACTGAAATGTTATATACTTTGTAAGAAAACTTGTTTTAAAATACTTTTTTTTAAGAAAACTTATTTGAGTAGAACTTTTATTTCTCCTAAAACTAAAAATTAAAAATAATTCTTATTTTTTTAAAAAAAAATTCATTTATAGAAAATTTTCATATTTTGTATACTTTGTTTAAGTGTGTTTTTTAATAAAAAAAGATTTCATTTTTTAGTTATTAGAACTATTTTTTAATATGAAAAAAAGGTATATAAAGTCATTAGTCATTAGATTTAAAATTCTTTAATAAATTAAAGAATATAATTTTAATTATCATTTAATATGAGAGAGAATGTTTGTAAAGAATTAAAAATTGACATGTGATAATAATTATTTTAAAAAAAATGACATGTGACAATAATTATTTAAAAAAAATGACATGTGGCAATAATAGCCTAATAAATTGACATGTGCCAAAATATTTACTATTTTATTAGAAAGTATAAATTGACAAATGTCAATAGTGGTGTAAGAATGTAACATGTGGCATATAGTGGTGTGAGAATGTGACATGTGCCAAAAATTTCCTTTTTTATTATGGTGTATAGATCTATATGTATGATATTATTACATGGGTTTAATAAATCTAACATGTTGTAAACTTAAATTTTTTTTTATAAAGATCTGTATGTATGATATTATTAATTGTTGATAAAATAATAAACAATAAATATCTAAAAATAATAGAAATAAGGATTAAGAATTATAAAAAATATTTTAAAATATTATATAATTGAATTTTTTTCTTATAATTTATTAAGTTATAATTGATTTTTATGATAAGAAGATTTATATATTTTATAACTATATAATTTAATTATTTAAAATTATTTATTATTAATCTTTTACTACTAATAAAAGAGTAAATTCAATCCACATGTCCATTAACCAGCATGTACACATCATTTACATACCACATGTCACTTTAAAACTATTGCCACATAGGACTATTGTACACATATCATCACCACAATAAAGTTGAAAAATTCTATTATCAATAAACACAAATTTATTAGCATTAATTGTCTCCTAATTACTATTATTTTGAATTTTAAAATTAAACAATAACACATTATTGATATATTAAAATAAATAAGTACAACAACTAAATTATTCAAAGTTGTATTAATTTATCATTAAACAATTTCCATTATTTAAAATATAAAACAAACCTTCATAATAAATTCATCTGTTTTATTTTTTTTATAATAATTAAAAAACCTAACGTATTTTATTTTTAGTAAAATGACCTCATATTTGCAATGAATAAAATGACATATAATATTAAGTCTACATATCCTGTTATTTTTACATATAATTATTTATTAACATTTTGTATTATTTAGATTATGTATTACATATTTTAGCAATTTAAAAAACTAACATGCACAATAAATTAAAAAATTTTAAAATTCTTAAAATTTAAATATGGAAAACTATAATAAGCAACTTATTTTTATTGAATAATTTCCGTTAACTCAAAGCATAATTTTATCAGCCTTAATTATATCATAATTTACTATTATATAAAATTTAAAAATTAAGGAATAACATATTATTGATTTATTAAAGTAAATAAATAAAACAAATAAATGATTGAAAGTTTTATTGATTTTTTATTAAACAAATTTTCTTCAAATTTACATTAATTAATTAAAATATAAAACAAAATTTGTTAAAAAATTCAACTGTTATGTTTTATGTTTTTTATAATAATTAAAAAATTGTTGACGTAGATTTTTGATTAAATATCATCATCTTTGCAATTATTATATTTAAATTTAATTTTTATATAATTGAAACTAATATTTTATGCTTCATAAAAATACACATGGTATCAAAAGTACATATAATAATATATTTACATATAATTATTTTTTTTACATCTTGTATATTAAAAACTACATATAACACATTTTAGCAATTTAAAAAACAAACAAACATAATTAGTTTTTTACATTTCAAATTTATTAAAATTTTAATATTATCAACTTATTTTTTATTTAATAATTTCATAAAATAAAGAAAAATTATTCAAATAGCGTCAATTATTTTATAATAAATTAATATTTTAATTAACATGTTAAAACTTTAACTGATTATTCATTTATTAATGTAAATGATTAGAACAACTAAAATGGACCAGAATTTGTATTAAAATTTGATTAGACCAATCTCTTTTCAATATTCATTATTTAATATAAGAGAAATGTTTAATAAATAAATAAATTCTACAATTTTAATTTCAGACCTTCAACATTTCCGTTTATTTAAATTTATCCACTAATTTCGCAATCTTCTAAAATACATGTAAAAAATACAATGATATATGCGTAGTAAAGAAGGAAATCATAAAAAAATAGTGGTTTATTCTCTTGAATTTTATCATTTCACTTTTACCGTGTCATGCAAAACTACATATATATGACAGCAATTATGAAAAAAAAAAGTACGTAATATGATTGAATTTATAATGTTTTATGTCGATTGTAATTATATCATTTTATTAAATTTTTTCTGAATTGTATCTTAATTTTATATCAACTCGTGTGTTACACGGGTTACTAACCTAGTTATTAATATTTAATATACAAGATAAATAGTATTTAATAGGAGAGAGACGAATAAAATTTTCATAAACTTCATGAAGAGATGACATCTATCTAAGCTAGTTATTCTTTTTTTATTAAGGATAAGGATACAGTCTCATATCTACTCTACTACTCCTAATAAAAGAGTAAGTCATATGCCACATAGCATTTAACTAGCATATCCAACTCACTAATCAGCCACATGTCAGTCTACTAAATGTGCCACATGTATCAAATTACATGTGTCTTTACCACATACAAACTCCCAATCTACATTGCTAAAATTACTCATGTCGGTTATGATAAAAAAAAACTGACTCTAGCTTATAAATTGAATTTGCATTTAATATAGACATGATTTCAAAATGAAATAATTATAGATTTCGTCGGTTATGATAAAAAAATAATATTTTATAAATTGAATTTGCATTTAAATTAGACATGATTTTACATATGAAATAATCAACAAAAGTCAAGGTAAATCATTATCAAAAGTTGGATTGTATTTAAGAGATCCGGTTTTTACACATGTTCAACTATATGTTGCATTATTAAAAGTGAAAAGCAGGGATGGACTAAAGCTTATGATATTAGATAAAGAGGGAAAGTTTCAAATACAACAACAAACATTGTATACAACGAAATATTTAAAAACGTATGAACAAATTTTTGTGACTTTCTTATTCTAATTTAGTATGTTTAGTGTGATATATCTTTATATGCTCAAGTTTCTTATAAATGGTTGATTTCTGTGTTTACGTGTTTCGATGCATATCATTTATATAGTTTGAAATCATGCTTTCACAATTTATTTTTATGTATGTCTAATTATTGAAATCATAGTTTAATACGTCGATTTTACTTATATAATTATATTAAAATCTTTTTTTTTTAATTTTATATTGACTTTAAGTCAACCTGTGTGTTACACAGGTTACTCACCTAGTAGATATAAATATAGAAGTAAATTCACATAGTTTTACCTGACCTTAAATTCTAAATGATAAGACATGAGGGGTTTAATTTTTTCTTAATTGAAGAATTTTCTTGAACGCCTTCGATTAGGTCTTTATCTCCACTCGATGTTAACTTGGTATTGAATAATATCTAACTGTGCATATAATATAACATAACTAGCATGTGAATAACTTAAAAATATATTTTATTAATATAAAATTAAATAATAATAAATATTTAATAATTATAAACTTATATTAATTTTAAGATAAAGACATAATTAAAATATTTCATATAATTTATTAAATTTTAATAAATTAGTAAAATATTTGAATAAGAGAGATTTATATTTTTTGATATTTAATTATCAACTAGTCGGATGTAACCCGCGCTTCGCGGCGGGACGCGAGTCGATTTTTTTTATTAACATTAGTACATAAAAGTTTGCACATTGCGGTCTTGGCTATAAACTGATTTTGTTTATTAAAATAACTCATGCTGAACTATTGACCATTTGACTCGTTAGCCGATGTGGGCATTCAATGACTGAAAACTGCAACATCGGCCTGGTTAATACATAAGGCTTATAGTCAGAATGTTGCAAAGAATTGTAATTACTCAAAACATATTTCCTTGTACAATGGCTCACAAACGTTATGTAATACATCATCCTACAAGTTATCTTATCATCTTGCACCACTAATTGTTACACATATCACCATATTTATGCCTACCATTAATTGTTACACACTTACACACATTACTACATTTATACAAATTGTTGTTGTTGATGAGAATCTGCAGTGAGTAAGCAATAATGGTGGCAGAGTTGGGTGTCATCTCCTACAATGATATTAAAAGCGCACAAAATGTAAAACAAAAGGCTAAATCAAGTTCTAGTGATAATCTCTAAATCCTAAAAATTCTCACATTGCTTAAGTAACTTTTTAAGGTCATCTAATATGTCAAACTGTAAATCCAACTCCAAAACGGAAAGCTGCAAATTAAGAGAAAATATTTGGTCAAAGCATGGTAATTTAAACATTCATTTCAAAATCTGGTTATATAACAACATCAAAATCTAGAGTTGAACCGAATATGTTGAAATGCTCTAAAGTTATACAATAGCAGACAAAGCAAAAGCAATCAGGTTAAAGAAAATTTTATATCATGTTCCAGTTATAATAGCTATAATAGAGTGTCACATACAGAAACATTCAAATTAAGAGGTGAAACCTTCAATCAAAATGCGATTATTTCAACCCTTTTTCAAAACTTTAACAAAATAGGTGACACCCAAATTTCAAATTGAACCCAAGATTTTTACATAAACATCTATCTTTAACTGAAAAATAATCAAAAACACAACATGGATCAACTGGTTTATATTCTAACCTAGTTGCAGTAATGTTTTGGAAGCAAATCCCAAAAATTTAAACAATGAGGTAAACCCTAAACCCAAAACAGAAGAACAACTATGAGGCAGTTTCTAACAGTTACTACTAATATTTTAAAAAAGACGTAAAAGACCCATCTATTTTCGAACTTAATTTTTGCAACGCACAAAAATAGACACAATTTGATAAAGAAACAATATTTTTCGCGTATCATGTATTTCCTTTTTTGTGGATACAAAACGAATTTTGACAGCTTTGGTTATTGAAAATGAAATAGTAGCTGAACAATACTTGTATACATTAATGCAATCCCATACCCAACAGCTGGAAGGCTAACGATAAGGTGTCAAGTCTATAAGAATCACCAATGCCTACAAAAAAATTGGCCAACACCAATAAACCATTAGAAAGCCTCAAAATGAATGATATAAGAAAGCTGAAGCTGGTTAATACAAACCCGCCTTATTTATGAATAATCATCTACTTTGTTACTGTGTTTTGTTATAGCAGAAGGAAAATCATACAATTATGTACCTTTGATTATTTCAAAAGAACAAAAGCAGTTAATGTTGTGGATTCAAGGTGGTCGGCTATGTATCCTAGATGGTGTGGTCTTCGTTGTTTTTGGCCCAAAGGTGACATTGGGCTCCTCCTTTGGTAGAGGTGAACAAAAAAACCGGTCCTTAGTAGATCTAAAATCGGTTCTTGCCAAACCAGTTCGCATCGTCGGTTTGGCATAGGTTCGGAATTTTGCCTTTAAAACCGGTTTCCAAACCGGTCCGAACCGCCGGTTTGGCATAGGTTCGGGATTTTGCCTTTAAAACCGGTTTCAAACCCCTTCAAACTGGTTTCAACCCCTCCAATCCGGTTTCAAACCTATCCAAACCGGTTCCTATAGGTTTGACATCCTCATCTCTCAAACCGGTTTTCACCCATCCGTAGACCAAACTGGATCGGTTCCTAAACCAAACCGATTTGGTAAAAAAAACGATTTGTGCAAGACTATCCTTTGGATGTCTGGTTCTTTTTTTGTTAAAACCAACAGATTTCTCTTACCAACCAATGCCAAGATTCTTATTTTAGTAATGCAGGCTTCCTACAAAATTAAATCCATTCAAATAAACCTAAATGCAAGGACAAATACCATATACCCAACCTATTGGAAAACAAAAATTAAACTAACATAAAACATAGAAAGCATTGAACATTTGATGGCCAAAATCATATAGGCAAATTTGATGATTATCTTTTACCTGATACTAACATTAGAGTTAGTTTTGTCTTAACGAATGAACGTGGCGGTGGTTGTGGCGGTATTGGTGCCGTTGACGGAAAAGATGAGCGGAGGCACGTCAAAGTCACAGAATAATGAAAACTGGAGAGAAACCAGGCTAGGGTTTTGGCGTTTCCTAATTTGCTCCAATCGCCCAAATCCCACACCTCAAGTCAAAGAAATCTATCGCTGTTGCCGGTAGAGCCAAGTAAACAATTGAACTGTGCCTCCGGCTAACCACTGTCGACATCGTGCGACACCACCCTCACCGTCGATCGCTTTTTGAAGAACAGAAACCCTAAATTGAGGGGAGAGAAGTAGAACAAAGGCTGTAGTTGTCGGCTTGTCGCCGGACGGTGAAGCTTTGGCAGAGCTACGCCCACAAAGCAGATGAATGGTGGAGGAGCAGCAAGGGTGGTTGAAGGTTGTGATTGTGAGTGTGGCGTTTGAGAGAACATAGAGGGAGTAATAGCTGGTGAAGAAGACAGTGTTATGAGTTGTACCACGCGCAATAGTGATAGTCGGAAATGAACAGTGTTTTATACTCAGAGTAATTTTTTGCCTTTTAATCTATATAATAATTTAATTACTAAAAATTATTAATATCTATTAAGAAAGAGATGTGAGAAAAAAATTTTCAGATTACGCTTAAGGATTAATGAGCAATCGATCGAGCACTACTTGAAAACAGCTCTTCTACTCAAAAACGAAATGTTCCAAATGTTCCTGAAAACCGAAAAACGACACATCTCTCATAGAAATACTCTTTTATTATAGTAGATAAAGGTAGATTTTGTTTCTAAAATGTTTGGTTTTATGAAAATAAACTCTACATAAAACTCATTAAAGGATCAAACAAATATACATAAAAAAATAAAATTCAAAAAACACTTTAGTAACTTGTAACCCTTGAGCTGAATGTTGTGTTATTCCTAGAGATAAACTTTCAAGATTTCTTGAAAATTTGGAGTGAGGTAAATTTATATGTTTGAGCAATTGAGCATACATTTTTTGCTGTTGGCTTCTTGTGTAGTGTCGGTTAGGGATGAGCATTGGGTACTGAATTCCGAAACCGAACCGGTACTGTACCAAACCGATAGATTCGGTACGGTATTCGGTACCTATTATTCCATAAAATTTAACTCTTTTTAAAAATTTAATTACACAGACTTGTTTATTTATTTTTTGATAACATCTAGGTACAATTTTTATTAAAAAATGAGTTATTTTAAAAAACATGTTTTTAGAATAACTTATCAGTTTATCTCGTTCATCACGTGCTACGTGTATCATACTACAAGTTATCTGATGGGTCATTTTCACGGGTTGAGCAATTCCTGATTGTACACGACGTCTGCCTAATTTCCAAACTTACTCAAAAGCACTGTAAAGCACCTTATAAATTATAATCGATTTCAAGAAGTCTAGATGGCAACGACATGCATCAAAATCAGCAATGATTTTGTGCCTATGTAACTACTTATTAATTGTCATACTGTTTTACAAAGTCTGTCCAGAAAACCTGCAATGACTTTCTAGTTTCTACCTATGATAGGGATGTCTATTTTCTTTTCTTTAATGCTAATTTTTGAATCACTTACGGATTACTTGAGTATCATCGAACACAAGATCATTTAGCCTTATGAAAGGGATGTATATGGTGTATTATAGGCACAAATTTGACGTTGGTTTTTATCGAGATACATTGTCTTGTGCTTGTAAAAACTTTTTTTTATTCAATTATTGATTTCATACCCACGTACTATTACTTTAATGTGAAAGTGATCTTTACTATACACGTCAATTTTATGCTAAGAAACGTACATTTTGTGTTGAAACAAATTTTATATTGTTCCTAGAGCATTTTGCTTAGTCATATTTCTCTCCAAAGAATTTATTTTTAGGATTAATAGAGAATCAAGATATATTGGTGGAAGATAAATATTAGGTTTTCGTGTAAATTATTTGTTGGGTCAATAACAACGAATGCTTTAAAAATAAATAAATAAATGATAAATAATTTAAGAAATAATTGCTATCCCTGTAAAAGTGTTGATGAACAAATGAAGAGCTGCTAACAAATTTTTTAAGGAGGCTAAACGGTTAATGAAAGAGATGAATGCATACCAAAAAAGTTAACCGATGATTAAATAAACAACTAATTAACACTTAATCAAATGTTTACTTGTGTCACACCCCCAAATTCCCACTAAAGGCGTCATGTCGTCGGGTGTGACGTGACCAGGATCAAAGCTCTAGTCATATAAAAGACTCTATATGAGTTTAAAAATATACGTGGATATTGCTTAAAATATCCCAAATTAAACACTAAATTTTACAGCGGAAAATAAATAAATGTTGCGGTAGCTAGTACACGAACTATAAATTTGTTAACATTTTGCATAGCTAACAAAAATGTTCTTTAATGCATGTTGGACTCTTCCTGAGGTTCCTTAAGTACAATCCTATGCTCTTAAGCGTGCTGAGTAACTGAGAATTACATGCTAAAACGTGTCAACATTAAAGTTGGTAAGTTCACAGGTTTATATCAAAAGTAAAGTAGAGAAAACCAGTTTTTCGTATGATCTGTTGTTTATTAATGTTTGTCCGAGCCCTCGGCTCCAAGTGTCAGTTGCATCTTTACCGAACTAGACTTGTTTGTTCTAGCCTCAGTCATGCCTATCATAATGGCATGATCGATGGGTTGAGATTACACGCGTCCTGACCTTCGGTCAGTATTGGCGCCGCGTGGGGTTCGTTACGCCCAATAGTACTATCTAAACTCACCTCGTTGTATACACATTAATGGTAAAACTGTGCGAGGACTTTGTTACGATATACGACACTTAATGTTCGATCCCAATAATCCAGCAATCATAATATGTTCATACAAATAGTTTGTCCAGTTTGTCTGACCCAGATGTTAGTCAACAATGTTTTCCCAGCCTGTTGACCCAGGTGTTGGTCAACAATGTTTGTCAAATGTTTGCTCTAATGTTTGTCAAAATTGTTTATCAAATGTGTTTGTCCAAAGTGCTTGTCCAAAGTGCTTGTCAAAAGTGTTTGTCCAAAATGTTTGTTAAAAGCGTTTGTCCAAAATGTTTGTTAAAAGCGTTTGTCCAAAATGTTTGTCAAAATTGTTTGTCCTGAGTGTTCGTCAAAAACGTTTGTTACAAATTGTTTGTCTAAAATGTTTGTAAAAAATACTAACATGTAATTCTCCCCTGATTTGAGTTTATAAACAGTTTAGAGAATAGGGGCTGTGAACTCACCTGAGTAAAGAATGCGTAAGCTCCTAAATCTTCTGGCGAGTCGGTTAATCATTGCCTATATTGCATAGTATACGTAAGTTCGTGTTTGAGTTTGTGTGTGTCCGTGTCCATGTTCGTGTTCGTGGTCAACATCCCAAGGTTGTTATGTTCGCCCATGTTTGATCGTGTTTGAACGTGTCAATTTCAACGACCCGTTGGTGAACCGTTTGTTCATTATAGTTTGTTCAATGATTTTTATGATTCACGTATTGCATGTAAACACATAAGTCACGTTAAATAATCAACTTACTATTTATAGTAACTTTCTATTTTTAGCAAGTTTGCAATATAACACATTTTAATAGTTCTAGCATATTTGTTTTGCCTAAGTGGTCATGTTAACACTTAGCACGTTGTTACACTTTGTCAAATAATCACATAAGTTCGTTTTTAACAAATAAAGTTACATAAAATAGAAAGTTTCTAGGTTTGACATGTTTAGCATAGGAAATCATACAACAACTTCTCATAACAACATGTTATAGCATTTCAAGTCATTTACCACTTTTAAAACTAAACCAATATCTCTATTTTGTGAAACCCCCAAATAAAGTTTCCTAATATGGAAAGTTTGCAATAAAACTCATTTAATCAAGACTTAACATTTCAAATACTCTCACATAAACATTATCATGACCAAAACTACTTATTTATAACCAAGTTTAACATGCATGTTATGACTCTTTCCAAATAAAGTTTCCATTAATAAAAGTTTATAACAAAATCACCTAATTCATCAATTTTAACCACTCTCTTATGCTAATATCATTCACATAGTTCATAAATCATCATTTAAACATGTTTATTTCACCAAACTCACCTCTAGCAAAATTTGCACAATAAAAGTTACTATTTATGGCAATAATGCCCAAATCAACATCAAATGACCATAAATTACTACCAAACCTTATTGTAACAATTTCAATAGCTCAAATAGTCATCTATCCATGATCAAAATCAACCAAAACCTCATGGATCGTTATTGCATGTAAGCAAAAGTTACAATTTCTAACCAAAAATCACAAAAAACCAAGTATTGCACCAAAACTCTCAATAAATCATTATCATTCATCAAATTAGTCATCAAACCAACAAATCACAGATTTATAACATCAAACATTCATGCATGTGCCTTAGATTGCCTTGCATCTCACCATACATGCTTGCATGTGTGTGTTTATGTGATTTTTGTGTAAATAGGCTTAATAAACTACCTCACAAGGTTCTTTAACATTGAGATTCAGGCTAGATAATTGAAATGGTGGCTCTAGAGGATGTTCTTGAGGATATCCAACTGCTACACGAGAAGATTTGATGGTGGAAGGTCTTCCAATGTCTCCTTCAAGTTCCTAAGGTCTCCAAGACTTCAATGTTGCTCTATGATCACCCCTTGCAGCTCCTGATGGTAGAATATAGCCTTAACAGAGTGGTAATGGTTGGAATAGAAGGTTTTAGTCGAGAGACGTGGGGTTAAAATGGTTCCGAACGAGCTGGGTGAGTTTATTCAAATTTTTGCGATCTGATGGTCTGCGGCGCACCAGCTGTTGCCAACGTCTGGCCGTAGGCACCCCGCCCGGAATTATGGGGCGCACCCTTTGGTGCCAAAGTCTGGCCGCAGGCGCCCTGCCCGGAATTCTGGGGCGCACTCTCTGGTGCCGACGTCTGGCCTAGAGGCCCTGCCCGGAATGCCAAGTTGAAATTTCGTCTTTAATCCGATCATTTTCGCGTTCCGGTTCGACGTTCATGCTTCGTTTATCAATTCGAAACTTTTTCGGGCTTGCTTTTGAGTTTATTTGTCATATGTTCACATATCATGTAATATTGTTCGATAATTTCAATTGTTCGATTGTTCACCAACGTTCGTGAGCTTTAGACACGTGTGTGTTTTTGGCAATTCCTCGAATTATAGTACGATTGTTTGTGTTTGCATTACCTTGCCACGTCTCACACCAAATTAAACCAATTTTAGTGCCACGTATGAACTAATAATATAAAATATTTTTAATTTAAAGAGATTGCTGACCTGGAATTTACGGGGTGTCACAACTTGTCTATTAATTTACTAGTATTAGTTTTTTTTAAAGATTTTTAGTTGTTTAAATGAATAAAGACAGTTATTTATTTGTTTGCTGTCATTTTATTTTATACGTGATGTTACCATATAGGTAATTATCACTATAGCACAAATGTTGATAAGCTGAGTGAAAACACAATGTGATTGTGCTGAGGGGAGCATTTTATTGTAATATCAATAAAATCAGTTTATGTTTATCAATTAATGATAAGTGATTCTATTAATTATACGTACTACATGTATTACTATTTTATTGAGCTTAATTAATCTAGCTCCTTTGATCCTAACATTATATAGAGTGTTGTGGCTTATGGATTTGTATCATTATACATTAGACTACTTATTGGTCTTTGATTTCTACAAGTGTGTCACCTCAATCTATACAAAGTTGCGATTTTTATTTTATCATGTGTGATTCTTAGCTTACAAATAAAAGGCATTTTTGGATTTAGGTTTGTTCACTTAAATAGCAAATAATTTGAATCTGGCTCGAAGCTCGTTCAGGAAAAATAGATATGTTTTTGTTTTTCAATTTTCAAAAGGTATATAGTTTTAATTAATTTATATTATTAAAATTTTTACTTATTTGATAATCTCATTCCAAATACATGAGGGGTTTAATTTTTTTCATAAATAAAAAAATTTCTTGAACGCTTTCAAATTCGTCTTTATCTCCACTTGATGTTGGCTTGGTATTGAATCATATCTAACCATACAAATAACGTAATTTTGTTTCTAAAATGTTTGGTTTTTTTGAAAATAAACTCTGCATAAAACTCATCAAGGGATCAAACAAATATACATAAAATAATAATAATTATAACAACAACAAAAAAACACTTTAGTAAGTTGTAACCCTTGAATTGAATCTTGTTTTATTCCTAGAGATAAACTTTCAAGATTTCTTAAAATTTTGGAGTGAAGAGTAAATTCATATATGCTAGAACATACAGGGGCAACATTTTTTTAAGTTCCTTGAAAATTGCAATGTGATAAATTATTTCTCTTATATTCAGGTCAGGTTAGGTTGAATCGAATCGGATCATGTTAAAAAAAAGATAATTAAACTAAAAATCATATATAAAAGTATAAATATGTTTAAAGTTGTTCTTAACGGGGTTTGATTTTACAAAATATATCCAAAACAACATTTACTAATACTTTTTAAGTAACATTTTCTCAGGAAAAAAAAAGCCTAACTATCACTTAAATTTTCATCAGAAATCCAATTATGCAAATTTAAGGAGATCGATTGCAAAATTTTAAGAATGTCGATTAGGAATTTAACATGTATATTCTCGAGTCGAGCCGAGTTAGTTCGATTTTTTTATCGAGCTGAAAAGTCTAGCTCAAGCTCGACTTGTAAAAAAAACTCGAGCCACGGACCAATGTGAGATTACTGTTAAAACGATGAAGTTTAGTGTTTTTTGTTTTGGATCATGGCATTTACTTGAATATTTTAATTTGCAAAAAGATAACAAAAGTACTTCTAATTTGTTGGTACTTATGTGAGATTTGATTAGGTATGTTTGTTTGTTATATAGGGGAGGGTTTCACATAAATTCTCCTTTTAAAGAAAACTTAGGGTTGTTTGGTAACCTTTGGGCCATCAATAAGATGTCTAAATCGTGAAGAGTGTTTGATCCAGTAAGTGCTGAACTAATTAATACTGTTTAGTTGAACATCTGAACGATTAAACTCAGAAAAAATTCTATGCAACAATTAATCTTATCATAAAGCGCCAAACAAGCTAGGGAAGAACATACAATATGGCTGTGAAATGACGTCGCGGGCGAAGGAGAAGAGGCCGTTGGAGGATGACAGATGGCTGTCATCGAAGGAGAGGAGGCAAACGGAGGTCGTCCTCAATCTAAGTATGAGCTCATCACCTAACTCATCTAAATATAGCTGTGAAATGAGGTCGTCGCCTAACTCATTTAAATACTAAATGTATTATCTCGATCAACAAGAAATCCTTGATAGCACTAAAGTTATCAACATTATCTATTCATTATAAGTATATGAAACTTTATATTTATATATTGTTCATTAACTTAAGTAAACATTTATCTTGGATAAACTATTGACTTAATCGTGAGAGTGCCCGCGATGCTAGTACTCTTGGGCCTTCTAATGCTGATCATTGTTGTCGCAGGTTGAATCTAGTTTTGGGAACAACTTGGGGATGTGAGACACAAGCTAGCCCAATTACAATAATGCCTGATTTGGATTTTTGATATAGTAACTTGTATTATAAATCCTCCAATCACTAACAAATCAAAAGCTCAATTTCAATTCTCATATAGTACAGAGATGTTATTGTACAATATATAAAATTAATTATAATATATAAAAGAGTAAACTGCTATTTTAATCTCTATGGTTTGTCAACTTTTGTCATTTTAGTCCAAATAGTTTAAATTTTGTTATTTTGGTCATTATGGTTTCATTTTGGTCATTATAGTTTCCATTTTATTGTCATTTTAGTTCAATTAAATTTTAACCTTTTGGATCAAAATGGCAAAAATTACCAAACCACTAGGACGAAAATGGCAATAAAATGAAACCATAATGACCAAAATAACAAAATTTAAACTATTTGGACTAATATGGCAAAAGTTGACAAACCATAGGGACTAAAATGACAGTTTACTCTATATAAAATTAATTTCTCGCGACGACTTCGGGTGAAGACATGTCGTCGGGAAAAGGTTCTGTGCCAACAAAACTTTCGCCGACGGCCAAAAACATCTATAGCGACAAAGCTATAGCGTCGAAGATAGAGGCGACGACATGTCGTCGGGATAGCCTATGGCAACGACATGTCGTCAGGATAGAGCGACGACATGCAGATTAGAATT
Organism: Mikania micrantha; assembly: GCA_009363875.1. NCBI lineage: Eukaryota > Viridiplantae > Streptophyta > Magnoliopsida > Asterales > Asteraceae > Mikania > Mikania micrantha. Next base: position 15,362,782 of record CM018691.1, read on the forward strand.
CTTGTAGTGTGTTTGGTTAACACCATTAATATGTTGTTCTTGATCTACATCATCGGCAATATAATTCTCTTTTTCAATATTATAATGTACCAAATTTAAAGTTAAAGGATCTTTTGTCTACGTATTTCGTAAGGGGAGTGTTATTTGGACACCTCCTATGGATCAGTTAACACCACCGAGTCCCATATGAGTCGTATAACCCTATACAGGTCGTATGGATGTCAAATTTTTTTAGAATGTGTCAGATTTTGTCTGACGGTTGAAAAAACATACGGGCCGTATGACCCTATACGACCCGTATAGTTATAAAAAGTTTTTATTGTTTCAAATGAGGTACCTGAGTGTGTCATACAAAAGTGACCTGCTCCGTCAATGTGAGGCCCACAAGCACCAATCAATTATCTCTTTTCCCGATCTAATTTCTAACATATATATATATTGTAATGGCCAGCATCTTCTTCCTCATTGACTCATTCTTCTTCATTTCTGTCACCATTTTTGATTCTGCACCCACTGTGTAAACTTCAAAAATAAAGATTCATACGGGTCGTATGGATGCGTGTCAGAAACGTGATTTGATGTATTAGTTTTTGTCGGAAATAAAATATACATACGACCCGTATAGGCCCATACGAGTCGTATGGACGGTGTATGTTGAACCAGCCTGACGTTTTCCTAACATGTCTCATTTCGTAATTTGGCTTTGTGACACTTTATAGATCAAAATGACAACAATGCCCTCAACTTTTTAGTTAAAATGTAAACAGGACCGTGATGATTAGCGTCTCTCTAACATCTATTTGCCAACGTGATGTAAAAATGAAAATTGAAAAGACAAGAACGAAAAAGACGGTATTATAAGTTTTATGAATAGAAACTGATTTATGTTGAAAATATAGGTTCATAGTTGTTAGATAACTAGGGGTTTACCCCGCGCGTTGCGACGGTATCTCCGTGGTAAACAATATAAAAGCACGATCATATCTAAAATATTAAAACTCATATCAAATAAAAGTTGTTATTATTTAGTGAAACCTTAAAGCGTAAAGCACAAAAGTTTTTAAAAAGATAAAAACGTCCTAAAACTCGTGTCACACAATGCTACTTAGGTAAATTTCTACCAAAAAGAGTTGAGTTATATCATTATACCAATACGACATTATGACTACTCAATCACGACGGTGGCAACAAAATATCAAAATCCTGATTATAAACGGCTTGCAAAGGTTTTCAATTCATACTAAAACACTAAATGGGAATCCATTATAAAAGTGATCGTCATTCCAATAAATTCGAACCCAAACATGGGCGCGAGTGTTAAAAAGTCAAGAAACACGAATCCAATGTAATGCAACATAAAATGAAAATAATAAAGAAAAGGTCAAAAAAACACAAAAATAACTTAGCAAACAAAAAAAGTAAATATAAAATCAAAACAATAAAAAATCTAAAAGGAAAACATAACTTGAAAAAAGAAAGAATTTATGTTTTCTTTTCTTGACCAACGCAAGCACGCAACACGAACATCATACGACGAAGGAAAAAAAACCAAAAAAATATGGATATACGATTGCTTTTTTTACTGAATTCTATCATTAACCAATAACATACTCACATCTAATTACATTGACAAACAAAACAAATTAGTTGGTTTCAATCGTTGACTAATAAATAAAACAAAAGGAAAAATTATTTAATTATTTGTCTTATTTGATAAAAGTATATTCAAGAATAAATGAAAGAAGATATTGGTTGTGCAATTGGTAGATCTTCATGAAATGCATTAGTCTAATAAAGGTGATGTATAAAATAAATGGAAAAAATTGAGGGATGGTGATAAAAGAAGAAATTTTAGGTTGTTGTGCATGATGATAGACGTAGGGGCTATTTGGTAGTATCTTAATAAGTCTGAATGAATTTGAAGGTGACTGGTTTAGATTCAGACCATTTGTTTGGTGCAAAAAAACACATCTGAAAGGGGTAGAATATTTGAACCAAGGTTTGAATGGTTCAGACTTGAGATGGAGTCAGAATAAAAAGGGAAGAAGGATGGGAACGTCTAAATGGCTTCATGACCACCACCGCCCACCGATTGCTCCTCGACCACCACTGCTGACTGACTGCCACTGCCACTGAATCGATAGCCACTCCACCACCGAACCACGACCGATCGAGGGTTCTATGATGGTGCGATGGTGAGGGTTCGGTGATGGTGAGGATTTGACGACTGAGGAGCGAGAGGGCGACGGTGGGGGCTCGGCGATCGAAGGTGGAGGCAATGGTGATGGCGTCCACGGAGGAGGAGCGAGAGGACGACTAGGGCGATCGATGGTGAGAACGACTGGTTGGGGCGAGAGGAAGACTGGCTGGGTCTGAATGCTTCGACGTAGGAGAACAGGGTTGCGAGGAGCTAGGCTGGGGTGCTCGCTCGACCGCTAGGGTTTTTGTTAAAATAAAAGGTTTTTTTAATATATTTTTAGTTTTCATTCAGATGTGCAACCAAACAGTCTGAACCGGTTCAACACTTAATGGTTCAAACTATTTTAACCATTCAGACAACTTAACCATTCAGCACTTAATGATTCAGACCCAACCAAACAGACCCGCAAAGTAAATAAATTATAGGATGCGGGGTAACCATGTTTGAGTAACAAAATATTATGACACGTCCGTCGAACCCATGACCTCTTGTGTATGGTACCTAAGCTTTTATCAGTTACTCTATAATAACATTTACAATCAATTTTGAAGAAATGTTATTTATTAAAAAATATATATATAAAAAAAATAATATTATGCGTTTGGTATTTGTATATATAGTAATTGTATAATTATCAATTGAAAATTAAGGTGTTAGTTTGTTTTTTCAGAGGTGAAATGTCTGCAGTGTGCGGACCATATCTGCAGAAAAAGAGTTGGACCAAATGTCTACAGTCTGTTTGTTTTTAACTTTTGCAAGCTGCTAAAATTGATTAAAAGTTATAGCCCATGTTTAAGACCTTGTATGTAGGGTTGTAAACGAACCGAACGAACACGAACGAGCCCTTGTTCGTGTTCGTTTGTTTAACTTTTAACTTGTTCACGAACGGTTCACGAACGCTTACCGAACGAAAATTCTTGTTCGTATTCGTTCATTAAGAAATTTACCTTGCTCACGAACGGTTCACGAACACTAACGAACACGTATTATTTAAACAATAAAAATCAACATTTTTAATCTCAAGCAATGAAGATAATCATTTATAAATATATAAATTAAGATATTATAGTATTAGACTAAAAATAACTTAAGCATTATGGTATTAAACTAAAAATTAAAAATAAACAGCACATTTAATGAATAAATATAATAAATAAACTTAAACGAACATAAACGAACGTAAACGAACATGTTACCGAACGTTCACGAACACAAATGAACGAACACGAGCTCTGTTCATGTTTGTTCATTTAACTAAACGAACGGAATTTCTTGTTCATGTTCATTCGTTTATTAAACGAACGGACATAAACGAACTTCCCGCCGAACGGTTCGCTGAACGTTCGGTTTGTTTACAGCCCTACTTGTATGTTTGATTATTCCATTAACAATCACAATAATTAATTATCATTTTTGTTGATGTTTGATTATTCTGTCATCCTGTTGGTGAAACAAAGTTCAATTACTCTATCATCCTTCTTTGATTATTAGGAACAAAGGTCAATTAACTTGCAATAAACACTCACAGGCCTTCAGACAACCCTTCAAAGTCAAAAAATTCAACTCAATAGGGGTGTTCAAAGAATCCGAAATCTGAAAAAAATATCTGAATTAGAGATTCAGATCGGATATCCGTTTTTCTTATTCGGATCAGATGTCCGAATTCAATCCGAAAACCCGGATAACCCTATTTACTCAGGTTGTTCGGATTATTCGGATGTAAAAAAAAAAATTTATTCGAGTTCTTCGGATCATTTGGAATTAAAAATAAGTTGATTTGGGATTTTCGGGTTATTCGGATAGATTCAGATCGGCTTACCATATTTCGAATTCGGATCAGGTCGGGTTTCATATAAGGTTATAAAATTTACAAATTCGAATAACCTGAATAAACCGTTATCCGACCCAATGAACACTTCTAAACAATAATGCCTTATTTGAATTTTCATATACTAACATATATGTATCACAAATCCTCATATCACTAACAAATCAAAAGCTTAATTTCAATTCTCATGGTGTGGAGGTGTTTGGTTAACGTCATTAATATCTAATTCATGATCTACATCATCAAAAGCTTAATTTTTATTGGGTATGCTTGTTGTTGTTGTAGTCTATCAAATTTAAAGTTAAAGGATCTTTTGTCCATGTATTTCGTAATTTGGCTTGTGACACTGTATAGATCACAACAATGCCCTCAACTTTTTAGTTGAAATGTAAACAGGATTGTGCTGATTAACAATATATACATTTGTATGATAGGGGAGAACATTACGCATGGTTTGTGGAGTTTACTTGGCCAAACAATATCTAAGTAGTAACCCTCTAAGTAAATGGTGTATTAGTTTGAGTGGGGAGCAACAACCTAGAGTCTCAAGTTCAATCTCTATTAAGACTGGTTTATCTTAGAGGTCACTGACCCGGTTGCTTGTAACCGCTCTTTACCTGTTTCCTCTCGTTAATCGGGTATTGAAGGACCCGTTGGTTTATCACCTAATTAGGTTCTCATGGTTGTAAAAAAAGAAAGAGTAAAGCATTAATCTTAGATTTTTTTTCTTTCTTAATCATCTTCACGCATATAATCCAATAGACAAATACACATACCCTCTCCATTAAAGATAGACATGAGAGATGGAATCTGAGCACAAATGGTTTAGTTTTCCATCAAGACTAGGATTTACAAAGCATTCACGATAACATACAAACAAACTTACAAAGTATATTTCCATTATTTTGTAGGTCTGGGTGTAAAGATCGATGAAAATAAACCTTCTCTTATCCTAGTTAGAATAGAGATACTGATATGAAAGAGTCTCTGTGTAACGTTTACGAAATTTGTAATAATTATTTAAATTTAATAAAGCGTTTATGACGTCAATGAGAACTTTATTATTATTGATTGTATTATTATTATTAATTTTGTTATAAAGTTTAGAAATTATTTACATTTTTATAAAATAAACAAATAAATTTTTACTTATAAATTTTTATAAACTTTATTTCATAATTAAATAAATAATAACAATTATCATGTTTTAAAATTTTATAGTATACCACAAAAATAATGTTTTTATAAATATAATAAATTTATATTAATTGTGAAGTGTGAAAAATTTTTATAACAATTTAAAACAATGATTTATAAAGGTTTAGGGTTAAAAGTGTAAAAACCTGAAAGTTGTTTTTTTAAAGAAAACAGTGGAGGGACCAAAACTGCAAATAACCCATAGATATTCCCCTCCTTTACCCGGTTTCCTGCCCCATCCGACCCAAAACCATTCATCCGACCCGTTTTTCAAATCCCACTCAATACAACGCGATTACAGCTCATCCTTTCAAATTTAGAAACTATTCGAGACGCGTAAACTTTTCAAATCGTTGATTCGAACGATTAATTAGTGTAAATGTCGTGATTTAATTCCAAAAATATGAAAAACGACCGGCAATGCCAACCTTAACCAAATGGGTATAAAAATCAAATTAAATCGACCCTAACAACCCTTTTTCACCTACGAAGCTTTCTGCAAACACAAAAAATATTCTCGATTCAAAACAGAGGCGAATCAAGACCTTGAACTCTCGGTTTCGTGCGTCGCTCGGCCTATAGTCGAACTCCATCAACTCGAACATCCAGGTAGGTGTTTCTTACACCATCTTACTCGCCTTTAATCCCCAAACAATAGCCCCATGGTTGGGTTAACAATCGGGAGCCTTAACAGAACGATTTCAAAGGAAAAAGGAACTAGGGCTCGAACCTTTTTTTTTCTGATTTCGATCTGATATGGGGATAGCATTGTGACTGATGTTAAAACTATTTCAGAACCAAAATAATCGCGGCTTAGAGCCTAGTTCAACCGGTTAATACATAGTGTGTGTGTTTGATGCGTCGCGGGTTCGAACCTCATCCAAGCCGGATTTAAAACCGGTTTTGCCATTTTTTTACCTTAAAACCAGATTTTAAAGATTTTAATTACACAGAAAATATTTTTTATAAATAAAATATTAATCTGAAAAATAATAAAATGTTATATACATAGAATTTTAATTATAACTTTTATTATCAATTATTTATTTACTTAGTTATTCATTTTACTCACTTAAAATAAATTTATATGTAATTACTTATTTTATAAACAATTTTATAAACTTATAATTTCGTGGATCATTTATCTAATTATTTATTTATTCATTTATATATTTTGTTATTGAATTATTTAGTCATTTATTTATTTATTTAATTATTTAATTATTTATTTATTTATCTAAAATTATTTAACTCATTTATTTGGTTATTTATTTATTTATTTAATTACAATTTGTTATCTCATTTATTTAGTTAATTATTTATTTACTTATTTATTTACCTAAAACTATCTATCTAATTTATTTAGTTACTTATTTATTTATTTATTTAAATTTCAACTCGTTATCTCATTTATTTAGTTAATTATTTACTTATTTATCTAAAACTATTTATCTCATTTATTTAGTTATTTATCTACAAATATTTATCTCACTTATTTCATCAATTATTTATTTATCTATTTACAACTCTTTATCATATACATTTAGTTATTCACTATTTATTTATTTATTGACAATTCTTTGTCTTATTTATTTAATTATTTATTCACTTAAAATTTTATTTTATTTATTTCTACTTATAAACCTATGCTTATTGATTTACAATAAATGTTATAAACATAATATTTAAATATGTTTATACAAAAATTATAAAAAAAAATCAATTGTTTTAAATCAATATTTAAATTTTTAAATAAAATACTTTAAGGTCAACATTTGTACTTTAGGTATTTTATTATTATCATTTCAATCATAACAAATCTAATTGTGTTGTTCCAAAACAAATCGAATCCGTTGACCCATTACAAAACTTAGTTAGATCCATAGAACGACATAGTTTTGTTAAACATATGCCTATTGAACTATTTAGGTGAACATTGAAATTGTGTTGGATATTATTTGGATCATACTTTGACACTTATCAAGACTATCAAGATCACTAAGGTGAGTCTTCATAGCCCCTCTTTTACCTGTTTTGAACTTTTGGGGTGAAACATGTTATCTTTGAACTTATCTAGAATTTTTAAACATTTTCATGTGAACTTAGCTAATGGCTTTATAGTTTGTGAACTTTAGTTAAGGATGAGCATTGATCACACACATTTAGTGACTATGATAGATCTATTGGACCGACCATCCCACCGTTGTTTGATTTACCCTTCGGGGGAGGCCCGCGGTGATAGTTTACTACTTGAGCATTTTTGTAATGCTAATCATAGGTCAATCATCATTTGTTATCATTTGTTGATCTGCTTTACTTGCTAGTTCATTTTGACTATGTTCATTATGCTTAGAGTTCACATATATCATTATCTATATCATTTTTCATTAAACCTTTTGGTTTGAGTGTCAAAACCTATGAAACTCACCAACTCTTTGAGTTGACACTTGATTTTAACATGTTTCAGGTGGAAATGGAAACTAGCATTATTGAGCTTGGATTTAGTTTATTTAATTTGAACTATGTATTGGGATTTGAATTTAAATTTTGAATGATGTAATAGCTAGGTTTGAATTTATTTGACTATGTATTGAATACTTGAATTATTATTGCATTGAATGTTTAGTTATGATTATTTACATCTTTATACCCTAAGCTATGAACAATCTACACTTCGTGCCACCCCGATGTTTCCGCCATCGGTCGGGGTGTTACAGATTGGTATCAGAGCCTGGGTTATAGAGAATTAGGTTATTTGAACTAGATGACCTAGACTATAACCATAGGATGCCTTAGTTTGAACTCATAGGTCATGAACTGTTATTTGGACTCTCTAGTTGCCATACTAGGCCATGAACTGTTATTTGAACCCTTAGATGCCATGATAGGTCATACTTGCTTATGTGACTATTTGTTTGATAGGTCAAATAATTGAACCTAGTTAAGGATACCTTAGTATACACACACTAGACTTTAAGGTTCAAAACTTCTTGACCCCTTTCTTACGACTTGAACGAGGATCGTCATTACGAGGAATGATCTTAGACTTCTAAGTCTAATCTTGAATCCCGTCAATAGTCTTTAGGTTCATTGTAATGATTAGGAAACACATACAATCTGGAAGGGGGAATACCTGTACTTTGGGGAGTTCTGTCTAGGAAAGCATTTCGTATAAATCCAAATCAACCGATGGACCTGTTATGCTTTCCTGGGAACCCTTGGAGTGAGTATGAACCTATAGGCTAAAGTATGTCTTTCTGAAAGTTAAGATGAACTTAAACACTTTGATCTGTCAAAAGTATTCCTTTAGGAATACAATCCAAATATTGCTTTGTGATTGAACTTTCATTTGAACTATCTATTTCTTATTTGAACTCTTTGAGTTATATAAATTCTAACTCTCTTCAATTGAACTCTTGTAGAATCATGCCTATTCATCGTACTCGCAGAAACACCAACAACACCAATGACACCAACACCAACACAAATAACACCAACAATCCGAACCCTACTATCCAAGAGTTGGCCCAGATCATTTCGCAACAAGTGGCTGTTGTGTTACCCACTTTGGTGACCCAACTCAATCAAGCTGCTAATGTGAACCCAGTTCAAAACAATGGTAATGGTGGGGGTGCAAATCCAACTTGCACTTTCAAGCACTTCAATTCATGTAACCCCACTAAGTTTGTTGGCACTGAAGGAGCAACTGGACTCCTTCAATGGTTCGAAAGTATAGAGAGCACCTTTATCCATTCGGACTGTCCTGAGAACCTTAAGGTTCGATATGCCACTAGTGTCTTTCAAAAAAGGGCACTGACTTGGTGGAATGGTGAGAAACGAACTAGGGGTTCGGATGCTGCACTTGCTTTGACTTGGACTGAGGTCAAGCAACTTATGACTAATGAATTCTGTCCTCGCAACGAAATGAGGAAGCTTGAAGCTGAGTTTTGGGATCTCAAGCAAGACAGTGGGGAGAACCTTGCTTATACGACCCGCTATCATGAACTTAGTCTATTAGTGCCACACTTGGTCACTCCTTTATCTCGGGCCATTGAAAAGTACATTGGTGGCCTTCCTATGCAAATTCAAGATACTGTCTATGGTAGCAATCCTAACACTCTTGAAGAGGCAATCAGACTTTCTGCCACCTTAACTGATAATCATGTTAAGGATGGTACTTTGACAAGGAAGGGTGCCAAGAAGGTTGAATTCAAGTCAACCACTAATGAACTCTCAAAGGAGGTCAAAGCTGAAACCTCAAACCCTTCAAAGTTCAACCATCGAAAGCGAAAGGCCAAGAACTTTGCGGTAGTGACCCCTGCTGCACCATTAAACCAACAAGCCCCAAAGCCAAATACAAAACAGTATGTGGGGCCAAATCCACTCTGCAACACTTGCAGATATCATCACCCCACTACTCAACCTTGTAGAATTTGCACGAACTGCGGGATGTATGGTCACCTTGCAAACTATTGTCGACATGGGCCACTTGGCCAGCAAGGGCAACAGGTTCAACCATTGAACCAACAACAACTTGCACCTGCCAATCCTGCACAAGCTAATGGAAGGGTTTGCTATGAATGTGGCAACCCTAATCATCTTAGAAACCAATGCCCAAGGCTTGCGGGCAATAATCAAAGGGTTGCACGAGCTAGGACCTTTCAACTCAATGCTCAAGCAGCTCAAGCTAATCAAGACGTTGTGAATGGTACGTTTCTGGTTAATAATTGTTATGCTTCTGTGTTATTTGATTCTGGTGCTGATAGGAGCTTTGTGTCATATGAATTTGAACCATTACTTGGTAGACTAAGAACTAAATTAGATAGACCATTTAACGTGGAAGTGGCTGACGGCAATTCAATAGATATTAACTCTATCATTATTGGATGTACTGTGAACCTTATGAAACACGTTTTCCCAATTGATCTTATTCCCATGCATCTTGGAAGTTTTGATGTTATCATAGGCATGGACTGGTTAGCCACTCATCGAGCCGAGATCGTTTGTTTTGAAAAGTATATTCGTATTCCATTATTATCGGGTGAAACTCTAAGAATCTTTGGAAAGACACCTAGTAGTGGACTTAAACTTATGTCTTGCACAAAGGCCCAAAAATACTTACGCAAGAAATACGTAGCCTTTCTGGCCCATATTGTGGAAAAGAAAGAAAAGGGCAAGAGTGTTGGAGATATTCCAATCATTCGCGACTATCCTGAAGTTTTTCCCGATGATCTGCCGGGAGTTCCACCGTTTCGACAAGTCGAGTTTCGTATTGATCTTATGCCCGGTGCAAATCCAATTGCAAAATCTCCTTATCGTCTTGCACCTTCTGAAATGCAAGAACTAGCAAGCCAACTTCAAGAATTATCTGATAAGGGTTTCATTCGTCCAAGTCATTCACCTTGGGGTGCACCGGTGCTTTTTGTCAAAAGAAGGACGGTTCATTTCGTATGTGCATTGATTATCGCGAACTCAATAAACTCACCATCAAGAATCGATACCCTTTGCCTCGTATCGATGACCTTTTTGATCAACTTCAAGGTTCGGTTTGGTTTTCTAAGATCGACCTTCGTTCAGGTTATCATCAGTTACGTATACATGAGGATGACATTCCTAAAACCGCCTTCCGAACTCGTTATGGTCACTATGAATTTTTGGTTATGCCATTTGGACTAACCAATGCACCTGCGGTCTTTATGGATCTTATGAACCGAGTGTGTAAACCATACTTGGATAAGTTCGTGATCGTATTCATAGATGATATTTTGATCTATTCCAAGAGCAAAGCGGATCATGAAAAACACCTTAAGTTGGTTTTGGAACTCTTAAGAAAAGAACAACTGTATGCCAAATTCTCTAAATGTGAATTTTGGCTTAAGGAAGTTAAATTCTTAGGACACATTGTCAATGAAAAAGGCGTTCACGTGGACCCCGCGAAGATTGAAGCTGTTAAAAATTGGAGTACACCAAAGACTCCAACTGAAATCCGTTCATTTCTTGGACTTGCCGGTTACTATCGACGGTTCATTTCAAATTTCTCTAAGATCGCCGTTCCACTCACTGCTTTGACTCATAAGGATAAACCTTATGAATGGGGGCCAAAGCAAGATGAAGCTTTTCAATTGCTAAAGCAAAAGCTTTGTGATGCACCTATCTTGACTCTTCCAGATGGTAATGATGATTTTGTGGTCTATTGTGACGCTTCAAATCAAGGGCTTGGTTGTGTTCTTATGCAACGTGGTAAAGTCATTGCCTACGCGTCAAGACAATTAAAGGTTCACGAAAAGAACTATACCACTCATGACCTTGAACTTGGTGCGGTCGTTTTTGCCTTAAAGATTTGGAGGCACTATCTCTATGGCACCAAATGTGTGGTTTTCACTGATCATAAAAGCCTTCAACATATTCTAAACCAAAAGGAACTCAACATGAGGCAACGACGTTGGGTTGAACTCCTAAACGATTACGATTGCGAGATTCGTTATCATCCCGGCAAAGCAAATGTTGTAGCCGATGCACTCAGTCGTAAAAGTCATGTTCAACTTCATAGCATTCGAATCCAAACCAATCTTCATAACGACATCTTTGTAGCTCAACAAACATCTTTGAACCTAGGCAATTTGTATGATGAAATGTCTTGTGGTGCTGAACTTCAATTAGAAACCAAGTCTGATGGTTTGCTTTATTTCTTGAACCGTATTTGGATTCCTAATCGCAATGACCTTCGACTCGCTATTATGAACGAGTCACACAAGACTCGTTATTCCATTCATCCCGGTGCGGATAAAATGTATCAAGATCTTCGAGTCCATTATTGGTGGCCCGGCATGAAGAAAGACATTGCCGAGTATGTAGCAAAGTGTTTGACCTGTTCTAAGGTCAAGGCCGAGCACCAACGACCTTCGGGTTTGCTTGTTCAACCAGAAATTCCTATGTGGAAATGGGAAAACATTTCTATGGACTTCATCACTAAACTCCCGAGAACACTTAATGGTCATGATAGTATATGGGTAATCGTTGACCGTTTGACAAAATCAGCTCATTTCTTGCCGATTCGCGAGAACTATCCCGTGCGAAAGTTAGCTCGCATCTACGTTAATGAAATAGTAAGTCGACATGGCATACCTCTTAGCATCATCTCTGATCGTGATGCTCGTTTCACTGCTCGTTTTTGGGAATCGCTTCACGAATCATTCGGTACTCGTTTGGATCTTAGCACGGCTTATCATCCTCAAACGGATGGTCAAACCGAGCGCACGATTCAAACTCTTGAAGACATGCTTAGAGCTTGTGTCATTGATTTTGGTGGCAATTGGGATAATCATCTACCGCTAGTCGAGTTCTCGTATAACAATAGTTATCACGCGAGTATCGGCATGGCGCCTTTCGAAGCTCTATACGGTCGTAAGTGTCGATCGCCTATTTCTTGGACTGAGATTGGAGAAGTTCAAATCACCGGTCCTGAACTGGTTCAAGAAACGACCGACAAGATTCATCAGATTCGCGACAACTTATTAGCTGCTCGAAGCCGACAAAAGAGCTATGCTGATAAACGTCGTAAGCCTTTGGAATTTCAAGTTGGTGACATGGTACTTTTGAAAGTTTCACCATGGAAAGGAGTAATTCGATTTGGGAAAAAGGGTAAACTTGCACCTCGCTACGTTGGTCCTTTTAAGGTTCTTGAAAGAATTGGGAAAGTGGCCTACAAACTTGATCTACCTTCTGAACTTAGTAACATTCATCCGACCTTTCACGTGTCGAATCTGAAGAAGTGTTTGTCCGATGAGAATTTACAAGTGCCTCTTGATGATATTCACATTGATGCTTCGATGCGTATTATTGAGAAGCCGGTAGAGATCATAGACCGACACGTCAAGCAATTCAGACGAAGCAGAATTCCTATTGTTCATGTCCGTTGGGAGTCAAAGCATGGTCGCGAGTTCACTTGGGAACGCGAAGACCAAATGAAAGCCAAGTACCCTCATTTGTTTTCTACAGTTTCTTCTTAATTTCGGGACGAAATTCCTAAAAGTAGGGGATACTGTAACGTTTACGAAATTTGTAATAATTATTTAAATTTAATAAAGCGTTTATGACGTCAATGAGAACTTTATTATTATTGATTGTATTATTATTATTAATTTTGTTATAAAGTTTAGAAATTATTTACATTTTTATAAAATAAACAAATAAATTTTTACTTATAAATTTTTATAAACTTTATTTCATAATTAAATAAATAATAACAATTATCATGTTTTAAAATTTTATAGTATACCACAAAAATAATGTTTTTATAAATATAATAAATTTATATTAATTGTGAAGTGTGAAAAATTTTTATAACAATTTAAAACAATGATTTATAAAGGTTTAGGGTTAAAAGTGTAAAAACCTGAAAGTTGTTTTTTTAAAGAAAACAGTGGAGGGACCAAAACTGCAAATAACCCATAGATATTCCCCTCCTTTACCCGGTTTCCTGCCCCATCCGACCCAAAACCATTCATCCGACCCGTTTTTCAAATCCCACTCAATACAACGCGATTACAGCTCATCCTTTCAAATTTAGAAACTATTCGAGACGCGTAAACTTTTCAAATCGTTGATTCGAACGATTAATTAGTGTAAATGTCGTGATTTAATTCCAAAAATATGAAAAACGACCGGCAATGCCAACCTTAACCAAATGGGTATAAAAATCAAATTAAATCGACCCTAACAACCCTTTTTCACCTACGAAGCTTTCTGCAAACACAAAAAATATTCTCGATTCAAAACAGAGGCGAATCAAGACCTTGAACTCTCGGTTTCGTGCGTCGCTCGGCCTATAGTCGAACTCCATCAACTCGAACATCCAGGTAGGTGTTTCTTACACCATCTTACTCGCCTTTAATCCCCAAACAATAGCCCCATGGTTGGGTTAACAATCGGGAGCCTTAACAGAACGATTTCAAAGGAAAAAGGAACTAGGGCTCGAACCTTTTTTTTTTCTGATTTCGATCTGATATGGGGATAGCATTGTGACTGATGTTAAAACTATTTCAGAACCAAAATAATCGCGGCTTAGAGCCTAGTTCAACCGGTTAATACATAGTGTGTGTGTTTGATGCGTCGCGGGTTCGAACCTCATCCAAGCCGGATTTAAAACCGGTTTTGCCATTTTTTTACCTTAAAACCAGATTTTAATTACACAGAAAATATTTTTTATAAATAAAATATTAATCTGAAAAATAATAAAATGTTATATACATAGAATTTTAATTATAACTTTTATTATCAATTATTTATTTACTTAGTTATTCATTTTACTCACTTAAAATAAATTTATATGTAATTACTTATTTTATAAACAATTTTATAAACTTATAATTTCGTGGATCATTTATCTAATTATTTATTTATTCATTTATATATTTTGTTATTGAATTATTTAGTCATTTATTTATTTATTTAATTATTTAATTATTTATTTATTTATCTAAAATTATTTAACTCATTTATTTGGTTATTTATTTATTTATTTAATTACAATTTGTTATCTCATTTATTTAGTTAATTATTTATTTACTTATTTATTTACCTAAAACTATCTATCTAATTTATTTAGTTACTTATTTATTTATTTATTTAAATTTCAACTCGTTATCTCATTTATTTAGTTAATTATTTACTTATTTATCTAAAACTATTTATCTCATTTATTTAGTTATTTATCTACAAATATTTATCTCACTTATTTCATCAATTATTTATTTATCTATTTACAACTCTTTATCATATACATTTAGTTATTCACTATTTATTTATTTATTGACAATTCTTTGTCTTATTTATTTAATTATTTATTCACTTAAAATTTTATTTTATTTATTTCTACTTATAAACCTATGCTTATTGATTTACAATAAATGTTATAAACATAATATTTAAATATGTTTATACAAAAATTATAAAAAAAAAATCAATTGTTTTAAATCAATATTTAAATTTTTAAATAAAATACTTTAAGGTCAACATTTGTACTTTAGGTATTTTATTATTATCATTTCAATCATAACAAATCTAATTGTGTTGTTCCAAAACAAATCGAATCCGTTGACCCATTACAAAACTTAGTTAGATCCATAGAACGACATAGTTTTGTTAAACATATGCCTATTGAACTATTTAGGTGAACATTGAAATTGTGTTGGATATTATTTGGATCATACTTTGACACTTATCAAGACTATCAAGATCACTAAGGTGAGTCTTCATAGCCCCTCTTTTACCTGTTTTGAACTTTTGGGGTGAAACATGTTATCTTTGAACTTATCTAGAATTTTTAAACATTTTCATGTGAACTTAGCTAATGGCTTTATAGTTTGTGAACTTTAGTTAAGGATGAGCATTGATCACACACATTTAGTGACTATGATAGATCTATTGGACCGACCATCCCACCGTTGTTTGATTTACCCTTCGGGGGAGGCCCGCGGTGATAGTTTACTACTTGAGCATTTTTGTAATGCTAATCATAGGTCAATCATCATTTGTTATCATTTGTTGATCTGCTTTACTTGCTAGTTCATTTTGACTATGTTCATTATGCTTAGAGTTCACATATATCATTATCTATATCATTTTTCATTAAACCTTTTGGTTTGAGTGTCAAAACCTATGAAACTCACCAACTCTTTGAGTTGACACTTGATTTTAACATGTTTCAGGTGGAAATGGAAACTAGCATTATTGAGCTTGGATTTAGTTTATTTAATTTGAACTATGTATTGGGATTTGAATTTAAATTTTGAATGATGTAATAGCTAGGTTTGAATTTATTTGACTATGTATTGAATACTTGAATTATTATTGCATTGAATGTTTAGTTATGATTATTTACATCTTTATACCCTAAGCTATGAACAATCTACACTTCGTGCCACCCCGATGTTTCCGCCATCGGTCGGGGTGTTACACTCTGTCTCAAAGTTATCGTTTGAAGTTAATCATTTCAACATCTTTAATATTATTTTCATGAAGCAATAACGATATGTAATCCAAATTGGCTCTCATATATACCACAATGTTGATAGTCAGAACACAAACACAATTACACTCGTTTATAACACAAGCACATTGAACATAAATTATCAATAGCAATTGCTTATTCATAATTGATTGCATGCAAAACAAAAACGTAGATTATATAAAGCAAATAAGGTCGGGATAAGGAGCTAAATAAGCATGAAACCCGGTCTAGAATACATATGACCACTTGACCAATGGCTTATTTATTATTAATAACTTGAACTCATAAACAAACTGACACACTTGCTCCAGCTAGCTGATCCATTCGCAGTATAATAGATCCAATCCTGCATGAGTCGTTATTAATGATCAATTGACATCGGGATTGGATCAAGTCGAGCCACAGGAACACAAACCAAAGGTTTAGCTTTAGGAAGGTTAAAACCACGTTTCTCATCCATATCAACTCTTGCAAGATTCCCATCTTCCCCAGCCTTCCACTCAAAGCATTGAATCATGGCACCTAAAGTTGTGTAGACCATCTTTAACCCTAATGAAGTCCCTGGACACATCCTCCTTCCACTTCCAAATGGTAAAAACTCAAAGTGTTGTCCTCTCACATCCATCTGTTTCTCCTCAAATCTTTCGGGCCTGAACTCGAGTGGGTTTTCCCAGTGGTTTGGGTCTCTACCGAGGGCCCATATGTTGATGAAAATACTAGTGTTTGCTTGAATATGATAACCTGCAACAGTTCGATCTTCTGTTGATTTTCTTGGAATCAATGGGACTGGTGGGTGGAGACGTAATGTTTCCTTGATGATTGCCTGGAGGTATGGAAGGTTTGGAATGTCTGATTCTTGTATAAGTCTGTCTTTGCCTACGACATTATCGATTTCGGCTACTGCTTTTCTCATGATATTTGGATGGTTAATGAGTTCTGATAAACCCCATTCTGGAGTAAGCGCCGAGTTGTCCGTTCCTGCAACGAATATATTCTAGAATGACAGGATATATATATATATAGATTAGTATTTGCATAAACACATAAAATACATGCATGAAGATACCATAGGCTTAATTTTTAATTTAATTACCAAAATGAAGGCTTTGATGTTTTCTCTTGTCAAATGTATATCCATCTTTTCATCCTCAGCAATATGAAGTAACATGCTAAGCAAGTCCTTCTCTTGAGATTGTGACTCTTCATGCTCTTTAATAATCTTCTCAATCAATGCATCAAACCTTCTATGAAAGTCCTTCACCCTCTTCCCATACCCCTGCAAATCAAGATTTTTAAACAACCATATGTTATCTGAGAGGTTGAAGGAACCGATTGCCTCAGTGATCCCAAAAACCATTTTCCTTATGTCGTCCGCTTGGCCGGCCTGTTCGGAACATCTTTCGCCCAAAAGTAGTCTTGATATCAAATTATTAGTCACCTTCACAAGCTCTGCATTAATATAAACCGCCCTACCAACCTTTTGAGATATTGATTTTACAAAATGGTTAATCTCATCTTGTCTAACTTGAAGCATAGAGTCAATTGTTGTGCCATTTAAGAGTTGTGACATGACCATCTTTCTCATGAATTTCCAGTAGGGTCCGTGTGGGGCAAAGGCGAAATCTTTCGATCCGTAAGTTATGTATGTTGTGGCTGAGTTTAGTGGTCGATCTAAATAAGCATTTTCATAGGTTTTAAGGAACTCTTGGGCTATTTTAGGTGAACAAGTGACGACACAAGGTTCACTGCCCATAAAAAGCCGAAAAACCGGGCCGTATCGGAGAGAAAGCCTGTGAAAAGCTTGATGAGGGGTTGGAGTAAGAAGATGGAGATGACCAATAATGGGAAGGGAAAATGGGCTTGGTGGATGCAGATGAGATTTTGCATTCTTAGATTTGAAGAATGCTAAGGTAATGGCGATGGAGATCAGCAATATGAGAAAATGGAAGAAGTAGGGTTGGAAATCAGCCATAGTTCAGTGACCTGCTCACTAACGTACTGATAATTTGATATGCTTAGTTAAGAGTATGATGAAATTTATAGGAAAAATATATGAGAAATTACATGTATTCCCTTCTAATCTTACCAAATTACATTTTTTTCCTCCAAATTTGAAGTTTTTGACACATAATGTATTATACTTGGTATATTTTATTATTAACAAAGCTAAAGTATGGTTTAAAAAGCGTAAGACCAAGACAACCTTACCTCTACTCATCGGAATGCGGAGGTTGCTTACAATAAGGCCCCCGGCTCATAATGCCTAATTAACCGACCAACCCAACGTTTTTTACGTTATTTTTGCATAAAGTAAGATTAGAAGTATGTTTGGATAAAAATGTTTAAGTAAACATTTTATCCATGTGCATGTTTGTCACGCATTATGTAATAAGATTGTTTTATGTAAGCATTTTTCAATTATTTAACGTGAACGTTAGACACGATTTTTATAATCGACTAAATTCTAATATGATTATTAGAAAAAGTTTATGTTATAAACAATAAATTGTTTAATGTAAACAATTTAATTATCTTACATGAAAGTTAGATACGATTTGTGTAATCGTTTTATTATGAACAGATTTGTGACTGTTTGATTTAAAGTTTCAAGATGAAACAACAAAAGAATAGAGATGTTATTGGGGCCATTTTTGGTTTATCTCAAAGGACACGTGTCATTGCATATCGAGGATGGTTTCTCATGACAGGTGCAACTATTCATGTATCTTTTGATATAAAGGACATTGAAATATCAAATACCGAAAGTGTTCAAGATAGTAACACTATATGACTTGATGTTTAAAACTCATCTATATGTTTTTTTAAACTATTACAAATAAACATTTATTTTGGTGCGTTGGTTGTTTTCAATATCTTATGCTAACACATGAGTTTATACACGATAATCACTACAACATATGAAGGAGATATATGTTATAGTTAACTATATTAATAGGAAACAAAGGCGGAAAAAGCAACTGTTAGGGGTTGTTTGGTAGCCACTTAATGAGTCTGAATCTGAACCATTCAGATTCAGACCGTTTGTTTGGGACATCTGAATGGAAAAAAACATCTGAATGAAGGTCTGAATGGTTCAGATTTGAAGACTAGTCTGAATGAAAAGAAAAAAGAGGGGAGTTCACTCCTACCCTCATTTCTCCATTTCTCCCAAACCCTATTTCTCTCGTCTCCTTCCGTCGCTTCTCTCAACTCCCCCTCCCCAAAACACTGGCTGCAGCATCCTCTCCATCCCGTCGCCATTTTCGTCTACCACCACCACAACACCTCTCCGCTGCACCCCTCCCCTCCGCCGCACACCAGTCGTCCCTCCTCTCTACCACCGGTCTTCGCTCCTTTCCACCTCCGGTCGTCGTTCTTGTCGTCTACCACCACCAGCGCACTGTAGATTGGTCGCCGCCGCTGGTTTAGAAGCTCCGACTGCCACTGTTCAGACTGTTCTTGTTGTCTACCACCACCAGCGCACTGTAGATCGGTCACCGCCGCTGGTTCAGAAGCTCCGGCCGCCACTGGTTCAGCAACTTCAGTCGCCGCCTCACAACCTATCATCGTGATTGTTTTGTTTCTATAAGCACGATTCTATACTTTTGTTGGAGCTGTGATTATATTTTGTTGGTGCTGTGATTGTTTTGTTTCTATAAGCACGATTCTATTTTGTTTTCAATAAGCAGATTCTATTTTGTTGGTGCTGTGATTGTTTTGTTTTCTTTTCTTTTACTGTGATTGTGATGTTTTGTGATTTGTTTGATTTTGTTTCTATAATTTTGTTCAACATTGGTAGGATTATAGAAAACTTTTTTGTTTTGTAATGATGCAGCAACATCTCCTTGTTTTGTTACGTGGGTAGGATTATAGAAAACTTTAACTTGTGGTGTAATTTGGATGTTTGAATTTTGTCATGATTGGATTTTATTTATATTATCATTGAAAAAAAAGACTTCTGAAGAAGGGTAAAATAGTCATTATGTATCTTCATTCAGATGTTCAACCAAACACTCTTAACTGGTTCAGCGCTTAATGATTCAGACACTCTTAACCATTCAGACATCTTAACCATTCATCACTTAATGATTCAGATGCCACCAAACGGCCCCTTTAGTTAGTTTAATTGTATAGATAAATATAGATGTAGAATCACATGGTATATTGAAATAGTTTAACCGAACCTTCAATTCCAAATGATAAGTCATGCATCACATGTTTCATTTTTTCTTAAATGAAAATTTCGAATTGGTCTTTATCTCCGCTCGTTGTTGACTTAATTGGTATTGAATCATATCTGACCATGCACAAATATAATATAATTTTGTTTCTAAAATGTTTGGTTTTATGAAAATAAAAACTACATAAAACTCATCAAGGAATCAAACAAATTTACATAAAAAATAAATAAATAAACACTTTAATTAGTAACTTGTAACCCTTGAATTGAGTGTTGTGTTATTCCTTGAGATAAACTTTCAAGATTTCTTGAAATTTTAGAGTGAAGGGTAAATTCATATGTGCTTGAACATACATTTTTTGTTGCTGGCTTCTTGTGTAGTACTGTTGGTACCAAATAATTTATACAAAGACAAACACCACTTGAATTTCGTGATAGACGGCTACGAGTTTTCAAAAATCGCGAACCCTTTGGGTTGGTTGGTGGAATTGTCCAAAAAATTAATATATATATATATATATAGGAGGTGGAACCAATACAAAGGGTTATTAACGTGAGAATGTAGGAAGGAATCTGAGCCATTGATCAAATAAATGAATGGTTAAGATCTAGTGGTCCCCACATTTTATTTAAAACTTGCGTGAATTAGAGCTGGAATAACCTACATTTGTTGACTTTTTTTATGGTTAAGTCAAGTTCCACTTTTTTTTAAAAAATCGAATAACTTTTAAACGGTTAATCGTTTTTTTAAAAAAAAATTACACCATAAAATAGAGAATTTTATTATCTTTAATTTGAGTATACTATTGTTATAGTTTTTTTCGATTTTTTTTACGTGGTCCGTGATTTTAATGTTTGGTACGTGATTATGCAGTTGTTCCTTTGATTTTGCATGTTAAATGACGGTCTGTGATTTTCATATAAAGTGGTACGTGATTTAGTGGTACGTAATTATGCAGTTGGTCATTGATTACGTGTGTTAAATTACGGTCTGTAATTTTTCTAATCACGGTCTGTAATTATTAATATATAGACAGCGGTCTATTCAACTGTCCTAAGATAGAATCCTGGCCCTTTAAATTCGTCAAAATCAAATCTGGACCGTATAAATTCATCTAATGCGACGGTTGGGCGGTTTTGAGCAAGTTTTAAACAGTTGGTGCAGAAGGTTCTCCCCAACTTCCGGCCGCCCTTTTCGTCCCCACGTTGGCGCCGATAAGTTTCCTGTGCAACCATCTCATACAAACTCATTCAAAATAAATCATATTAGGGGCAAGTGCGCTGGTGGTATATAGGGTGATTAAAGCCATCCTCAAAACTATTCACGCTGATTCACATCGTCAACCACACTCAAGCAAATACAACTTCATGCCGCTGATTTTATCCACTTAAAGCTCTCTTTTGTTGACAATCGCCAGCCTCCTACGGTAATCACGAACCTTACAACCTGATTTCTTTTCATATATCTTTTAATCATGTGCTTCGATTGACCGCCAGTGGACGATATTGCCTCTTACTCTGATGACACATGTCAAAAGCCTGTGGCTTCCTACGCTTAGTACGTTCCATACCCTTTGTATTATAACCGCCCTCTATATATATATAATTTCTCTAACCTAACTCTACAACTCAAGTCTCTACACCAATCAAAGGGTCTAAAACAATATTTTCATAACCGAACCGGATAATGAACCGGTTGTATTAACGGTTCACTGGTCGAATCGGTCGGACCGGTCAGACCGGATTTAAGAATTGGTAACACTAAAATTTTATATAAAGATTATAACATATATCCAAATTAATGTGTCAAATTCGTTATTGAATATATTATTTAGTATATAAAAACTTAAGTAAAAGTTATTGTTTTTAAAAATCATGTACCGAATTTAAGGGTCCATTTAGACGACCATCTTAAAACAAGTTTTGTAAAAAACCTATAATTTTCTGGAATCATAGTAAAGAAAGGATTATTCTTCATCTCTCTTCAAGTTTTCTTCTCTCTATCATCTTCAATCCTTTCATTTCCGAAAAAAATGGAGCATGTCTACAAACTATTTGTTCAGATCGTTATGAACAGCCGTTAAAGGCCGAAGTGTCCGGTTATGTTGTTCAGATCTACAAAATGGTCCTATCCCACCCACCATTCGTTCAAATCTAAAAAAAGGGTCTGACACTTGAAGATTATTAACGTTCTTTGTCCGGCCGTGACTGCCGGCCAGCTGATCGAACCTTTAACCGCTGAACCGGACGGTTTATTTAGGGACGGCTCAAATAGACTTATCCGGACTGCTTGCTGTAACAGTTCCCGACCGAACCGGTCAGACTGCCTGGTCCGGTCCGGTCACAAAAATACTGGTCTAAAGTCATGATCCATTTTCTTTAATTAATTTGACATTTAATTCAATATATATTTTATAACTAATATACTTTAACTTTTTTTAAAAATTTAACACACAAGCTTGTTTATTTATTTTTCGTGAACATCTAGGTACAAATTTAATTAAAAATGGAGTTATTTTCAAAAAATATTTATTTGTTCATCTTGTTCGTCACGTGTCGTGTTATTATTAGTTCGTTAGATTTTTCTACAAAAATTTTTATCCAAAAAATCTTGCATTATCCGATTTAAAAATAGTTTTTTTTTCAAAATTTTTATCCTTATCCGATTTTCAAAATATTTTTCTACAAAACTTTTATCCAAAAAATCTTACATTATCTGATTTAAAAATATTAAATTTAGATTTTTCATAATTTTGGTTTCTTTTTCAAAATATTAAATTTATTTTATTAATGTGAAGTTTTTTTTCATTTTTTTGTATTTTTGTTTTTCAGAAAAAAAATAATAAGTATTTTTAGAGATAAATTAATATTTTAATACTTTAAAAACAACCATAGTCATAACCTCACTTTCTTTAATTAGTTTTGCACGTAATTCAATATTTATTTCATAACTTGTATAATGTAATTCTTTTTAAAAATATAATCACACAATCATATTTATTTGTTTTTTGTGAACGCCAAGGTGTGATTTTTACTTACATAAAAACTTTTCTTGAATGCTTAAAATTTGATCTTTATCTCCGCTTGATGTTGGCTTGGTATTGAATAGGATCTAACCATGCATATTATATAATTTTGTTTCTAAAATGATTGGTTATATGAAAATAAACTCTACATAAAACTCATCTAGGGACCAAACAAATATACATAAAATTTTTTTAAAAAATAATAATAAACACTTTAGTAACTTGTAACCCTTGAATTGAATGTTGTGTTATTCCTTGTAATAAACTTCCAAGATTTCTTGAAATTTTGGAGTGAAGGGTAAATTCTTATATGCTTGAACATACATTTTTTTGTTGTTGGCTTCTTGTGGAAATGTGGAGTGCTGGTACCAAATAATTTACACAAAGATAAAGGAGCAAGGATTAGTGATGTTGTCAATGATGTTATGTGTATTTATCACATCTTCATAACTTCACGTACTCATCATGTACACGCATATAAATGACTAACACCGTTACACTTTTTAAATACGCATGTCTTATCATTAGCCATAGTCAGTACATTCTAATCATTACCATCACTTCTCTCTCCTTCCCTCCCTCTCTAAGTTGAATGTTTTTTTTCTGTGACCACACTCACACCCATCCTTCATCACGCCCCTGAGTAGTGGTATTTGGCCCCATGGGGGCGTAACCAAGGCCCTTTACGCCTGGGTCACAACCAATTACACATAGCCTGATCGTTGGCAGCGGTCCAACCCAAGACACTGTGTAAGTTAGCTAACTGGGATTCTATATTTTTTAAATTATAAATACATCAGTATTTTATTAAAATAAAATTATAACACGTAGATCATGTTTCATCTTTTGTAATTTATAATGTTTTATTGTATAATATTCTTATTTTTATATAAAATAAATAAGTCAATAAAATGTCATGCCCAAGGATACATTATAAAGTTACGAACCAATATTTCAATCATTCAAATAATTGAATCACTGACAGTAAAAGTGAAAAAAAAAAAAAAAAATAGTTGAAAAAATAAATATTATATAAATGTAATATTCATAAAAAAAAACATATTAATAAAGAAAATAATACTTTTTATTTAATTTTAAAAATATAATATTTAATATTATTATTATTTAATGGAAGAGAGAAATTATATATTCCTATTCAATATAGTTATTTTCTATTTGAGAAAGACTAAAACATTAAAGTAAAAAACTACCGGTAAGAAAAAAATTGACACGTGCCTGATGTTATTTTTATTTATTGGTATAAAGATGCGTTGTTTAAATGAAATTTAATTTTTTATTTAAAGTTTTGAATATCATTTTTACATAAATATTTTTATAACTATTTCAAAATATATATATATATATATATATATTAACTTGAAAAACATTTTTTATCTAAAATAACGCTTTTCTTCATAATTTTATAAAAAATATATTTTTAAATAAAAAGCAATTGTTTTGTTAACTTTAAAAAACGTTTCTTTTTTTTTTTTACTTTAAAAAAATGTTTTTCTTTTACTTTTTGTTTCAACTTAAAAGACTTGTTGTTTTTTTCTACAAACATTTTAAACTTTTATAAACGTTCTTTTATTTTAATGATCAGATACGCATTTAGTATCTTACTACTATAATAAACAAAAATTTATTTTGCCACTTGTCAAATTTTTATATTAATAATGTCACATGTCATCTTTTTTATGTATCACTCAATTCTCTTCCATATTAAATATATTTATAATTATCTCTCTATTAACTAATTATAATACTAATGATCTTATTTACTTTTTTAATATTAAAAATAGTTTTTAAATAAATCAAAATCAAAATTTATTATTAAAAAATATAGTTAAAATTTTTTTTTCTAAAATATGAAAGTTTTTTCCAATCAAAATTGAATGACAAAAAAGATTTTAAATCGCTATTTTTAGTAATTTTTTCTAATAAAAAAGTCTCTCAAAAAACAATTTTTTTAAAAGAATGAAATAAACTAAAAAAATAGAGATTTTAAATAAAAAGATTTTAATAAACAAATGACGTTTTTAACACGAAATCCTTAAAAAAATACTTTAAAATACTAAAATTTAAAAAATAATAGTGAAAATTACACTTTTAATCCTTTATGTTTAATGATATTTTCAAATTATGGCAAAACTAAAAGATTGCACCTTACCTTCTTATTTTGCGGGAAAAATTATATTTTTGATCCTTTATATTTATGAATGTTTTCAAATTTGATCATTTAACTTTGATAATTAAAAAATGATACATTACCATCTTAATTTTACAACAAATAGTTTTTGAGGAAAAAAATAAAAATTTTTAATGTCAGTCACTTTTAAAATTTAGTTGTTACAAATCAAGAAAGTCGGGATAAATTGTTTAGTTATCAAAAATTTTAATTACTGTTTATTACTTAAATTACTTATTAATACGTAAATTAATCATTTTATATAATAATATCGTTTTTATAATTACTAAATTTTTATTATTAACTGGTTTATATTTTATATTAAATCCGTGTAATACACGGGGTAATAGTCTAATTGTTAATATATAATGTTTTTGATTTCCTTTCTAACAAAAAAGTTTTATAAAAAAATCTAGGGGTAGAATATGACAAGTTAAATTTTGTTTTCTAGTGTACATTTGCATAACAAGTTATCGGATACGGGAACTCTATTCAATTTTCAATTATATATGATTACTATCCTATGTGTTAGGCTACGTGCAATTGAGATTTGATAAATACTCAAACAATGCCACGTAATTAGCGTTGTGTAGCAAACTTGATGGGACTTGATAAATGTGTGATGAAATAGCATGATGAAGGTTAATTTGAAGTTTGAACACATTATGAAAAGCTCCACATCCATGCCCATCTTCCATAAACTCACTTTTGTCATGCATAAGGAACAAAGATTGTACCAAAGGGCATTTGTCGTTAAGAATAATTGCCATAATAAGGAAATAAAGATTGTACCAAAGGGCATTTGTCGCAACGGTACTAAGGTGTTTTAAGGTGTTTCTTTTGAAAATAAGTTTAGGGTTCAAGTCTTATATTGGACATAAAAACAGGAAAAATTGTTTTAAACAAAAGAAGGGATAAAGATTGTCGTTCCTTGACTTATTAATGCTGTCGTTTGAATTCACTTGGAACAAAATAATTGGCCTTTGGTGACAAAACGACATGGATTTGTCGTTTTTCAGTTTCCAATTTTTCACTTTGGTTCATTGAATTTGTACTCTTATGTTTATAACCTTTTTACACTTTACTCATGTTTAATTATTGTTTTCAATATATATTAAGCAAACTCAAGTTCATTATGTACAGGTTTTGTTTGGTTTTGAACATGGTGTGACACTTAGAATTGTCTTTAATATATACTTACGAGTAAATTGCACTTTTCATCCTTTATGTTTATACAAAATTTCAGAGATAGTCCTTTATGTTTCAAAATGTCAAAATTAGTCCTTTAAGTTTTCAAATGTTGCAAACTCGGTCCTTTCTCTGTTAACGCCGTTAAGTACTAACAGAATAAAGGACATAACTGAAAATTTATGTAAACATAAAGGACCAAAAGTGAAATTTATTCAATTAATTATATGATTTTTTTTGACATTTATGCTCCTATTCTGTTAGTGATTAACGGCGTTAACGAAGAAAGGGCTGAGTTTGCAACATTTGAAAACTTAAAAGACTGATTTTGACATTTTGAAACATAAAGGACTATCTCTGAAATTTTGTGTAAATATAAAGGACGAAAAGTGCAATTTACTCTATACTTACTATTAAAGGACAAGGACGTGTGGTTGTAGGGGTTTTCTACTTTTCGCTGCACCTTTAGCAAGGTTCAATGTGACACATCGTAAATTCCAGGTCAGCATTAACTTTATTTTAATAATAATGTGTATTATTATTTCATATGTGGCACTAGAGTTGTTAATATTTAGTGTGACACGTGGCACAACAGTTCAAACACACAGATAATTCGAGGAATTATCGTAAAACGCACGCACGTGTCTTGAATAACGAACGTTGGTGAAATACACAAACCACAGAGCAATTACACTACACTTAGGTTCTAGGGAACCTAAAATAGGTGAAACAATGTTTACAAGGCTTAAAACGATAATCGTATTCAAGAAATACGCGAAGAACGGACCAAAACATGAAAATGGGCCAAATTGGGCCAGGCCAAGGGTCCAGGCGGTACGCCTGACCTGATGCTCCTCCTCTGGCGATGCGCGCGGATGAAGAAGGGGGCGCCTCTAGCCGGTGGACCCGCGCGGTACGCCTGGCTCCGGAGTTTGTCGTCCGGCGGTACGCCTGGGGTCAGAACACGCAACAATCTTGAAAAATCCAAGGCAAATCATTACTACTCTATGTAAAACCATCATATCCGGCATCAGGCGTCATCTACTTGATAAAAACACTTCTAAACCTTCTTCTACACCTGCTAAAGTTCAAGAACACCATTGAAGAAGTTTAGATTGAAGTTTTGAAGCTTCGAGGTCAAGAAGGAGGGCTAGCGAGACCTAACCATCGACAACAACTCGTTCTAACTACTGGAGCCTCATTCTCAATCGATTATAGGAGCTACCTAGGCCTGTTCAAGCGAGATCCCACCTTAGTTGAAGCTTTAGAAGGTAAATCTCGAGTCTATGTAGCATGAAACACACATGCAACACACACAAACCCACATGCAAGCCTCCAAGGCCACATGCACACACTAGATTCACACATGCACGAGATTTTGGTGCTATAGATCTGTGATTGATGTTATTTCTACTGATTTGAAGATCTTAGAATGATCCATGATGATTCGGTTGTGATTTGTTAGTCATTATGGTCAAAATATGGAAAATGGATACTTTTGACCACATGCATGCATGATCTAGATGGATTTAAATGATTTTGAGTATGAATATATGAATCTTGATGATGTGGGGAGTCATATGTATTGTTCATGGTGATTATTGTGTTCAAAATGACGATTTATAGTGTTACTTCTATTTTTAGAAACTTACTTGCTACAAGTTGTGAATAAATGATGAAATGACAACATGCATGTGTTTAGATCTAAGATTTATGAATAAAATGATGATCTTTGGGTGTACATTTGATAAAATGGTCATAATAAATGATTTACACGTTTATTTCTATAAATAGCAACTTTTTGTTATAAATTTGCTAAGGAACGATAAGATTCATGTTGTAATATGTTTAACATGCTCATTGGGCTATAACATGATGATACTTGGTGTCTTGATTCCTTAAAATGATCGAAATATGAATATTTATTGCAAGTTACTACAAATAGTAACTTTATCTTATGAAATCGGGAAGTAGCATGTATTAGTTGTGACAAGTATGATCAAATGGTTCTTTGAGACTAGGAAATTGATATTATGATGAGATCGATTGTTAGAATATGCTTACTTTTACAACTTTCTAAAGATAGTAACTTTTACACGCGAAACGTGCTTAACCAATTAAGTGTGACTATGTGCTATGTGATAACATGCTCATTTAGGTTAACTAAACATATTAGAGTAATCGGAAAGTGATATCTTGCATGACTTGCATAATATGGGAACTTTCCCGAAATAGGAACTCACTATAAATAGTAAGTTACCTCACGGTCATGACTTTGGTATCCGCACACATCACATGACACTATATCGCACGTTGTGACATCCAGTACCAGATCGCCCGACAAATCCGTACGGTATGTGTACTTTCACTATTTACTATGTGTAAATACATGTTTGTGAACAGAACTTGTATTAACAGAATTCAAAATACAAGAGACAGTTGTAGTATTTATGTGTAAACTTAAATGCCATAAGTACAACACTCATTATAAACCACAGTTGTTAGTATTTAGGTGAAAGCCTAAGTACAGATAATACAACGAAACAAGAGAAACAACAGTGTTCAAATAAATAACAAGAACAAGCCGGTTGCGATCTGATATCCACAGATGACAGGAATCAGATGGCCGACAAATCAGTACGAAAACAATGTGAAAACAGGATGTTTAGTTGAGTCCGTTAGTGAGGAAACACAATTCAAACACAATTTGCAGTGTTATTTCAGAATAGCGAACTGACAGTGTGTTTACGTGGGTGACGATTCACACAAACATATCTATGAGTTTAACGTTCTGAAATAATGACTGAAAAGTAGAAAACAAAAAATTCGGAAAGCAAAACCATTGTCGTGTTTGTTCGGGTGACGATTCGAATGAATACGCACGATGGTGACGCGATCAGACGAAACGAAAAACGAAATACGACACGAACGATAGTAAATTAATAAAAGAAAATAAATTTTGTTTTACAATTTTGAAACTCATCAAAATAATTAAAATAACAATTCTTTTTATTTAAAACACGTAAAATTACGCGTAACGTTCCGGAACCGCAACGAAACCGCGAACCGAGCAACCGAAACGAACCCGAACACCACCCCTAGTATAAAAGCCCTAAATGAGGCTTTTCCCTCATTTATTTCAGCTCTATCTCTCTCTAAAACACCACCCACGAACCTATTTTCTCTCTCTAGAAGAATCACTCTTTAAATCGCGATAACTTGCTCATTTCTCAACGAAATCGGACGTTCTTGGTGTCCAAACGAAGCTCTCGACTCCCTCTACCTAGAAGTACAGCAGATCTGAGAGTTTTTCCGGCCAAAAACGAGGTATGAGCAAAAGAAAGTCTGGAAAAATAGGGTTTTCTAAACCCTTTAGTCGACAAACACATCCAACCGGTTAAACACCATATATTTCGAACCACACATCTGCGAAAAACCCTTCTGGTACACCCACGATGTGTAAACAACCCTGGAAACAGCCTACTCGACGAAAATGATGATCTTACAGGTGTAGGTTCGTGAGGATACAGGTGGGCGAACCTCGGTAGAGGAGGGTGAAGTACATGGCCGAACCTTCATCACCTAGGGTCAACTACCGAACCTTCTAGGCAGAGCTTGATCCTAGCCGAACCCCAAAGAGCCGAACCTGTATGCGTTTTGACTGCCTTGGCCTAACATGTGCACTATGCGAACCTACCATCCCCCACCGAACCCACAACAGTGCACGAACCTTCTCACATGTGAGCCACCGTCACCGAACCAATGGTCGAACCCCATGACTAACGAACCATGCAGGCGAACCCTGGTGGAGCGAACCTTATATCTGCACAGCGAACCCTGAACCGAACCTTCCCCTAAGCAGCGAACTTTTTCCCCCGACCGAACCTGTGTGCTGCCATTTCCCTCACCTAACCCACTTTTTTTTGCCGAACCTTCATGCATACGAAGCTGTGTGGAATATCACGAACCTTTGACCATAATAGCACCATGTTGGCCGAACCTTTGTGTAGAGAACCACTAAGGTTCGCTGATATGGGGACCGTATGATTAGCCTAAGACATCCCTTATGGTTGAGCCCAACAACATATGATATTCGGCCCAAATTGTTTCGGCCCACCATGGTTCCATTGGCCCAAGGCCCATTGTTCGGCCCACAACCAATGACTTAACCCATTGGGATTAATAGGCCCAAACTCCTTTGTGTAGCCCCTTTCTCCGTCGGCCTAGCCCATTACACCATTCGGCCCATGGGACTAATGTGGCCCATGACACATACACTAGGCCCATATTATGGAATTCAGTCCATGTAAAACTATCGGACTAAGGCCCATTTGCATTTGGCCCAATTGAGTTCGGCTCATATCGTAAATATGTAACTAACATATTAAGACTATGAAAATTGGATAACTACACCATACAAATGTGAACGAGATAACAAGGCAAATCTTAAACTATAAACCTAAGTCATATTTATGACTTGGATTTAGTTACAAAACTTTTATCAATGCAAGGTTTGAAGTAACAAGAACAGGTTTTGTATTTCCATGAGTAAGTTAACAACAAACAATGGAAATGAAGTTCAAGTTATAACTTACAATTTTGATCACACAATAAATTTAATTTAATGAAATCAAATGTTAGGGAATCTATGAACAACAAACAAGGGCCGAATCATTACCGAGACCCACAAGTGTTAGCCAACTTTAGGGCTAACACATACACGCGCACAAAACCTTACAACTTATACTTACAAATTACATACAACGTGAAATCGATACAGGAACGTGAATACGCAACAAGTACAATAAGAGCGCGTGCATTTTGTTTAAACTAAGTCAACCACTTCAAACATAAGGTGAGTTCATATGCCCCTTTTCTTTAATCTTAACTGATTTCAAACTCTCGGGGCTGAGAAACATGCTTACTTTTATTCACTTAAAAGTTTTAATGTTTAACATATTGCTTATACTATGACTAGATAATATTGCTTGCTTTATTATCGATTATCATTGTATGCATGCTTGTATGATCATGATGTGACAGGGATAACTCAGATGAATATGATAATATAATTTCATAACTCATCAACACAATAGAATAATATAGTTGTAAGGTCGTCTCTTATAACACTTAGTTATTCTTACATGAACAAACATTGGGATAATCACAGGATAACATAAAGGCAACAACCACAAAACACAAGAATGTTAGGAAGATAATATATCTTCATAATAACATTCAACACAAGAGTTAAGTAGGTGTCAAAAGATAGATTCTTATAATACTTAATTTTACAACTCGATACATATTACAAAGTAACATAGAGAACTATTATCCACCACCTGAGTCGATTAAGGGTAGTAAGACCAGTTCTTACCACGGCTTAATGACAACATTGTGACTATATAGAACAACTATCATCCACCACCTGAGTCGATTAAGGGTAGTAAGACTAGTTCTTACCTCGGCTTAATGGCAACATGGTGACTACATGGAACAACTGGCATCCACCACCTGAGTCGACTAAGGGTAGTAAGACTAGTTCTTACCACGTCTTAGTGACAACATGGTGAACATATGGAACAACTAGAATGATAATCATGATAATGTAACTTCATGATAACAACATCATTCAAACATCAGTAAACATAAAGTAATAAGACAAGTTCTTATTTAACTTTGTTAACAACAATGAGAACACATAACGTGGTTGAGGTAATCGGATGCATTGTAATCTGATTACGTGAGGATTACAATGGATTCCTTTTAGGCTCTATGCGTTACAAGTTGAGAACAAATAACAAGTCGTTAACTAACACTTTTAATATTTAAAAGTGATCAACAGTTAACCCCACAAGTAATAGAATAAAACAAGGATCAGATTAAGTAAATCTAATACCCTTAATACATATAAGGGTTATCTATACTTCGGTTTGATAACTAAACCCTATTATTATATTATTCTATACATGATATAACAGGTGATCAACCAATGAGATGAACATGTGATATGGAGATGGATATCGATAGTTGTATTGCAAGTAGTGTGGAGTTCTAGTAGTTATGTGGTGGGATGTTGGCTAGGGCTTGGTTCCCTTACATATGCCCTATATATAAGCATAACTACTAGGATGATATATTACTTGTGAATATAGCTGTTGAGAAGCCACTGGGTGAACAGGTGAAATAAACAACATACAAGTAACAGAAATTACATTGTGATTGTGCATGTGAACAAATCAAGGTTTTAAATTACTATATTTATGAACTCACCAACCTAGTGTTGACTTCGTTTAAATGCATGTTTTCTCAGGTGACGAACAGGTGTAGTACCCATATGCAAGAACTAAGCTAGTGGATTCTTAGAAGACCTAGATTCATTTTGTGTTGTATACTTTTGATATGACAAAACAGTGAATCATATTTTGTATATCTTGTACATTTACAAGATACAAGCCACAGTGATTCTTTTGGGAGAATTACTTAGTTAAATTATGAACATGACTATGTAATTTAACTTTGTAATTCTGTATTGATGTCATGTTAACATTTCTCATTTATATCTCATGTGCTACGTAAACAATCTGATCATTTCGATTATCAAATGATATCGCGCCCCGGGAACCTTCCGCCTGGTGGGAAAGTCGATCCAGCCCGCCGAATCGGGGTGTGATAGATTGGCATCAGAGCCATGCTTATAGAGAAATATAGGTCATATTACTTGAACGGTTTGGCCTAGACTATAACCTAGGGACCCTCATGTAGAGATCATATGACATAGGACTCTATTTGCATGTGTCTTCTGCATCTGATCATTGCACTAACCGATTTTCTTTCGGTTATGATCAGAATGCCGCCGAGAAGACCACCACCAGCTATACTGCCACCACCAACACATGATTCAGCACCGCACTCATCTACACCTTCACCTGATGACTCTCCTACACAACCACCTCCACCTCCGCCACCGCCTGTTCATCAGTTGGATCCTGCGACTATAGCACTCGCCACTTTGCTGACCAATCAACTGAGGGATGTAATCCCGGAGATGATGGACCGGATTAACAGCAACAACAGTAATATCACCAACTCATCTGGAGAAGGCAGTGGAAATATCAGGCATCATCAAGACTACTCCTAAAAGAACTTTGTGGGATGCAAGCCACCGAGTTTCAGTGGCAGTGAAGGAGCCGTCGGATTGATCCAATGGATCGAGAAGATGGAGACAACTCTGGAGATTAGCAACTGTCCTGAGCAGTATAAGGTGAAGTATGCTGCTGGTTCATTCCACAAACGAGCGTTAACTTGGTGGAATGCTCAAGTTCATACTAGAGGCAGGGATGAGGCTCTGTCAATGCCTTGGGATGACTTCAAAGCCATACTATGGGCAGAGTTTTGCCCAAGAAATGAACTCAAGAAGGTTGAGACTGAGTTACTCAATCTTGTTATGATTGGTGCTGGGCATCTGGCCTACACCACAAGATTTCATGAGCTAGCATCATTGACACCGGATATAGTGCCAACACTGGAAAAGAGAATTGATCGGTATATCAGGGGATTACCGGCTTGTTTGCAAGGTTTTATTCTTGCTGCTCATCTAACAACCCTGGAAATAGCTGTTACTCTGTCATCAACAATGACAGATGTGATGGTTGCCTCTCGGGCACTCAAGAAAGAACCTGACTCAGCAAAGGCTGGGAGTTCAAGAAAGCCGGATAAACGGAAGGCGAAGAAACAAAAGGTGGCCAAGAATTTTGCTGCGACCACCCAAGACCCTATGATCAACCAACCGCCACCATTGCAGATCAGAAGGCCCTACACTGGCACTGCACCTTTGTGCAAAACATGCCAATATCACCATTTACCAAGCATCCAGTGCAGACACTGCACTAACTGTGGGAAGTTTGGTCATCTGGTAGCCCAATGCAGGAGCCCGAGGGCTCAGAATAAAAACAACAACGCAGCCACTACTGCTGCTGCTGATAACAGGTCATGCTACACTTGTGGCGAACCTGGACACTTCTCGAGGGATTGTCCCAAGAGAGCTCAACCAAGGGCTCCAGCAGCACGAGGACGAGCCTTTCAGATTGGAGCAGCTGCGGCTCGACAGGACCCGAATGTGATCATGGGTACATTTCTCTTATCTGACTTCTATGCATCCATATTATTTGACACTGGTGCGTATCAGAGTTTTATCTCATCCGACTTTGCATACCATCTTAATTATGTTGAGGAATTGTTAGACTCCCCTTACACTATTGAGATAGCAAACGGCAAACAAATCCCAGTAGACACAGTACTTAGGAATTGCCCACTAACACTTGGTGAGCACACATTTTCCATCGACTTGATACCGATGGAGCTGGGCAGTTTCGACATCATCGTCGGAATGGATTGGCTATCTCTTAATCGAGTTGAGTTTATCTGTTCCGAGAAGTTACTACGCATTCCAGTGGAGAACAATGGGATTTGGGAAATTCATGGAGACCAAGCGAAACGCATTGTCAAGATAATATCGTGCATGAAGGCTCGCAAGTACCTTAGAAAACAATGTGTCGCATTCCTAGCTCATGTGGTAGAGAAAGACAAGAAAGCAATCAAGATCCAAGACGTGCCAATTGTGAAAGACTATGCAGACGTGTTTCCGGATGATTTACCGGGACTGCCACCTGAGAGATCAGTGCTGTTTCGAATTGATTTAATTCCGGGAGCGACTCCTGCAGCTAAGTCTCCTTATAGACTCGCACCATCTGAGATGCAGGAGTTGTCCAATCAATTACAAGAGCTACTCGACAAAGGATTCATCCGACCGAGCTTTTCCCCGTGGGGAGCTCCAGTTCTTTTTGTTAAGAAGAAGGATGAAACTTTCAGGATGTGCATTGATTACAGAGAGCTCAACAAACTCACCATCAAGAATCGGTACCCGTTACCGAGGATTGATGATTTGTTTGATCAGTTACACGGAGCACAATACTTTTCAAAGATAGACCTGAGATCAGGTTATCACCAGCTCCGGATTCAAAAGGAAGACATACCAAAGACGGCATTTCGTACCCGATACGGTCACTACGAGTTCATGGTGATGCCATTCGGATTGACGAACGCACCGGCTGTGTTCATGGATTTAATGAACCGTGTGTGCAAGCCGTACTTAGATCAGTTCGTTATCGTCTTTATTGATGATATACTGATTTGTTCAAAGAACGAGAAGGAACACGAACAACACCTCAAAACAGTCTTGGAACTTCTGAAAGAGGAACGGCTGTATGCCAAATTCTCCAAGTGTGAATTCTGGTTAAGAGAAGTTCAGTTCTTGGGTCACGTGATTAACATTGATGGTATTCATGTGGATCCTGCCAAGATTGAAGCAATCAAGAACTGGGATGTGCCTACAACACCGACAGAGATTAGATCATTTTTGGGATTGGCAGGTTATTACAGGAGATTCATTTCGAATTTCTCCAAGATAGCGTTTCCACTCACCAAACTCACACAGAAGAGTGAACCTTTTGTGTGGACACAGAAACAGGAAGAGGCATTCCATACATTGAAACAAAGATTGTGCAATACTCCAATCTTAACAGTCCCAGAAGGCAATGATGATTTTGTAGTATACTATGATGCTTCCCATCAGGGACTCGGATTTGTTTTAATGCAATGAGACAAAGTCATTGCTTATGCCTCAAGACAGTTGAAGATACACGAGAAAAACTACACAACACACGATCTAGAACTGGGAGCTGTTGTCATTGCTCTGAAGATTTGGAGACACTACTTGTATGGTACCAAGTGCACTATCTTCACATATCACAAGAGTTTACAGCACAGATTTGATCAGAAGGAGCTTAACATGAGACAGAGACGTTGGGTTGAGCTCCTGAACGATTACGATTGTGTGATCAAATACCATCCGGGCAAAGCGAATGTTGTCGCAGACGCTTTGAGTCGGAAGGAAAGAGTCAAACCCTTGCGCGTTCGTGCCATGGGAATGACAGTGCAAACAAGTTTGAAAGATCAAATCATACAAGCGCAACAAGAAGCAGTGGCAAGAGAATTTGAAACGCGAACTCGATTGTGGAGCCGGGAAACACTTCAAGACTAAACAAGATGGAGTTATCTATTATCTGGATCGTGTTTGGATTCCGACAGTAGATGAACTCAGAACACTCATACTTGACGAGGCACACAAGACACATTATTCAGTTCACCTTGGTGCCGATAATATGTACCAAGATCTTAGGTCATTTTATTGGTGGCCGGGTATGAAGAAAGATGTTGCCACATATGTTGGCAAATGCATCACATGTGCCAAGGTCAAAGCTGAACACCAGAAACATTCGGGTTTACTTGAACAACCAGAGATACCACAATGGAAGTGGGAACAAATATCTATGGATTTCATTACCAAGCTACCTCGTACTTCTGGTGGACACGATTCGATTTGGGTCATCATTGATAGATTGACCAAGTCCGCGCATTTCTTGCCGATCAGAAACTTACAAGATGGAGAAACTAGCAAGGCTTTATGTTGATGAAATAGTAGTGAGGCACGGTGTACCTTTATCTATTATTTCAGACCGGGACAGCCGATTTACTTCGCGGTTCTGGCAATCATTGCAATAATCCTTAGGGACAAGTGTTAACTTGAGCACCGCTTACCATCCCCAAACGGATGGACAAAGCGAGCGGACCATTCAAACCCTAGAGGATATGTTGAGGACATGCATCCTAGACTTCGGTGGAAATTGGGACACACACTTACCACTCATTGAATTCTCCTACAACAATAGCTACCACAACAGCATTGGATGTGCTCCTTTTGAAGCACTATATGGTAGAAAGTGTCGGTCTCCAATTTGATGGACTTAAGTGGGAGATAACAGGCTCACTGGGCCTGAACTTATTCTGGAGACTACTGATAAGATTGCCCAGATACAACAACGATTACAAGCAACACGTAGCCGCCAAAAGAGTTACGCAGACAAACGGCAAAAGCCTTTGGAATTCGATGTGGGTGACCGAGTTATGTTGAAAGTGTCCCCATGGAAAGGCGTAGTTCTTTTTGGGGCTAAAGGCAAGTTAGCACCAAGGAAGCGCTCGTACGAGTACGAGCTCACTGAGGAGGACAAGAGAAGGATCAGGGATATGGTAGAGCAGGTGCATGCACAGGAGCCCAAGAGGCTCCGACTCTCGAGCAGTAGGGGACCATGGGACTGGTACCCTGCTACCCTTGCTACATGGGCAAGGGAAGAGAGAGTTCCACTATTGCCTTTATTAGACGATGCATCTAGTGGACCATCTCTACCGCCCATTGGCATGCCCATGGAGCGGGCGTTCGCCGCGTTGATCTCACGTTACACACGTGAGTCCTGTCAGCTACGTGTGTTGACCGATGAGTTCGGGATCTCCTGGAGCATAGCCAGCGTCTCCAGAGTCGTGTGGAGAACTTGGAGGAGAGACTCGCGCGTGTCGAGGGGACACAGGGTGGTTTAGTCGCCACGACCCAGGATGTGATCCGGCGACAGGATGAGACCACAGCTGACATCACGGATGTTCGTGACAGGACTGGACTGCTCGAAGAGCAGCAGGATTTCTTGGCCGAGGTAACGCATGGTCACGCTAGACGGTTGGCAGCCGTAGAGGTCGCCAATGAGGAGAACCAGGCCATGATTCAGGCCAGCAATGCCATGTTAAATGCATGGGTCGAACAGTTCTTGGTGGAGCCACAGCCAGAGCTGGAACCTCAATTTGAGGCGGAGGACCTCGAAGAGGGAGATTTTGATGAGGATCCAGATGAGGATCCCGAGGAGGACAACGACGATGGCCCCGAGGACAGTGGAGATTCACACTCCACGGTTGTCTAGTTAGGTTTCCTATTACAGTATTTTACTTTTTGTATTGCCTAGACGAGCGGGATGTGCTCGTACGAACTTAGTAGTATTGTTATCTTTTGAAAAATCATTGTACTCAAAAGCTATTATTATTAGTGTAATGATGTTTTGTTTTATCTACTGTACCTTCTGACTATGGTTTTTTGCTAACCTGACATCTAACATAACTCTCGACACATGATGACTAACATTTTATCCCTTTCGTATAGAATTTGACTATGACGGGAAAGGGAACATACGTCCGATCACACAAACGACCGACTGGTGTGGCAGCCATCCGAGCGATGGTAGAACAACGAGTTAGCAAGGCTATGGCAGAGTACGAAGCTAACCGGTTACATAGTGAAACCAACGGGACTAACAACGGTACTAACATTTGCTTAACATGACTAACTTAGCATAGACAACGCTGACATTAACCCGTAACATTGGACTCCAATGCACAGGATCTCATGGGAGCGATGCAAAGAGATGCTCATTCAAAGCTTTTCTGAGTTGCCATCCTCACAAATTCCAGGGAACTGAGGGAGCGGTGGGACTGCTCCTTTGGATAGAGAAGCTGGAGTCAGTTTTCTCCATGTCAGAGTGCTCGGAGGAAAACCAAGTCAAATTCGCCACCGGAACTCTGGAGGGACCAGCCCTCACCTGGTGGAATACGCATGCCCAGACCCTAGGACTCGAGACTGCCAACACCATCCCGTGGGCGGAATTTACCCGAATGCTTCATGAAGAATATTGTCCCCGCGACGAAATCAGGAAGCTCGAGGAGGATTTTTGGGTACATAAAATGGTGGGCTCTGAGATCGAACGATACTGCACTCGATTTCATGAGTTGTGCAAACTGTGCCCGGCGAGGGTGATGCCGGAGTATAAGAAAATCGAGCAATTCATCAGTGGATTTCCTGAGCAAATACAAAGCATGGTAACTGCTTCCGACTTCACAACCACACAACCACTGATCCGATTGGCCCACAAGTTAACTGATCAGGCAGTAGCTCAGGGAAAACTGCCTAAGAGGGGTGAACATCTGAAACCCCAGGAACCCAAACGGAAGTGGGAGCCCAGTAACAACCGTACCTTCTCACCGCAACAACCGACTCAACACCGCCTAGCACCTGCCAAAGTATTCACTGCCACCCAGCCAAACTCTCAAGGCAAAGGGGGATATCAGGGCAACAGCCCAAAATGCAACACTTGCAACTACCACCACTTTGGCCCATGCAAAGGGTCAAGTGTACAAACTGTGGAAGAAACGGGCACCTGGCCAAGGAATGCCGATCAAACCCTAACCCCAATCTCAACAAGACTGATACTTTAAAGGGGTGCTTCACTTGCGGGAAGCCGGGGCATATGCGCCGGGATTGCCCGCAGAACAAGAACGCTGGCGGCAACCCAGCAAGGGGTAGGGCATTTGTGATAGGATCCGGAGAAGCTAAAGATGATCCCAACGTCGTCACTGGTACTTTTCTTTTAAATAATTTCTATGCTAGCATATTATTTGATACCGGTGCAGATAGGAGCTTTATCTCTAGCGATTTTAGCAAACTACTTAATATGACCTCAACACCACTAGACTATAAGTACACAGTAGAGTTAGCAGACGGCAAGCTGATTGAGACACAACACATCATCAAAGGATGTGTTTTAATGCTAGCAGATCACGAACTGGGGATTGATTTTATGCCGGTAACTCTCGGGAGCTTCGATTTGGTGATTGGAATGGATTGGTTATCTCCTAACCATGCCGAGATCGTATGTAACGAGAAGATCGTACGAGTTACATTACCTAGTGGAAAGCAGATCTCAATTCAAGGAGAAAGGCGTGGTGTACCCTTAAACATCATGTCCTGCATGAAGGCAAGCAAATACTTGAAGAAGGGATACACGGTTATCCTGGCACTTATTACTGAACAACCAAAGAAGGAACGGAAGATCGAGGACATCGTTGTCGTCCGTGACTTTCCTGAAGTCTTTCCTGACGATCTACCTGGACTACCGCCTAAGCAACAAGTGGAGTTTCAGATAGATCTAACACCAGGAGCAGCACCAATAGCCAAGGCACCATACCGATTGGCTCCTACTGAAATGCAAGAACTATCTAATCAACTGCTAGAGTTATTAGATAAAAGATTTATAAGGCCAAGCTTCTCACCTTGGGGAGCACCAGTCTTGTTTGTGAAGAAAAAGGACGGATCATTCCGTATGTGCATAGACCACCGGGAATTGAACAAGGTAACGATCAAGAATCGATACCCTTTACCTCGGATAGACGATCTGTTTGACCAGCTGCAAGGGTCGAGCTACTATTCGAAGATCGATTTAAGATCTGGTTACCATCAACTAAGAATACAAAAGGAGGATATACCGAAGACAACCTTCAGAACACGGTAAGGACATTACGAATTCCTGGTCATTCCCTTCGGACTGACCAACGCACCAGCCGTATTCATGGACCTCATGAATCGGGTGTGCAAACCATATCTAGATAAATTCGTAATCGTATTCATAGATGACATCCTGATCTACTCCAAGACGCGGCAAGAACATGCCGACCACTTGAGACTGGTCTTGGAACTACTGAAAACAGAACAACTATACGCAAAATTTTCCAAATGTGATTTTTGGATTCACGAAGTCCAATTTCTTGGACACGTAGTGAACGAGAAAGGGATATACGTAGACTCAGCCAAGATTGATGTCATTAAGAACTGGGCAGCACCCAAGGCTCCGACTGAAGTGCGACAGTTCCTGGGATTGGCCGGGTACTACAGGCAATTTATCGAGGGATTCTCGAAGATTTCGCAATCATTGACATTCTTGACACATAAAGACAAGAAGTTCGAATGGAGAGAAAAACAAGAAGCTGCATTCGACCTGCTAAAGAAGAAACTTTGCACTGGACCAATTCTATCATTACCTGAGGGATGCGAAGTCTTCGTGGTATATTGTGACGCATCAAAGTAAGGGCTCGGTTGCGTATAAATGCAACGCGAGAAAGTTATAGCTTACGCGTCACAGCAACTAAAGGTGCATGAGAAGAACTACACAACTCACGATTTGGAGTTAAGAGCCGTGATGTTCGCACTGAAGATCTGGCGACACTATCTGTATGGTACCAAGTGCACCATATTCACGGATCATAAGAGCCTACAACACATATTCGACCAGAAGGAACTAAACATGAGACAACGCCGATGGGTCGAACTAATAGGTGATTATGACTGTGTTATCAAGCACCATCCAGGGAAGGCTAATGTAGTAGCCGACGTGCTAAGCCGGAAAGAAACAACCAAACAAGTACGCACACTACAACTTACCATTCACTCAGAGCTACCTAATCAGATCCGAATCGCACAACAAGAAGCTCTGAAAACGGAAAATCTTACTCTTGAAGCCATGCGTGGCATGGATAAACAAATAAAGGTGAAGGATGATGTAGCTTACTATTTAATGGATAGGATTTGGATTCCATGCTACGGAGGATTGAGGGAGGTAGTAATGGATGAAGCTCACAAGATCCGGTACTCAATACATCCAGGCTCTGACAAGATGTACCACGATCTGAAGACAACTTACTGGTGGCCTAACATGAAGTCGGAAATCGCGACTTATGTGAGTAAATGTCTGACTTGCTCAAAGGTGAAGGTCGAATATCAGAAACCCTCAGGGTTACTCCAACAACCAGAAATTCCAGTATGGAAATGGGAACAGATTTCCATGGATTTTATCACCAAGCTTCCAAAGACGACAAATGGTTGCGATACCATCTGGGTTATCGTAGACCGACTCACGAAATCTGCACACTTCCTACCGATTAAAGAAACCGATAAATTGGAGAAGCTAACCCGAATCTACTTAAAGGAAGTAGTTTCTAGACATGGATTTCTGATCTCCATAATATCCTATCGAGACAGCCGATTCACGGCACATTTTTGGAAGTCCTTACATAAAGCACTTGGGACAAGGTTGGATATGAGCACTGCCTATCACCCGCAGACGGATGGTCAGAGTGAAAGAACCATCCAGACCTTGGAGGACATGCTTCGAGCCTGCGTGATAGATTTCAGTAACAGTTGGGAGACTCACCTACCTTTGGTGGAGTTCTCATATATTAACAGTTACCACACCAGCATTAGAGCTGCACCTTTTGAAGCACTTTATGGACGTAAGTGCAGATCACCTCTTTGCTGGGCAGAAGTTGGTGAAAGCCAACTGACCGGACCTGAGCTCGTGCACGAAACAACAGAAAAGATCGTGCAGATACGTAACAAAATGGCAGCAGCTCAGGACCGACAAAAGAGTTACGCCGATAAAAGTCGCAAACCTTCGGAATTCCAGGTGGGAGACCGTGTAC
Organism: Mikania micrantha; assembly: GCA_009363875.1. Taxonomy (NCBI): domain Eukaryota; kingdom Viridiplantae; phylum Streptophyta; class Magnoliopsida; order Asterales; family Asteraceae; genus Mikania; species Mikania micrantha. The sequence continues at coordinate 15,405,845 of CM018691.1, forward strand.
TTCTTAAAGTCTCTCCTTGGAAGGGAGTGATCCGATTCGGGAATCGGGGAAAGTTAAATCCTCGTTACATCGGACCATTCGAAATCACAAAACGTATAGGCCCCGTGGCCTACGAACTACAGCTACCGCAGGAACTAAGTAGCGTACATAACGTCTTCCACGTGTCAAATCTCAAGAAGTGCTTATCAGCTGAAACACTTACGATTCCTCTAGAGGAAATCCAGATCGACAAGCAACTACACCTCATTGAGGAACCGGTGGAAATAATGGACCGGGAAGTCAATAAACTCAAACTTAGTCGCATACTGATAGTTAAAGTGCAATGGAACTCGCGGCGTGGACCGGAATACACCTGGGAACGAGAGGACCAAATGAAAAAGAAATACCCTCACTTATTCTTCGACCAGACTAACTCCAGCAACACAAACTGAATTTCGGGACGAAATTCCTATTAACTGGGGATGATGTGACACCTCACAAATTCCAGGTCAGCATTAACTTTATTTTAATAATAATGTGTATTATTATTTCATATGTGGCACTAGAGTTGTTAATATTTAGTGTGACACGTGGCACAACAGTTCAAACACACAGATAATTCGAGGAATTATCGTAAAACGCACGCACGTCTCTTGAATAACGAACGTTGGTGAAATACACAAACCACAGACCAATTACACTACACTTAGGTTCTAGGGAACCTAAAATAGGTGAAACAATGTTTACAAGGCTTAAAACGATAATCGTAATCAGGAAATATGCGAAGAAGGGACCAAAACATGAAAATGGGCCAAATTGGGCCAGGCCAAGGGTTCAGGCGGTATGCCTGACCTGATGCTCCTCCTCTGGCGATGCGCGCGGATGAAGAATGGGGCGCCTCTAGCTGGTGGACCCGCGCGGTACTCCTGGCTCCGGAGTTTGTCGTCCGGCGGTACGCTTGGGGTCAGATTACGCAACAATCTTGAAAAATCCAAGGCAAATCATTACTACTCTATGTAAAACCATCATATCCGGCATCCGGTATCATCTACTCGATAAAAACACTTTTAAACCTTCTTCTACACCTGCTAAAGCTCAAGAACACCATTGAAGAAGTTTAGATTGAAGTTTTGAAGCTTGGAGGTCAAGAAGGAGGGCTAGCGAGACCTAACCATCGACACCAACTCGTTCTAACTACTGGAGCCTCATTCTCAGTCGATTATAGGAGCTACCCAGGCCTGTTCAAGCAACATCCCACCTTAGTTGAAGCTTTAGAAGGTAAATCTCGAGTCTATGTAGCATGAAACACACATGCAACACACACAAACCCACATGCAAGCCTCCAAGGCCACATGCACACACTAGATTCACACATGCACGAGATTTTGGTGCTATAGATCTGTGATTGATGTTATTTCTACTGATTTGAAGATCTTAGAATGACCCATGATGATTCGGTTATGATTTGTTAGTCGTTATGGTCAAAATATGGAAAATGGATACTTTTGACCACATGCATGTATGATCTAGATGGATTTAAATGATTTTGAGTATGAATATATGAATCTTGATGATGTGGGGAGTCATATGTATTGTTCATGTTGATTATTGTGGTCAAAATGACGATTTATAGCGTTACTTCTATTTTTAGAAACTTACTTGCTACAAGTTGTGAATAAATGATGAAATGACAACATGCATGTGTTTAGATATAAGATTTATGAATAAAATGATGATCTTTGGGTGTACATTTGATAAAATGGTCATAATAAATGATTTACATGTTTATTTTTATAAATAGTAACTTTTTGTTATAAATTTGCTAAGGAACGATAAGATTCATGTTGTAATATGTTTAACATGCTCATTGGGCTATAACATGATGATACTTGGTGTCTTGATTCCTTAAAATGATCGAAATATGAATATTTATTGCAAGTTACTACAAATAGTAACTTTATCTTATGAAATCGGGAAGTAGCATGTATTAGTTGTGACAAGTATGATCAAATGGTTCTTTCAGACTAGGAAATTGATATTATGATGAGATCGACTGTTAGAATATGCTTACTTTTACAACTTTCTAAAGATAGTAACTTTTACACGCGAAACGTGCTTAACCGATTAAGTGTGACTATGTGCTATGTGATAACATGCTCATTTAGGTTAATTAAACGTATTAGAGAAATCGGAAAGTGATATCTTGCATGACTTGCTTAATATGGGAACTTTCCCGAAATAGGAACTCACTATAAATAGTATGTTACCTCACGGTCATGACTTTGGTATCCGCACACATCACACGACACTATATCGCACGTCACACAAGCACTTGAACCAAAACCGTCACAACGGGTCGTTAGGTCAAACACGATCAACTCGACCCTCATAACAACTTGGAGTTGTTAAACACGAACACGGTCCTGTGAGACCCACATGTATGCGAACACGAACTTATACTACCTATGTGATATAGGTAACTGCTAGCCGGCGAGCTACACTATTCTGCACGATACTCTGCTAAAATCAAGTGAGTTTATAGCCCCACTTTTACTCTTTAACTGTTTTATTGAACTTCTGGGGTGAGATTACTATGCAACTGTTTTAGATATATGACTGGTATGTTGTAAAAACTATTTTGAGTGTACTAATATCGCAACAAGTCCTCATTACCCTTACCGTTAGTTGTATGACAAACGAGTCGTTATTACGTAGTACTACAGGGTTTGAGTAGCCCCACTCGGCAACAACGTTGACTGGAGGTCATAACGAGTGTAATATCGATGTTGATGTCGGGTTCAGCGATGACCCGCGGAGGCAAACGGAAACAGTCGAGTTTCGGTAGGATGACATGACACACTCACGGATCCTAGATCCAACAACAAAACTTAACATGCCCAGTATATGTCTGTTTACTGATATACTGTCTGTCTAAACCTGTGAACTCACCAACTTTTTAGTTGACACTTTTCACATGTATTCTCAGGTAACTAATAGAGCACACGCTAGGACACGCAGGCAGAGTCACATGCATTAGACTCTAGTCCTAGGCTTGTGTTGATGTATTTCCTTTAAAAAAACAATTTCAACAATGTAGTGTTTGATACACTTTAATTTCCGCTGCAACACTTTACTTTTCCGCTGTTTAACATTTCAACTTTTCCGCTGCTTATTTATGAAAACTTGTATTACTTTACAAAACTATATGTGTGTAACTCATATAGAGTCATTCTATATGACCATGAGCTGTGATCCTGGCCACGTCACACCCGCGCGGTCTGACACCGCACGTGGGAATTTGGGGGTGTGACATTCAAAAGGTTCAAGAGCCCCTAGTGGGGGTCGAGCTAAAATTGATTTATTATAAGTTGCATGAATAATATTGGTAAGGGTAATTGGTTGGTCGATGATTATAGGTCACTAATCAATTAATATTTATAAGTAATTAGTTGTCACTACCAAAGACTTAGTCTAGTGGTAGCGCTTTAACTTCTCTTATAAGAAGTCTTAGGTTGAAATCCTCCCTATAGCAAATATTCATCTGGGTTGAGCAACATGGTTTTTCTAGTTATAAGTTTCATCCTAGTTAGGTGGATCAGCTCACCACACTCTGTTCTTTGAGCGAAAAGGTGGTTTATTTGCCAAGGTGGTCTCATGTGATTACGTTTGGTGTTCAAAAAAAAAATAGTTGTCACGGGCAACTGGTCATCAACGCTAGCTTGTAGGCCTGTAAACGAACCGACTGTTCGTGAACTGTTCGGCGGGAAGTTCGTTTATATTCATTTATTTAACAAATGAACGGACACGAACATAATTTGTGTTTGTTTAATTAAATAAACAAACATGAACACACCTATTGTTCATTTATTTATGTTCAGTTATTTGTGTTCGTTAATGTTCGTTAACGATATAATGTCAGTTTATGTTCGGTTAACTGTCTAATTTACTAATGATATATATTTACATTTAAGAGACTTGTCATTTGTGTTCGTTTATCATTGTTCAATTATGATCGTCTATGTTTGTTAGGGGTGTTCAAATTCGGATATCCGGAGGTTCGGATATCCGAATCCGAAATTTTGGATATCCGAAATTTCGGATTCGGATATCCGTTCGGATATCCGAACTCTAAAAAAAGGGGGAAAAAATTTAAAAAAAATACATCCGGATATCCGAAAATCTGAAAAATATCTGAAATATCCGAAAAATATCCGAATATCCGAAAAACTATCCGAAAAAATATCCGAATATCCGAAAAACTATCCGAAATATCCGAAAAAATATCCGAATATCCGAAAAATATCCGAAAACTATCCAAAAAAAATAACTATTTCGGATAGTTCGGATATCCGAACTATCCGAAATTTTTCAAAATTACTATCCGAATCCGAATCCGAATTTCCGGATATCCGGACCTTCGGATATCCGAACTTCCGGATATCCGGATTTTCGGATATTTCGGATACGGATTTTCGGATATTTCGATTTCGGATTCGGATACGGATTTTTTTGAACACCCCTAATGTTTGTTCAATAGTGTTCATGTTCATTTATAATTGTTCAATAGTGTTCATGTTCATTTATAATTGTTCAATAGTGTTAAATAATGTTCATTTATATTTGTTCGTTTATTTGGTTCGTTTGTATTCATTTATGTTTATGAACAACTTGTTTATTTATTAATGAACGAACACAAACACATTATGTTTTCACTCATCAACATGGTATTACAAGAAAATGCTCCCCTCAGCACAATCACATTGTGTAATACAATAATTGTTGATAAAATATTAAATGACAAATACTTAAACATAATAAATTAAAAATTATAAAAATTTAAGAAATATAAAATTATATTTTAAGATATTATATAATTGATATTTTCTTATAAGAAGATTTGTATATTTGATATTTAATTATATAACTTAATTATTTAAAACTATTAATATTTAATTCAATATAAAAGTTAATTAGTATTTAATAGCAGAGATAGATGAAAAAAAAAATTCTAAAGTTTATAAGAAGGTGACATGTATCCACTCTTGATATATTTTTATTAGAATAAAGAATTTTAGGGCTGTAAACGAACCGAACGTTCAACGAACCGTTCGTGAACCGTTCAGCGGGAAGTTCGTTTATATTCGTTCGTTTAATAACCGAACGAATACGAACAAGAAATTCAGTTCGTTTAGTTAAACGAACAAACATGAACAGAGGTCGTGTTCGTTCATTTGTGTTCGTGAACGTTCGGTAAAATGTTTGTTTACGTTCGTTTACGTTCGGTTAAGCTCATTTATTATATTTATTCATTAAATGTGTTGTTTATTTTTAATTTTTAGTTTAATGCCATAATACTTAAATTATTTTTAGTTTAATACTATAATATCTTAATTTATACATTTATAAATGATTATCTCCATTGTTTGAGATTAAAAATGTTGATTTTTATTGTTTAAATAATATGTGTTCGTTAGTGTTCGTGAACCGTTCGTGAACAAGTTAAATTCCTTAATGAATGAACATGAACAAGAATTTTTGTTCGGTAAGCGCTCGTGAACTGTTTGTGAACCGTTCGTGAACAAGTTAAAAGTTAAATGAACGAACACGAACAAGGGTTTGTCCGTGTTCGTTCGGTTCGTTTACAGCCCTAATAAAGATTAATAAATTAATCAGTTTATGTTTATCAATTAATTATAAGTTATTCTATTAATTCTACTCCACGTATTACTATTTGATTGAGCGTAATTAATCTAGCTCCTTTGATCCTAATATTATTAAGAATGTTGTAGCTTATGGATTTGTATCATAATACATTAGACTACTTATTGGTCTTTGAATTCTACAAATGTGTCACCTCAATCCATATAGAGTTGCGATATTAATTTTATCATGTGTGATTCTTAGCTTACAAAAGAGGCATTTTGAATTTAACACGGTTTGTTCACATAAATAGAAAATAGGTCTAGGACTGTCTAAAAAACTTGTAACTTGAATCTGGCTCGGAGCTTGTTCAGAAAAAGTTAGAACAGAGCTCGTTTGTTACCGTGCAGAATCGAGGCGGCTCGTTTTGTAACCAAGCCGAGTCAAGGCTCGCTCGACTCGTATCTTGCTCGTAGGTCGGCTTGAATAGTGGCTCAGCTCGCTTGTACCACATGCTACACTTTAATATAAAACTATATGACCAATTTTAATAATAACTATGATATGTGTAATTTAGTTAAAAAGAAAAAATAAATTAAAAGAACAATGAATCGAATTCAATTATGTATTCATTGTAAAACCAAATTCATACATACTGTTGGAGATGCTCGAATATGATTTATAGGTATGACAGCTCCTTTAATTCATACTTGCATAGTTTCAAGTATTAAATTTCTTTTTTAATACCAAGCAAAAAACAGCCGAGCAGAGCCCAAGCTAAGAATACAGGCTCCGGTTTACAATTTGAGTAGAGCCAACTTGGTTTAAAATCCAAGCCGAGACCGAGCTCGTCACTAACTTGATTAAGCTCGGTTTGTAAACAACCCTAAATAGGTCTAGTGTGATGTCAACTTAGGGTCATTATTAGTTTTGTGAAATTGTTTTTTAACTTATGTTTACTCAAGACTGGAACTAGCCCTCTATATGAATCAAACGTTCAATGAATTGTTCAATTATGTTTGTAAACGTTCGTTTATGTTCGTTCATTTACGTTTATCTACATTAAGCTTAGTTGAAGATTCGTGTTTTAACTTTTGAAATTTTGTTTTGAACTTACTGTTGATGATGATTGCATTTTTGGATCTGTTTATTAAGTTTTAATTAAATTATATTTTTTTTAACTATGTTTGTTCAATTATGGTCGTTTTTGTTTTTTTAATTATGTTTGTTCTGTTAGGTTCGTTTATGTTTTTTAACTTGTGTTTGTTTATGTTCGTGAACCTCTCATTTATATTGTTAACATACAAACATAATTGAACATGAAAACACTAAGTTTCTTAATTAACGAACATGAGCAAGAAACCCATGTTCGTTTTAATATTCGTGTTCGTTCGATTCATTTACATGCCTAAACCTACAACTTTTAGTTGGTGCGAGAAACCATTTACCACTACACCCGACCCCGACCCACCCCACCCCTATACAAGATACATTTAACCATATCATAACGAAATATGGGAATTTCTTGGAGACAGGATCTGTTAACTTTGAACCTTTCGAAGGACATGATCAGTGAGGATTTCTTGGAAACGTAGAATAAAGGTTAAGGACTACTAGTTACTTAAGATGCATGTTACAAACTACTAGTTTTTGAGGAACATTTGTTTGACATATTGGTATTTTGCTATTTGTGTTCTATGCTCGTGTATGTGGTGTATGTCGAAGATACTTGTGACTCTTGATTGTTGATATAATCTGCTATGCATGGTTATTGCTCTAGAGTAATCTGCTTTGTTGGTATATTGCTTTATTCATATACATGCTTTGCTTGGCTTATATGTTACCCAGTCTGTATTATATGCCTTTTCATGTCGAAAAATAATAATAATAATAATAATAATAATAATAATAATAATAATGATAATAAATAAATAAATAAATAAATAATAATAATAAATAAATAAATAAATAAATAAATAAATTTGAGCCTAATAATAAAAATAAATAAATAAATAATAATAATAAATAAATAAATTTGAGCCGGGGGTCTCTTTTGAAGCAGCTTCTCTACCCATTTTTGGGTAAGGGTAAGGTTTGTGTTCTTCTCACTCCCAACAGACCCTACTTAAAAGTGGGATTTTCACTGGGTATGTTTGTTTGTTTTGTTTTTTATAACGAAATGTGGGAATTTATGTTAAAGATAACCTGCATGCTCATTCATCATGTAAAACAACAGAATGGTTTTTACCAGAAAAGAAATCATCATATGTGGTTACTCAAATGATCATATCCTAGAAAACTTTAGCTGTATATACTCTTAATTTGTACAAAATTTCAGCTTGCATTTGTGGAAATTAACTTAATTATCTGGGTGTAGAAACTAGAATATAAAGATAGATGAATACCATCATATCATATCAACAGCAACCACCCTTTTTACCACAGTTTTCATCTTGATTAGGAACAAGTATAGCAGTTCCTTTCAAAGATGCTGATTTTCCATAATCTCCATCAGCACTCAGTGATTTCTTGCCTATAATCTTGTATATTTCAGTCAAAGCTGTTAAAAAAGCGTTTTCGACGTTCGTGCACTCGAGTGCTGATGTCTCCATGAAACATAGATTCTCTCTTTCTGCAAACTCTTGTGCATCTTCAACTGGTACTGCTCTTAGATTTCCCAAGTCACATTTGTTTCCAATGAGCATGATGACTATGTTTTTATCAGCATGGCCCCTCAGTTCTTCCAGCCACCTCGTCATATGCTCAAACGACTGCCGTTTAGTCATGTCGTATACCAACATTGCACCGACTGCGCCTCTGTAATACGCACTTGTAACTGCTCGGTACCTGACACGAGCATGAGTTATTTTTAAAGAATCAATAACATACAAACATGAATTGGTTGTTTACACACCCAACTTTTTTATTTGAACACCCACCGACCCTATACGCCTCGTATACTATACGAGACGTATAGCCCCTTCTATCTCAGGTTATGACTAGCGAGTTTGCTATAGGACTATAAAGGCCTATACGTCTTCCTAGTCATATTGATTAAGACGCCTCGTATAGTAACATACAGTTTGAAAGCCTAGAATCTTTCTATCTCAGTTTCATTGCAAAGTTTCTGGATTTCAAGGTGTTTTAAGATTTTGTAAAGCACTTCCATGCAATTTCTGAAAGTGTTTGAACATTTTGGTAGTTCGCGGGAAACTCAAGCAAAGTTTGTCTATATGACTAGCGAACTTTAGGTTTATCATGTCATAATCAATATTTTTGAATGGAGTTTGCTAATCCCTATTAAATTTGTTCAATATCTTCCAAAAATTGTCATGAAGTGCTAATATCACATCGAAAATCAAGACTCCGTATTCATGTTATACATCAAGTAATTAACATCACAAGGTTCGGCAATATTATCAAATCAAAATCGAGAAATCAAATGATCGATCTATAAGACGAACCTTTCTTGACCAGCTGTATCCCAAATCTGGACCTTCACCGTTTTCTGATCGATAACCAAAGTTTTTGTCTGAAATTCAACCCCAATCGTAGCTTTTGAATCGACGTCAAATTTATTTTTTGAGAAACGAGCAAGGAGCTGAGATTTTCCAACAGCCGAATCACCGATCAATACGATTTTGAATACATAATCGATCTTTCCATCTGCATTAATATTCGACATCCTTGCCAAAAACGTAACCTAAATAATCAAAATCGTTCAATGAATGATCATGCGAAAATCTTTTAATGTGGATTGTGATCCAAAAGATTCTTGTTCAACTTCTGATGCGTATATATGTAAAATGATGAAAACTGAATGTGAAGAGGTGATTGAATTCCCTGTAATCGCGCTTTTAGGGTTAGGGTTTGTCAAGAAACGGAGGGCATGGGCATATCCGGCGATTTCTGTTTGGTTTTGATCGAGAAGGGGATACCTGAGCAACGGTCAACGAACGGGTTCTCAAAGCATAACTGCTCATGCTAACATCTCAAACATATAATGTATTTTAAAATTAAATATTACTAAAATCACCTAAAAAAGAGTATTTATTAATAAAACAATGATATCATTTTTTTAATGTGTTATTTTTTAGGGTTTGTTTTAAATATTTCGTTAAAAAGTTAGTTTTTTTATAAAAGTTTCCTTTTTTTAAGAACTCTGATTTTCAATCATTTACATTTAATTTTTCTGTTAGAATTTTTTTTATGAAAAATTTATTTTTTTAAATATCAGTTTTTAAATATTTTATAGGTTTAAAAATTTTATTGTTTTAGAAAAATTTCGCATATTATATATTAATGAGGTGTTTTTAATTAAAAAAAAGTATCATTACTATGAAATACCATAATCTTAGTATTGTTAGTATTTAAATACATGATTTAGTACAAGAGAGATATTTGATAAGAGAGACACAAAAAATTAATATGAGAAAACTTTAAAATATGACTATGTGTTTCATAAAGTTTATATATTAGGTATAGTTTTATTCTTTTAATATATATATATATATACACACACACTACAAGAAAAGGGAACAAGGGAGACGAAGGCTACAGCGACGCCAAAACATTGTTTCTATAAGGTGAGCTATAACTTAAAAGTATTTTTTCTAATTTTTTAACCTATAGCGACCACATGTCGTCGCTATAGCTCAAGGCGAAAAATGCGGGGTTTGACCGAAACTTTAACGGTTTTGGGAAAAACTATAACGACCAAAAGTCGTCGCTATAGCTCGAAATTATGTTTTTTATTTCTTTTTATTCTAGCAATGACTGGAAAAAAAATAAAAATAAAAAAAATTCTCAATAGCGACCAAAAGTCGTATCTATAGGCTCATTAAAAGACAAAACAGTTTGTACAGAGCATTTAATGTGTTTCATGTCGTCGCTATAGGGTTTATATACCCAAAAACTTACACAGAACCCATTTCGCAGAAAACCCTCCTCTACTCCATTTTTGCGGTTCCAAGGGGCGATTTTGGGCTCTTTCGTTCGTATATTGCCGAAACCATATTCACGATGCGTGCGGCCCTTTTGTGGACTATTAATGATTATCCTGCCCGTAGTATCTTGTCTGCATGGAGTGGTCAAGGTTATAAAGCATGTTCTACTTGTAACGAAGACACACCATCATGCCCTATAACTAATAAGATAGCTTTTGTTGGTCATAGACGATTTTTGACTAAGAATCATAAATTAAGGGAAAATTTGTTATTTAATGGCCAAAAGGAGACAAGAGATCCTCCTAAACAGCTAAGTAATGCAAAAATATTAAAACAATTACAAAGTCTTCCCATTCGTGTTCCAGGTAAACATCAAAGTCATGGAGGTGTGAAAAGAAAGCGAGCTGCACCAGAGTTGAATTGGAGCAAAAAAAGTATCTTCTTTGAGTTAGATTATTGGTCTTCTCTTCTTTTAAAACACAATCTTGATATTATGCACGTGGAGAAAATGTGTGTAAACGACTGTGAGTGGTTTGTTAACGAGCAATACATTTTAGCTACACAAGCTAAACAAGTGTTTTATCTCCAAGATCCTTCTCGAACAACCGGTAATTGAAGGTTGTAGAAAATGTTCATCATCGAAAACTTTGGGATCATCCAAGCATGAGTGGGGTTCATGAAGTAGATATATTACACGACAACCAATCATCTGATTATAACTTAGTTGTTAATGATGAGTTGAATGTCTTCGCAAAAAACTCAAGATTTTCAATGATGAGTTGGTTAGATGTTTGGTTGGTTGGTTAGTTGTTTGGTTGGTAACCAAACTTAAACTTGTTATGTTTGGTTGTTTTGTTAACTTTTAGGTGTGAATGTATTTTGATGTTTGAGATGATAAAGTGTTATTGGCAGCAGGTTAAAATTGGTATTGATTGTTTAAACAGGTTAAAAACTGGAAAATTCAGAAAATAAAAAAATTGAAAAAATTTAATAGGGTTATAGCGACGACATGTCTTCGCTTGTATAGCGACGACGTGGCCCTATCTTTGACTTTTTGACCATCATTTATAGCGACTACATGTCGTCGCTATAGATAATTTCGAAAAAGTTTTTGTTTTTTTAATTAATGGACAGAATAAAAAATAAATCAAAAAAGAAAAGTTGTCAGAAGCCTATAGCGACGACAAGTCGTCGCTACTGACTAATCTATAGGGACGACTGTTACAGCGAAGATTTGTATTGGCAATTGCGACTAAGCTATAGGGACGACATAGTGGCGACGACAAGTCGCTGCTATAGGATATTGCGACGATTTTTGGGTCCAATTGCGACGACTTTTGCCGTCGCTATTGGTGACTTTCGGTGTAGTGATATATATATATATATATAATTGGTATTTCATATAATAAAGATGTATCTAATACGAAAGACATACGGAAAAATTATTAGTAGAAAGTTTTTGAGAAATAATACATGTTAAATTTATTTTATTTGAGTATAATAAACTTCTTATTTTGTCTAAGTATAGGAGCTACAATGACTAAAAGCCTTCGGAAGGAAGAAGTGATTCTTCGGAAGCAGCATTGCTTCCGAAGGATAACTTGTTCTTGCCGAAGGTTATTCAAGACAACTGCTTCGGAAGAATAACACTTAAAGGTTTTAAAGCTTCAGAAGACGTAAAGCTTCCGAAGACTACAAGCTTCCGAAGAACCTCCCCAGCTTCCACAAGACAAAGACTTCCGAGGTTTATCCTCTGACAAAGACCATAGCTGAAGTACTTTCATAGTACAAAAGGGACTGACACAAGGCATGATGATCTGAGTAAAGACAAAGACATCACACTTAGAGTCAGTGAAAGCACCTTACTTCCCTACTTTAGCATTAAATGCAAAAGATCATCTGAACTTTGAAGATCATCAACATTAAATGTTCTTTGTATTTAGTAGTCTTTTGTTAAGTCAAATGTCTATGAATGTAATGATTGTGATTGAGTGTCTTAGCCTGTTAAGACACTCAACATACTAGAATAAGCTTTACTTTATGTATTGTCTAGTATACCCAACTTGTATTCCTACGTGTATACGGTTGTAGCCTTGGCTATATAACCTCTCATTGTAAACCGACTAAGTGTGTGCTTGTAGGGTGTAATACTTTGAGAGAAATATATCTTTGAGCTTGAATTTATTTCTTGTGTTCTCATTGTTATTTGATCACCTCTGAGTGTTTTGTGAGATCCTTCTAATAGATATTCCTCATCTATTAGATTGTAAGTGAGAAATACTTGTGAAGTGTTGTTTAGGTTAAACAACCCGATCCAACACATTCATACTTAGAGTTATCTCTTAACCATTCAGAGGCTATGAACAATTACCAACCTCTTAACCATTCAGACTTAAGGATACTTTTTAACCATTCAGATGTTATGAACCATTAAAATGTAGCCTCTGAATGGGATTAAGAGGCTACCAAACATTAGTATACTTTAGATACTTTATTGTTGATTTAAATAAGTTAAAATAACTTAAACTTTCCTCAGGTCAAGAGACTTAACTCCTACATATTGACCGTAAGACTGGTCCGTGAGTGACGTCTAATGGTAACGTTTATCATTTTTTTATTATTATTAAAATATTAAAAAGACTAAAAATGACCCTAACTCACTTTAACATAGTTAATATATTTAGCTTTTAGTTTAAAGGGTTGAGTTCACCTAAATAAACTTAAATTATCATATTTTTAGTTTAAATAAGTTAAAATAACCTGAATTTATTTTCATAGATTAAAAGATTGATATAAGGTCTAAGATTACTACAACTTACGTGAGTATAATAAGGTTATAACATTTCATAAATCATCTTTGTCAACCAAGGATTGTTAAAGTGGTAGAATGATAAACATTCTTCAATTACGAATTTTGTCATTTGATACCAAACTGTATTCATATCATACATAAAAATTCACTGTTAACACCATTTGTGTTTGATTTTGCCTTGAATCAACAAACTGTCACAAAATTACAAGAAGCCTTTTTAAAATCCATCATTTATCTCACATAAATTCCAATTGTATCACACTTCTGATTTTACTATGAGGTAGCAACCTAACAACTACAAAGCTCGATGATAAAACTTTCTTAATCAACAGATGATTACGAATGAGTTTTGATAGTATAGCTTGCATTTTCATTATTTTTTATGTTAAGTTTCGTGCTCTCAAGTGATATAATAAACCAGTTTATCCAACACATGGTTATACTAACTTGGGGAGAACAGTGGGTAGGGTGTAAACAAGCCGAGCCGATCCCGAGCTCGTTAAGGCTCGAGCTCGGCTTGTTTAGATAAATTCGGGCTCGAGCTCGAGCTCGGCTCGTTAAGAGCTTTATTTACTAGGCTCGAGCTCGGCTCGGCTCGGCTCGTTTAGATTTTATTTATTTACTTTAAATTACTAATTTAATTATATTTATAATTATATTTTCTAAATTTAACATAAAATATTTGATTTAAATATATTTATAAGAATTTTATATATAAAAATAATTAATTTTGTAAATAAACACTTAATATAATAAATAAAAATTATATATTCAAAAAACCAGTTAAGGCTCGCGAGCCGGCTCGAGCTCGATATGTAAAGCTTGAGCTCGGGCTCGATAACTAAACGAGCCATACTTTTGGGCTCGGGCTTGGGCTCGGGCTCATTAAGGCTCGGCTTGTTCGAGCTTTTCACCAATCCAATGTCGAGTATTTCATGAGCTGCATTGGTTCATTTACACCCCTAACGGTGGGTGGTTAAATGGCCCACAAAAACATCCTAAACACCTCAAACACTTTTTTTAACAGCAAACGTTCGGTCACTTAGGATCACCCTGAGAAATAGATCATCCTTCCACCCGAATAACAAAGCGTGGTGATCTGATCCACTAACTCAGAAGGAAACGTACAACTAGGCGAGACTCCAACCAAGACCACTTATAAAAAAGTCAATAGACTACCAGACTAGAAGGCATTTAGTAAACACCTCAAACACATGGTTTTACTAACTTGGGTTGATGGGTACGAGTGTGCAACACGTTTGTGTGCAGTGCACCTATATTATCAAAAACCAGCCATCATGAATTCATGATCTTCATTCGCCAACTCGACATTTGGACCCGTGATGTAGCCAGCCCACCGCTTGGACAGTTGGATGTGTTATGGCCTAATTAGCCCAGCTTACCAGTTGGATATATGATGGGCCTAATATGACTTTTTCTTTTTAACAGTAATCCCATTGCAAAATGCAAATATTTTAAATAATATAATATATGATAGTAATCATATTATTTGCTAAATTAAATAAAATCAATAACATTTAATAGAAAATAGTAGAAAATTAGTATTTAAACCTAAAAATATTTAATAAGAGATAAAAAAAAAACTAATTTTTAGATGGGCTATAACTAACGTGTTATGAGAACATTTATTATATAATATAGATATATATATCAATTTATCAATGTTAGATACCACACTTCTCAACTTTAATGAATTATCACTTTTAAATTTCTTTAAAGTTTTATGTTAACACTTCGTAGTATAATAATCAAATCTTTTGCTAATAACTTTGTTTCATTAACTTATAAAAAAATATAGTTTTTAAGCAGTTATTTCATATATGTATCAATGTATCATTCGAGTTGGTTTACATTTAAACATAAATTTTGTTAAAAAAAATAAAAACAAGACGGTTTATATATAACCCTTTTTTATACTTATTTTATTTGCATTTAATTGGTTTATGATCAATGTCAACGATATTTGCCACCAACACAATTTACCCCTCAACTTTTGATAAATAATAACTTTCTATTCTCTTAATTTTAAAGTTTTGAGTTAACTTCTTGTGTAATATATAATATGATTTTTCTTTAATAATTTTTATTCTTTAAATCTTTTAAAATAAAGTTAAATTGCAACTGTTTCGATATAAATTAGAATTAAATGAGGCATTGCCTCAATAGTACCTCATGATTCTTTCAAATAGGAGATCTTAAGTTCAAATCCCTCCCGCAGCGAAAAAGGGATCTGTGGGGGTCAGGGGTTTTCCCAGTGGGGTTTTCTCCTGGGGTGGTTGTGGTGGCTCATAGGAGGTCCAAGTAACTAGACCTTGGTAACCAATGGCTTCTAGCCTAATGGTTACCCCTTTGGCTTCCCTATGGTAGGTCACGGGTTCAAATCCCTCCCAAAGAGAAATAGGGGTCCTTGAGAGATTAGGGAGTTTTTCGGTGTGGTTTCTTCCTGGGGTGGTGGTAGGGTCTCAACAGAGGTCATGGTAACTAGACCTTGGTGACGTGGCCTGGAAATCAGTGGTTCACACGTTGAGATCAAATGTCGTTCAAAAAAAATATAGACCTTGGTGACATGGCCTGGAAACAATGGGTTCACACGATTGTGACCCTCGCCGTTCAAAAAAAATTACTAAACTTGACAATCTTGATTCAAAATAAGATCAATTGGTTAATTTAGGTAAACATTTATTATATTTATTTTAGAATGGGTAGCACCATAGCATAGAACAAGTTTAGATGTGTAACACTTTAACACAATACAGGTCAAGATAGGTAACATAAAAACTATATTAATAAAATAAATTTAAACGGGTAAAATGATCAATAATATGTTTGTTGAGAAAATCCCTAAAAATTATTAAAATAGACTATTTGTTTAGTTACAGCCTACTTTAAGTTAAAATAAATTGAAGCTTTTAAAAATAACTCATTTAAACGCAAACTAATTTTGCTTAAAATTCATCTTGATCCACACACATCCCGATGACCTGACCCACACACATCTTTACCCAAATTAATTCCGACCTGTTAGGCTGTTACACAGCCCGACCCGCCCACCTATTTTACCAGACTTATTAATTGCAGGTATTATAGTAACCAAAAAATTTTCTATAATAAGAATCTTTTACAACTAAAAAGTTGATTATCTTAAGACTTTGAGGCCCTTTGATTTTTTAAGACCCTAAAACAAAGTTTTTTTTTTAAATTGTCAGCCGGCCTTGAACCCAACTATAATCACGTTGAGGAAAGAAATAAGTAAAAGAATGAGACATTAAACGTATTACCACATCAAGTATATGTAGAGAATGAAAAACAAAATCTAGTACCAACCAAAAAATTCCAGTACAAAAAACCAAAAATTTAGTATAAAAAAAATAAAAATGTAATAAAAAAACAAAAAGATTTGGTACAAAGAAAATTAAGTTAAAAAAAATTCAGTACAAAAATTTAATATAAAAAAATAAACATAATCACTCACGTTAAAAAAGCAAGTGAAATTACTAAATTAGTATGGGTCACGGGTACAACATTATAGATTTATAGTTGACATCAACCCAAGCTTTAGTTAAGGCTTATTCCCCTATTAGCGTTAACAAGTTCATTCTTAAGTGTGTTTGTTGCTAAGAAAAATACAGGGAAAAAAACAACAGTTAGAGATTATTTAATTAAAAATAGGGATGTAAACGAAGCAAGGCAGCTCATAAAATACTCGGGATCGGATCGGTAAAAAGCTCGAACAAGCCAAGCCTTAACGAGCTCGAGCCCAAAAGTGTGTCTCGCTTAGTTATCGAGCCCGAGCTCAAGCTTTACATATCGAGCTCAAGCCGTCTCGTGAGTCTTAACGAGTTTTTTGAATATATAATTTGTATTTTTTATATTAAGTGTTTATTTATAAAATTATGATAAATGTATTTAAATCAAATACTTTATGTTAAATTTAAAAAAAATATAGTTAAATTAGTAATTAAATTAGTAATTAAAGTAAATAAATAAAATCTAAAGGAGCCGAGCCGAGCTCGAGCCTAAAAATTTTCTAACAAACCGAGCTCGAGCCTACTAAATAAAGCCCTTAACAAGCCGAGCTCGAGCCCGAGCCCGAATTTATCTAAACAAGCCAAGCTCGAGCCTTAACGAGCTCGGGATTGGCTCGGCTCGTTTACACCCCTAATTAAAAGAGTGAGTGTAACACATAGAAAGTACATCGGATTAATTACTAGAACGGTAAAAATAATTGCATGAAAATGATCTTCAAAAAATAGCTGAAAATCAGTAACAACTAGTTTCTCAATAGCAATATGAAGATCGACATTACCTTTGTTTGTCGATACCAATTCGAAAATCATTAAAAACTTAGTATATCATTTACAATTTTAAAATCAATAGTAAAATAAGATTAGGTAATAAAACTGATCTTAGCAAGTAAATAGGCTTCGATAACAATAGACTAAACGAAGGAGTTCGTATTAATAACATAGTTACCGCAACTGTAATAGATGTGGTTACACCCCAACTGTAAATAGTTATTGATATTGACTGTCAAATATCAACTTAGATGTTGTGTTGGTTCAACCCTTGTGTTAAGGATTCATTTGATATGGTTTTCTACACACCGATCGAATTTCTAAACTTCGTTATCACTAGAAAAGAACATCTCGTTCTTTGAAAATAATCTTTTTATCTTATTCGATTGATTTCGTGTACCCACAGATTAATTTAAAAGTGAGATAGCAATTCAGGAAGCTATTTAACGCAAATACAAAATAAACAAAACCTAAAAAAAAATTGTTAATCTTTCAACCATAATGAAGTTTATTTATGTTATGTTAGTTAGTCATACATATTATTATTGTTATTGTCAAAAATTAAAACATGTTAAATATTTTTGTACTATCTTTTAGGAAAACCTAAAATATCTTCTATAAAGACTAGTCATTGTAGCATGTTTAAGAGAGTTCCTTGTTAGTAGGTGTTATGTAAATAGAAAAGTAAACTCTTTTAATATTTAATAAGACATGTGATGAGTTTTTTAGTCAATGAAATAAATGTTGGCGTAAGAATTAAGGTAATTAATTAGATGTGTGACCAATACACTACAATGAAAGATTATTTCAAATAACATTTAAATTTTGCATACATACATGAGAAAAAGTCTAGCTTGAATAATTTAGTTGAGCCTAAACACTAGAACACCACATCGAAAAAATATTATTTAAGTTAAAGTTACAACTAAAAAATTATAATAAAAGTCTTCCCAAATGTTAATTTTTACAAAAAAATAAAAATAAATAAATAATAAAGGTAAGGGGAGAAAAGAGTAGAGTTCTAGAAGTGGTGGGGAGGGGGCCAAAAAAATAACAACTTAAATCCAGAGTTAATAAAATATAACAGTACAAACAAACAATATTAAGATATTGTATATTTTGTTTTAGATGAGTCTTCATATTCAAAAACTCGCAATTTTGTTTTCTTTCTATGACTTGTTCGTCTAAACAAAATATGTCTTGATAGATGAAAGATTCTACCTCTTTATAAAGAATGTTTAGTTATCCTTCACAACTAATTTAGATATTACAAAAAATCAACGTTTTTATCATGCCAACTACTATACAACTATTATTCTGATGTCATTAAAGAGTTTGAAAAAATCATATAAAACTAATAATTCGAAATCACAAAAACTCAAATATAAAATTCTTTAGAGTTAATCACAAAAATTTCGATCTCAAAATTTGTAAAATTTAATAATTTCTTAAATAAAGCTTGAAAAATATTATGCGTTAAATATTAAAAACTTGTGTTTTGAAGAAATATATGTAATTTTGAAGATAAATAAATATAAAATTCCCCAATGCCTTTTTATACTCTTAAATACTCAAAAGTTTCTACATTTTGTCAAGATGGAATCATCATCTCAACCTAATAACCAACCCATACTTAAGCCTCATAAACAAACACAACAAAGCCAACCATATTAGAGATAGAGAAGCTATGTCTTATATAAGAGGAACCAGGCTCTTTTTTCCTATCGGTAGTGTTAATTTTTCATCTGAAATGTTATTTTTTGTTTAAGCATCGGTTTCGTCCTTTGCTTCAAAAAATTAACATGTATTGTGGGGTCACGTAAATTTCCGCCCTCCATTTCAAAACTTTCAAGCTATGTCACTTAAATGAACAGTTCGGGTAGGATTAATGTGAAAACAATAAGAACCCTTGTTAATAAACAAAAACAACCGGATTTTGAATTTCTTCAAAAATCACACGATAAATACACGTACTAAGGTGATGTTGAATATGTTCATTTTATGGAAATGTGAAATAACACAAGTATACAACCTTAGGGAAGAGAGTTTTGATTAATTGATTTCTTTTTTGTTTAAGATTTTTTTTATTAAAGTATTTTGTATTTTATCATTGTGGTTTTATATTTAATAATAAATATAGATCGATCTAACAAAGAAAAACAAAGATTTTAGCCTAGTGGTACATCCACTGACTTATAAAAAGTCTTGCGTTCGAGTTTCTATATGATCAATTTGCTCGTGCATGAGCGTTTCGTTTTCACGATAGACATATAAAGACGCAACCTTGAATTTCAAAACGCATATAAAAGTTGTCACTTACCTTAAAACACAAAAGTTTTACACATCTTTGATCGCAAATAGTCAATATAACTACGCAATCTTAACGACATAAAAAAAAAAGTTATAACATTTGTAAATCTATCATAAAATTATTAACTAATGAAAACCCATCTTACTTAAAAAAAATTCTTTTTCAACACAATATAAAATCTAAAAATAATATAATAATAATAATAATACATGCATACCTTCGTTGCATACTCTCATAGACCAAAAGAAACAAAACAAATACTCTACACAATTATGGTAACCTTATATATAATAAATATTAATAAACTATTATATACAAACATTTATTATTATTTTTGTAATATGCTATTCTGCTATAATAAATATAATTTATATAAATATATATTTAATACATTAGATAAAAATACTTTAATAAAAGTCTCATTTAGAGTCGGCAACTGTCTCAAGTTTAATACATGAGTCATAATATACTCAAGCTACCAATTAAATTTCACTTGATTCAGGGGCGATTTGTTTTAGCTTTAGGGTTTACTATTTAGCTTTAGGATTTGGATACAAAATATTAGGGTTCAACGTATCCAAAATAAGTTTAATTAGAGTTTGTTACAATTATCAAATGTTGTGTTTAATTTATTTTTATAATCTTTATGTAAAATGCTATATTCCATATTTCAATGGGTCACCCCTATAATTAAAATGCTTACAAGTTATAACATGTTATCACCAAAATCATAAAAGACGTTCGGTGTCGTATTGTACAAGTTACACTTAGCGAACTACTTGTTTACAGAAACCGACCTTTAGAAGCCTGCCACAATTTTCATTTCCGGGTTGACCGGTTCAACAATTTAAGTCACCTTTGTCTCTCCTATAAATACAACCCCTTTCACCATATTTTCTTCACCAAACCAAACTATATTTTCTAAATCATTTTCCCCATTCTACTCAACGTTCAATTGCTTGAACAAAAATGGCCCAATTTAGCATCATGAAGAAAGCAACACTTCTTGTGGTGACAACACTTGTCGTCGCCACCGCCACCGTCTCCGGTCAGGAACTTGCAAAAGCTCCTGCCCCGTCTCGTATTTTAGGAACAGCATATTCTGTTCCGGCATCAAGTGTTATGATCGGAACATCTCTGCTTCTCTCTTTTGTTGCTCTTTTTTGAAATTGATTTGTCGATGAGATTGGTTGGTTATATATTGTTGTATATACGGACAATATATATATTTATTGTCATCGTATTATCTATATACTATATATGTATTGGGCTGGTTCTATTTATGATTGTATGAAATAAGGCTATATTATACATGGACATTGATTTGATTTGAGTTTTTGTGGTGTTAAAAGTTATTATTTTGTTTACGCTTCCAAATTAATGAGGTTAAATCTTATGCAAAATCCATCGCGTATTGACTTCATTGAATAACACCTCAAACATAAATACAAATATGTAAATTAAGTCAAGCCAAATGTCATCATCACTTATATGGCCAATTCATGATCCCTAAATATTTTTTTTGGGTGTAAATGATGTGAGCCTAAATTGGGAGTTTTTTTTATCTTAAAACATTAATAATTGTTTCTTATGAATTTACTAGGTCATTAAACATACGTATTATTAGAGTTAAATAAAAAAGTAATGTCTAAATGACTAATAGTGAACACGTGTTATATCCTTATTTTT
Source organism: Mikania micrantha (assembly GCA_009363875.1). Taxonomy (NCBI): domain Eukaryota; kingdom Viridiplantae; phylum Streptophyta; class Magnoliopsida; order Asterales; family Asteraceae; genus Mikania; species Mikania micrantha. Next base: position 15,427,538 of record CM018691.1, read on the forward strand.
TATTTACAATCTTTAGAAACTAACATATTAGGTTTAAATCTTGTGTATTCCACATGTTAACAAAAATAAATTTAAATTATTTATTTTAAATAACATATCATTTATTTATAAAATATATTTTATGAAAATATAAAAAATGTTACTTATAATGTAATCATATTATTTATCAAATTAAAAAAATCCATTAATTGGTAGTTAATAGAAGAAAGAGAAAAAAAAGTGATATATAAATATTTAATTTTAATTGGAAAGAAAAGGAGGAAACAATTTTGATGTGTTTTTAAAACATAACATGTGTTCTTTTAAACCTTTATGGCTTTATTTATTATATTGACATTAACATATTAGATTAATTCAACTCATATAATACATGAGTTTCTACACTAGTTATACAATAAACTAACGAAATAAGAAATAAACTTAAATAAATGAAATATTAATTATTACACGATAAAATACAAAGATTGAAATAATAACAAAATTAATTTATAATCAAGATTGAAATTAAAGAAGTAGAAAAAATTCAGACTCAAATATTAATAACTCGTAATATAAACATTTGTTGATGTTGAAGTTTTGGCTTCTCATTATGTGACACTTATTTTATTAATTATTATATAAATAAATGTAGTTTTTCTTATTTTTTATTTTTTAATTTTTTAATAACAAATCTATTCTAATCCTACGCTAATTCAAATTAACTATGCGTAGAGTATATCACAAACAAAACGAATGCAATTTTACACCAGATGAATTAAAAATCGTAGATCACACTTTTAAATCAAACTATTTGTGGTTAACCGAAATATTTGATCGGATAAAATTAAATTCTAATTCAAGAACAAGTATGAAATTGTAGTGATTTTCGAATGAACCAAAGAATGATCGATTAATCCAATTTTGGATATATGTAAGTTTAAGAAAACTGACTCCAGGCATTTTTCAAGTTTTATTCTTCCTAAATTTTCCATTAAACTAATAAAACAAATTTTATGTCAAAATTCGTAAAATCAATTTTTCTATTAATTTTTCAATATATCAACTTGGGTTAGGAAAAAAATTTCAAGCTGACATGGCAGCTCGACCCCAGCCAGGGGTTGCCGCCGCTTGGACCCCTCTATCCAGGGACGCTACCCCTGGACCCCTGCCAACTTGAAACCCCATTGAATCATAAAACATTAAACAAGTATGCACTCCACAGTCCACAACCAACTTGTTTAATAGGTTTCATGATTCACATCGATTAACAAAATTAATACAATTAAACTAAAATATCTAACACTTTGCTCTATGACATGTTTTCGGTTTTACAATTCAATGTTTTTCGAATTCGTTTCGGGTCAATCTAAAATCGACATTAAAGGAGATTACAATTTAAGTTCCTAATACAATTTTGTCTAAATGGGCATTAAGGGAGACTACATTTCAAGTTCCTAAAACAATTCAATATCTATCTATTATAATAATTAAACGTTTTAAGAACACATGTCATATTTTTATAGCACCTCACATTTAGTTTCCCTCATCTCTCTCATATTAAATACATTTCATTATAAATATACTTTTTTTACATTCTTAAATTAAAAAAAATTAATACATTTAAAATATATTTAAAAATAACATACTTTTTAAAAAATCAAATTATTCTAAAGTATAAATTTTTTAATTTTTTTAATTGAAATGTTTAAACAAACAAACTTTGAAAAACTTAACGTTTAAAAAATAATATAATTATTATTTATAGTATTAAATTATACCAAATTTGAATGATATTTCATATTAGAAATTAGATTTTCATTTTTTACTATTTATTATATTTTTTTCTATTCAACCCGTGTAATACAGAGGGGTATTAAAACTAGTTATTTCATATATAACGGTACACAATTAAGTATTATACATATATTTTTTTATTAATATTATCGTTATTGTTAGTCTAAGTTTGCAATGAAGATTCCTTGATGTTTTTGGGTTTTTACGACGAAGTGACATGGATACGTTTTAAAATTTTACGTCATAGTTACAATTATTACCTCATGCTTATTGTACTTTTGTTTGATATTGAGATCGTACTATCACTGTGACACGAGTCGTCTATTGAATTCTCAAACTAACACGTGGGCAGGTAAACCCCAAATTTGAATGATATTTCATATTAGAAATTAGATTTTCATTTATTACTATTTATTATATTTTTTTCTATTCAATCCGTGTAATACAGAGGGGTATTAAAACTAGTTATTTCATATATAACGGTACACAATTAAGTATTATACATATATTTTTTTATTAACATTATCTTTATTGTTAGTCTAAGTTTGCAATGAAGATTCTTTGATGTTTTTGGGTTTTTATGACGAAGTGACAGGGATACGTTTTAAAATTTTACGTAAGAGTTACAATTATTACCTTATGCTTACTGTACTTTTGTTTGATATTGAGATCGTACTATATACACTGCGACACGAGTCGTATATTGAATTCTCAAACTAACAAGTGGGCAGGTAAACCCCATAGTTTAAATAATTGCAAAAGCAATTGTGTATGTTTGCCAGAAAGTAACCAAGAAATAAGCAAATAAACACTAAACCAAACAAACATACACACCCACTAAAATCTCAATAATAAGTATAAACTACACAAAGTAGACAAAAGCAAACATTATCAAATGAGACAGAAAGATTGTTTCAAAAAAGACCCTCAACTCGTATATGAAATAACAACTAGACCAAATGTGCAAAACTATTGTGAGTATCGGCTATGTATGGTCTAACTCTAGCTTCTATATTGTTCATAAAACTGGTTTTGATTTGGTTCAGGTTGATTGGAGGTATGATCTAGTCAAGTTCAAGCTAACGAACAAAGCGATATTTAAGTGGTTTACAGTCTCGTTTTACACCAAATCATTCGAAACCAAGACCAAATTAGTCCATTCTTTCCATTCTTAAAATTCTAAGGATCAAATTCTACTAGACCTGACAATCTTAACCCATAGTAAAAAAAAGAGATAATTACATATATCCCCCTCTTTTGAGGTCTAATTACATATATACCCAACTGAAAATTTTAATTACATATATACCCAAATGAAAATTTTAATTACATATATACCAAACTTTACTATTTTTAAACATTGTGACAAACATACCATTTTAGTAACCTTTGAAAGTTTGAATTCCAAACACACATACGTAATTACGTAAACCCCATACGCAAACACCAAATTCGTTCATCGCCCTCCCCCCATACGACTGAAGCTCTGTCAATTAAAAATGAAAAAAAAGACACGAAAAATGATAAAAAAAAAAAAGAAGCAAAAAACTAAAACAAGGGAAAAAACGTAAAATAAGGGTGTATTTAAATTAAGGATAAAATAGGTATAATAATTTTTTTAAAGTAAGAGTAAAATAGTAATTTCTTAATTCATTTTAATTAAAATGGATATATCTGAAATTTTAGCATTAATGAAGAGGATATATGTAAATATGTAATAAAATTTTGAATTGAGTATATATGTAATAAATAAAAATTTATATGGAGAAATATGTAATTAAAATTTTGGATTGGGTATATATGTAATAAATGAAATTTATAGGAGGATATATTAAATTGCCCTTAAGAAAAATGGGTAGCTTTAGGTAAGAATTATTGAATTTTTTGTTGAAATGAATAATATTATAACTTAGAATAGATTGAGATGTAACACTTAAAACACAATACGAGTCAAGATGTATAACTTAAAAAATATGTAAATCCAATGAATTCAAACAAGTAAGAAAGTTTAATAATATATTTAATGATAAAATTATTAAAAAAATTCAAATAAACTATTTGTTTCATTACAACTCATTTAACTTAAGTTAAATTAATGTTTTTTTAATAAACAACATATTTAGACCCAACCTGATTTTTCTTGAAACTTATCATGACCCACACCCATTCTAACTCGCACCTGTTCTGACCAATTACCCAATCTAACCCGGCCATTTTGCCAGGCATAAATTCTACTAATGAAAGGTTGCATTGTAAATTTAAGAACAAAATTAGATGAATGTTTGTATTTACCATTTTAGAAAGGAAAGAAAAAAAAGAAGACTGCATATTTGCAACACTTGCTTATTATTCAAAAAGCAGAATACCTTCATATCCAGTTTCAATCCAGCAAAACACAAGAACGAATTCATGAACCAAGCATAATCCACACAAAAACGCATATTGCTCAATAAAAAATTATTTTACAAACAAACCAACCCAGTAACGTCCCCTTAAAGTAGTAGTTTTTTTATAAAACACTACTTTACAAGTTATAATTTTAAGCATGTCATATAGCTCAAGATCACACAACATGTACAAGCTAGAGGCTTGGTTACTTGCGGTTGGATTTCTTGGAACCCTTGCGGTTTTCAAGCTTTTGCCTAGCAGCTTCAAATTCTTCGTCAGTAGGTTCACAACTCGGTTGCCCTCCGCCATATTTGCTTACTAAAGATGCGAACATCAAGTCAAGAGAGCTTTTCCTATCACTTTGCCTTTGTGAAATAATGGCATATAAATCATCTGACTCGTTCTTCGATCTGTTGATTACCATAATGAGTTTGTTATTCTAACACACGAGGACACAAGGTTATAGAAAAGCCTATTACAATATAACCAAAAACAATACAAACTTTGAACCACAAAACAAGGATCATATGACTCACTTTTCCTTATGGTACAAGGGGTTTGTGGGCGGTTTTGTGTTAGACACCTGTTTAGCCCACTTTTGATATTCTTTAGTTGATTGCAACTCACCTGCAATAAGTTTGTGTGTTAGATTTAAGGTTTAGTGCAAGATTGTCAAAAGTTGAGTTACTAAAAAGCTCATGGCTAATGGTTTACTTGAAAAAAAAAATGTTAGCTGCTTATAACTCACTAAAAAAATGTTCATTTGTAAACAAACCAAGCCCAAACCTATCATGGCTTGCTTATTGGTCAGCTTGTTTGTTTTAGTTAAAGCCTGAATTGTAATTTATAACCTATAACCTAAAATTATTACATAGTATCTAAACTTAAATTTTATTACAAGTCTAAATATTCAAATTAATCATAGTAAAATGATTATTTTAACATTTTCTAATGAAAAATAAACATAAAATATATAAATGATCATAGTGCATAAGTTATCTTTCTCATACCATTGGGTTAACAAGTTAAAATAAACAAAATACAATAAACATTATTTTTTATGTATAGATATATCATAAAATAACAAAATCAATTTTTTTTCTACATAAAATTAGTCATAGCCAAGCACAACATTTCAGCTTGTTAAAATAAACGAGTCAGCCTAATGGAATATTAGAATACCAAAACACATTCAAAGATAATCTCTCTTTTATTGAACCTCATAAATTAAAACTTATCGTTTAATCTCATAAGTTTTGGGCCAAAGCTCACTCGGTAATTAGTCAACAATCACCCCCCCAATTTCCGAGTGAAAAATCAGGCAGATCTTCCATTCCAAGCTTCTGTCGCATCTCCAAAAACTTTATTCTTCCAAGTGCTTTGGTGAGAATATCAGCTCTTTGTTCATTCCCGCTTATATGTTCAACTAAGATTTCTTCTCGTTCCACACACTCAAATATAAAGTGAAACCTTCACTTTATATGTTTTGTTCTTCCATGGAAAACTGGGTTTTTTACTAATGCAATTGCAAATGTGTTGTCTACAAGCAACCTTATTCTTTCTTCTGGCTTTCTTGTTACCTATCCTATAATTGCATGTAGCCAGACCGCTTGACATGCAGCTGAAGATGATGCCATGTATTCAGCTTCGCACGACGAGAGAGCAACTGTGCTTTGTTTTTGTGAACACCATGTGATTGGTGCATTCCCAAAGTAGAAAATGCGACCCGTAGTGCTTCGTTCGTCATTTTGATCTATGTTATGGCTGTTGTCACTAAAACCAACTATCACATTCTCATTCTGTCATGAGTACATTATTCCCATATTCGTTGTTTTTCGTATATACCTTAGAATATGTTGAACAGCTTTCATGTGAGACTCTCTTGGTTTCTGCATGTATATGCTTACTAACCCCACTGAGTACGCTAGATCAGGCCTTGTGTGTAGTAGGCATCGTAGACACCCTACCCTTCTTCTAAAAATAGTTCCATCCATAGGTACACCCCTTTCATTCTTTCATAATTTTGAGTGCGTAACCAGTTTGTTTTATCGAAATTCCATGGTTGCTTTGTTTCACCTCCATCCCTAAGTAATAGGATAGTCTTCCCATGTCACTCATCTCGAACCAGTCTTTCATTTGTCTTTTGAACATATCAACTTCTTTATCATTTGACCCGGTGACTGGTAGATCATCCACATATACTACTATTATTAACACTAAGTTTGCTGCATTTTTTACGTACATGGCTTGCTCTTGAGTGCATCTCTCGAACTTCATTTGTTGTAGTATGCTGTTGAGTTTTGTATTCCAAGACCTCAAAGCTTGTTTCAACCCGTATAAGGCTTTTGTCAGCTTTAGAACTTTGTGTTCGCTTCCTTTTTTCTCAAAGCCTTGTGGTTGGTTCACGAATACGTCTTCAAGTAGCTCTCCGTGTAGAAAGGCGAACTTTACATATAGATGGTGTACTTTCCAGGCTTTGCTTGCGGATAAAGCCAAAATGAGACGAACGGTTTCGGGTCGAGCCACGGGTGCGAATACCTCTTCGTGTTCTATTCCGTGTTTCTAAACAAATCCTTTCGCAACCAACCTTGCTTTGTATTTGTTTATCGGTCCATCCGGATTCTTCTTCCCCTTAAAAACCCACTTCACCCCGATCGGTTTCACTCCTTGAGGTAAGTTGGTTAGGACCCATGTTTTGTTTTTCTCAATGGCTTCTATTTCTGCTTGCATTGCCTTCATCCACTCTTTGTTGTCCTTAGCTTCTTCAAATGATCTTGGCTCACACTCATCATTAAGTAACAACAACATCTCTTTATCTATTTCATCGTCTCGATAGTAGTCTTGAAGTTTTCTAGGGGTTACCGTTTGTCTCGTGGGTCGTCTTAGTTCACCACCTTGGATTGTACCTGTCTGTATATTTTGATCCATAGAACTGATGTGGATTCAGTATTACTCGAAGTGGATGTCTGGCTTCTGTTGGGTCCTGTCGGGTAAGTTGAGCCTTGTGTTGAGGGTCCTGATGTCTTATACCATGACCCCCACTTGATGACTCATGATTTGCCTCTTCCACCTCATTCTCTTCCCCTCCATCGTTGGTTTCATTATCAATTTGAGTTGCATCTTCCCCCCAATTGACAATGAAATCCTCCAAGTTTACATTTCTAGGATCTTGTTGACTTTCCCAAATTTTCTCATTCCCATGCACTTGCTTCATCAAATTTCACGTCGCGACTTACCACAATTTTCTTTTGTATTTGAATCAAATAATCGGAATGCTTTCGATCCCTATTCGTTTCCAAGATAAACCATCTTTTTGCATCGATCATCAAGCTTGGTTAGGAATTGTGCTAGGACTTTAGCGTATGCCACACACCCAAATATTTTCAAATAGCTTACATTTGGTTTTCATCCTGTGAATACCTCATATGGAGTTTTGTCTTTAACTGCACAAGTTGTGACTCGGTTCAGGACATATGTTGCATGTCTGACTCCCTCTTCCCATAGCTCTCTAGGTACATTCTATGCTTTCAGCATGCTCCTTGTCATCTCCATCCACGTTCGATTCCGCCGCTCCACCACGCCATTTTGTTGAGGTGTGTATGGAGCGGTGGGTTGTCTTGCTATACCTTGATTTTCAAGAAAGCTGTTGAATTCATGGGAGTTGAATTCCCCTCCGCGATCTGACCGCAGTGTTTTGAATTTTGATCCAGTCTCCATCTCTATTCTTACTTTGAAGGCTTTGAAGGTTTCAAAGGCTTGATCTTTGGTCTTTAGCAAGAATGACCACATGAACCTGTTGTAATCATCAATTATTACGAAAATGTACCTGTTCCCAGGGAGTAGATGCAGTTACTGGTCCGCACAAGTCTCCATGGATTAATTCCAAAATTACAGTTGCACGATGTGTTTTATTGTGTTGATTGACTTGAGAATGATTCTCGTGATTGCTTTCCTTTTAATCAGGCTTCATACATGGTAGTGGTTTCATAGTTTAGAATTGGAAGGCCCATATGAAGAACTGGTATCGAAACAAGAATAATCAAAAATCGCAAAACAGCTATTTGGAAATCCTTCTCCAAGTGTTTTACTAATAAACCATTCAATTGTGTTGTTCACATCCCATCAAGAACAACGTTTAAATAGGCAAAAAAACAGAATCCTGATCTAATGACTTGAATTCAAAAAAAACCTACTAAATATTATCCTCTATCCATCGAAGATAATATTTATCCTTAAGTTAATCTGATTCCTTTAGACCAACTTAATTTTATCTAGAAACAAAAAACAAAATTAACAATTATAGTCCCTTGACTATTATACGAATCAAGATTAGCTAACAATCTCCCCCCAAATCTTGATTTGACTTGTTCTTCTAAGTCTTCGTTTCTGTGATCCTTTCCATGCCAAGTAAGTCTCTCATTTCCATAAATTTCAGCCTTGGTAGAGCCTTTGTAAGGATGTCTGCCCGCTGCTCTTCCCCACAAATATGTTCTACTTTGATTTGCTCTTTTTCTACACATTCACGTATGTAATGGAAACGTGTATTAATGTGTTTTGACCTGCCATGAAAGACAAGATTTTTCATCAGAGCTATGGCCGATTTATCGTCAACTTTGATCACCACTTGTCTTTCTTCTTGCTGTGTTATTTCTGCAATCAATCCTCTTAGCCAAATCGCTTGGCAAGCAGCAGAAGTTGCTGCCATGAATTCTGCTTCTCAGGAGGATAAGGCCACCGTTGATTGCTTTTGAGAAGACCATGTAATTGGTTTATTATTGAAGTTAAATACTACACCAGATGTTCCCTTTCCATCATCTAAATCCACCGAGTAGCTGCTGTCACTAAATCCCAATAGTGAGTCTTCTCCCATTCGATTGTAATGAATGCCCAGTTCACAACTTCCTTTTACATACCTTAGTATGTGTTTTACAGCCTGTTTGTGAGACTCTCTTGGTGCTTGCATATACCTACTTGTATAGCCTACCGAATACATCAAATCTGGTCAGGTGTGAGTCAAGTACCTTAGACATCCAATAATCTTTCTGTACTCAGTTTCGTTTACTGCCTTGCTTCTGTCTTCCTTCATCAGCTTGAGTCCGGGTTCCATTGGGAACTTTGTGGGATTACAATCTTCTAAGCCTGCGAGCCTTAATATTTTCTTTGCGTAGTTGGCCTGAGATATTCTGATTCCTTGTTCATTCTGCAGTACCTCCAGACAAGGTAATAAGACAGGAGCCCAAGGTCACTCATTTCAAACCTTTGACTCATCTGAGTTTTGAACTTCTTTATTTCTTCTGTACTGTTTCCGATTACAAGAAGGTCATCAACATAAATGACTACTATGATAGTTAGGTTGCCTTCAGCTTGCTTAATGTAGACAGCTTGTTCCAGTTTACATCGGCTGAATCCATTCTCCTTTAGAACTCCATCTAGCTTTATGTTCCATGCTTGTGGGGCTTGTTTGAGGCCATATAAAGCTTTTAATAACCTGTATACCTTTCTCTCTTGCCCCTTCTTCTTGAATCCTTCGGGTTGTTCAACAAACACCTCTTCATTCAGATCCCCGTGCAAGAAGGTTGTCTTGACATCAAGGTGATGTACAAGCCATCCTTTTTGAGCCAAGAGAGCTAGAACAAGTCTTACCGTGTCTAGTCTTGTCACAGGGGCAAACACCTCGTCGTAGTCAACACCATGTTGGATATACCCCTTAGCCACAAGTCGTGCCTTGTATCTTGTGATGTTTCCTTTTGCATCCTTCTTTACTTTATATATCCACTTCAACCCTATCGAACGAGTACCTGGTGGCAGCTTCGTTAGTATCCAGGTCTTGTTCTTGATGGAAGTTATTTCATCCTTCATGGCCTGATCCCACTCCTTTCCTACTGCAGTCTTGAAATTAGCTGGTTCTTCTTCAGTGAGAAGGAGTTCGTAGACTTCATTCAGATCCTTGAAGCTTTGCAGTGGACTATGGTCATAGGTTTCCTCAGGGGCACGCATAGGGTCTGAACTTTTGCTTATCATTGGTGAGACTTGAATGATCGGTCCTCTCCCTCTTACTGTTGATTCAGGGCTGCTGAATTCTGAATATGATCCTTGGTCTTCTTCAGTTTCTTTATCAGCATTAAGTGGAGCCTTGTCACTTTCGTATGCCGTGTTTTCTATGCCTGGATTGTTTCCTTGGTCTGTCATAATACTTGGGAACTGCAATTCGAACTCCTTTCCGTCTTCTTCACTGCCCATACCCCACTTCCAACTTCGATCTTCTTCGAATTTCACGTCTCTGCTGATTACGATCCTTCCACCAGCTACATCCACCATTCTGTAGGCTTTAGTTCCACTTTCTGTTCCGAGATGCACCATTGGTGTGCTTCGATCATCCAGTTTCCTTGCTTGGTGCGCGGGCGTTTTGACATGCCCTACGCACCTGAACACTCGCAGGTATCCAAGGTTTGGTTTTCTTCCTTTCAGCACTTCGTATGGGGTTTTGAATTCCAATATCTTTGTGGGCAATCTGTTTAACACATAGATAGAGTGCCTTACGGCTTCCGCCCAAAAGTGTCTAGGCATGTTCATGGCTTTTAGAGTGCTTCTGGTGCAGTTTAGGATCGTTCGGTTTCTTCTCTCCACCAACCCATTTTGTTGGGGAGTGTATGGAGCAGTCAGTTGTCTGATTATACCTTCCTCTTCACAGAACTTGTTGAAGTCATTCGAAGTAAACTCGCCTCCTCGGTCGCTTCTCAGGATCTTGATGGACTTGCTGAATTGTGTGTTGACCATTGCTTTGAATCCCTTGAACCTCTCAAGGGCCTCGTCCTTTGTCTTTAGCATGTACGCCCACATGAATCGACTATGGTCATCGACAATCAGCATGATGTATTTGTTTCCCGCTTTCATGGCTGGGGTAATTGGACCACACAGGTCCATGGATATCAAGTCAAAAGGTCTTTCGGCTTTAAATGAGGTTTGATTAGGGAAGCTGTGTCCTGTGTGTTTCCCTGCTAAGCAGGCTTCACACATTTGATTTGGGTGGATTAGGGTTGGGACTCCTTCTACTGCGTTCTTCAGCTTCTGCAGTGTATCGAAATTCAGATGACCTAGGCGTGCATGCCACAGCCATGTTGGGTCATTGATTTCGGTTTTCAAGCATATAGGAGTTCTTTTAACAAGTTTGATCTTGTAGAGTCTATTCACCGATCTTGGTACTCTTATCACAGTCGTGCCATCTTGATCAAGCATTGTTAATACTCCATGTTTGATCCTTATTTCGCAGCCTCCCTCTTCGGCTTGCCCAATGCTGAAGATATTTGCTTTGAGGTAAGGAATATACAAGACATTAGTTAGTAGCCTCTGGTCTCCATTCTTGCATCCCAGCAAGATTGATCCCTTCCCTCCTATGTTCACACATGAGTTGTCACCGAATCGAACAATTCCACCCGTGTGATCGTCCAGAGTTGAGAACAAGTCCATATTCCCTATCATATGATTGGTAGCACCTGTATCCAGGTACCACATGCCATCTCCATCTGCTTGAGCATCATATCTGTCAGGGAATACCTTTTCTTCGCTCACATTTATCCATTCCAGGATATTTTGGTCAGTGACGACCATCAGGAGTGTTGGTCCTTCTCCCGTGGTTGCCTGAGTCAGGTTTGCCTCGGCTTTGCGTGTGGGGCAGTCCGCAGAGAAATGCCCAAACGCGTCACATCTAAAGCACTGCAACTTCGTTCGGTCTTTCTTCATTCTGTAAGGTGGTTTGCCTCCCTCTGTGAGTTTGGCCCACGTCCATTACCTCTGCCCCACCCTTCGGTCCTACCACGGCCTCTGCTTGTTCCTTCTGATCCATTCCCTCTGCCTCTACCTTGAGTCTTGTCAAGTTTTCTTTCGTCCCACTCTTCATAAGATATGAGGAGTTGTTCCTGATTGTTGCTTGATGACTTTCCTGCTGTTCTTTCTTCATAGGCCTTTAGTCGCCCTACGATCTCCTAGAACTTGACTGTTTTTAAATCCACCAGCTGTTCAATGGTGGCTGCTATGTTCAGAAATCTTTCTGGAATGGCAGTTAGCAGTTTTCTCACCAGTGAGGATTCTTCAATCACCGTGCCAAGTGCTGCTAATCGTGAGGCTAGACCAGCCAACCTTGCAGCAAAGTCGTCGATCCTCTCAGAATCCTTCATTGAGGATGACTGGAATTCTGCCTTCAACGTTTGTAATCCTTCATTTAAGGCATCCCAGATTTCCTTGGCATGCAGACAGTTTGCAATTTGGAGGATCAGGACTTCCGATAGTGACTGGTAAAGGTAGGCTATGGCTGCATTATCCTTCTTCATGTCCACGTTAATTCCGGGGTCTACGGCTTCCCATATCCCATGGGCTCTGAAGATGGCCTTAATCCTTAAAGACCATATGGGATAATTTGTTGCAGACAGGATCGGGCACTGGAATGGCATGTGGATGTTCTCCCTCACCGTAGCAAGTTGTTTGTTTGCGACGTCTCCTTCCGCCATTGGTACTTCCGCCATTGGTACTTCCGACTTGCTGGATTGGTTCTTCCCTTCGGATTATCTTGCTTCTTCGTCCCCTCGCTCTGATACCAATTGAAGAACTGGTATCGAAACAAGAATAATCAAAAATCGCAAAACAGCTATTTGGAAATCCTTCTCCAAGTGTTTTATTAATAAACCATTCGATTGTGTTGTTCACATCCCATCAAGAACAACGTTTAAATAGGCAAAAAAACAGAATCCTGATCTAATGACTTGAATTCAAAAAAACCTACTAAATATTATCCTCTATCCATCGAAGATAATATTTATCCTTAAGTTAATCTGATTCCTTTAGACCAACTTAATTTTATCTAGAAACAAAAAACAAAATTAACAATTATAGTCCCTTGACTATTATACGAATCAAGATTAGCTAACACCATAACCATGTCTTTTGATGTTAGCAAATTTATAGAGTCATAGTTAACGTGTCCCAAGCGTTCATGCCACACACTTGGATCTGCATCATCTATGGTTTTCATGCACAAGTTCTTCACCACATGCATCTTAATTTTGTAAAGCCTGTTAATCTTTGGAACTTTCAGAATGAGTCTTCCCCCTGCTTCATACATCCATAGATGGTTGTCTTCACATCCGTTTTCAGTGGCTTGCCCGAGGCTCAAGATGTTGCACTGTAAACTAGGAATAAAAAATACATTGGTGATTTTCTTTACTTCCCCGTTATTACTATATAATTCTATGGTTCCTTTTCCTTTAATTGTTACTTCCGAATTGAACTCGTCCAGTTATTTTATCATCCATCCATGAGAAATAGGATAGATTTCCAGTCATGTGATTGCTTGCCCCATTGTCAAGGTACCAGATCCCGTTACTTGACTCCTCGGCTTTGTAGTTTCCTGGCATTATCTTTTCTTCATTTAGGAAATTGCCTCGTTCACGTGTTAGACCATCATAAGAGTTTCTTCTTTATTCTCATTTGATTTGGTATCTACCCTTTTCCTATTTGGACACATGTTAGTAAAGTGTCCAAACTTGTCACATCTGTAACACTGCACTTTGCTTCTATCTTTCGGTTTTGATTTTTCTCTATATTGGCTTGAATCTCGAGCACCTCTTCCCTGTCCATTGTCTCGACCCCTTCCTCTTCCACGAGAGGCACAACTACCTTGCCCTCTAGTACTGGGCGAGTCACGATTCTTTGTTGAGCTTTACTCTGAGTTGTGATATAGGAGTTTTTCTTGATTTACCGGTTCAATTTCTTCATCTTTGGTTCTTTCTTCATATGCTTTGAGGCGCCCAACCACATCCTCAAAGCTCAATGATTTTAAATCAAGAACCTTTCTAGGGAAGCTATTATTTGGATAAACATTCGAGGTAAACATGTGAGAAATTTCTTCACGAGTCGTGTTTCCTCGCTGACTTGTCCAAGTGACGCAAATTTTGAGGAGATTTCTGTCAGTTGTTTGCATAATCATCAATTTTATCATAGTCTTTCATCTATATAGTCTCAAACTTAGTCATAAGGGTCTGAAGTCTTGCTTCCCTCACCCTATCGGCCCCAAGATATCGAGTTCTTAGCGCATCCCACATCTCCTTAGCTGAGTTCATTCCTCCTACTTGCAAGATTTGCGTCTCAGGTATGGACTGGAACAATAATGTGATTGCCACATTGTTCTTAGTTGCATCATTAGTTCCTCTTTCAACGATGTCCCATACTTTGTGTACGTTCATGATAACTCGCATACGAATTGCCCATGTTGTATAGTTTGTCGCATTTAACATTGGACAAGACAACGATGGTATGTTACCTTCCCTCACCGGTGGTACAAGAGTCTCGTCTCCCATAATGGTTTCTCTAGGGCCACGTTTATATGTAATCGAGGTTTGTTGTATCTAATCCAGTCTTTTGAATCAGTTCTTCCTTCTCAGCCAATGCCTTTGACTGATCAGCACGTTGTGATTGGTTTTTGGTAGCTTTCTTGATCGAACAACAGGAGGACAATCAGTGGTTATAAGCCACTTCCAACCTTCTGTTTTCTCCGATCCTCAAAGCTTCAATAGCAAGACAATCAACGATTTTGAAATCGTTTCCAACTTGCCGTGATAATCACTAATCCAAGTCGTAATCAGCGAATATTGCTCAACCGATCAAGTATACCATGTATGGCTCTGATACCAATTAATGGAATATCATAATAACAAAACACATTCAAAGATAATCTCTCTTTTATTGAATCAAGGAAAAACTAGTAAACTACTCAATTACCATAAATCTCATACATAATTCTAAACTCAATTACTTATATTTATAAAGATAAACATAACTAACTTCCCTTCAACCTCATAAATTAAACTTTATCGTTTAATCTCATAGGTTTTGGGCCAAAGCCCGCTCGGTAATAAGTCAACACAGCCCAGCTCAACTTGTAAACAAAATACCCAAACCTACATTAGCTTGACAGCCTTAGTCAAAAGTGAGTTCAAAGAGTGTTGTTAATATGCATAAAGCCTCCTAATTTATTTTATAAAGAAGAATTTTCATAGAAACATTAGCGTTTTGTAATCACAATTACCTGCAGAAATTGCATCATCAATGATATCTTTGAATCGGTGCGAATCAAGTTTCGGATCAGAGCATAGCATGGAACAGAAGAGCCTGTTCATGTGACCTTTGTATTTCTTGTAAAGATCAATTAAATCTTTTTTCTCTGATTCAGATCCTCGGTAACTAGCTTCAAACTCTTCAATATCAGCCTCTGTGACCTGCAACCGCTATTTTCCTTTCATTTTTTATACTTTTTAACCTTATTATAAGATATTAATAATGGGATTATAAGATAAAAAAGCAAGCAATTGGATGTTTGTATTAACTAAACTCAAATAATATAACAAGCCAATGTAAAACTAGCCCACTAATAGAGTGACATCAATTATAAAGATCTTGGGTTCAAATTTAAACAAGGTATAATTAATAGTAGTTTAACAAGAGTAGGAATAAAATAGTGTTACTGTCTTAAAAAATATAGAGGAATATAATAGAACCTTTTTGTACATGGATCTGAAGAAGTCCTTCAAATTTTGAGCTACATCTCCTGCAAGATCCTGTTTGGTCAAAACAAAAAAATGCAATTATTCTATAAACTCCAAAACATTATGATCATCATCATCAATATACTGACCCATTGGAGTTTGCATTTCTCTAATATTTTGAGTAGTAACAGATCAAAACATTTTAATTTTAGTACTAAAAACAGCACAGGTCAGATTGACCTGAGGTGTTTGACCACTGTCCTGTTTAGTTAATTGGTCAAAACATGGTACGTTTAGTACTAAAAACAGGATAGTTTTTTAATGGCATGTTAGACTGCTTTTGTTAACCAGTCAAAAGAGATTTCTATTAGACTATGTGTAAAAAAAGGGCTTGATAAAGGCTTGACGTCACATAGGCGCCACGTATGAGGCTTGATATACATGTGATGGGTGGACTTGATGGGGGCTTGATGAAGGGTGATGTGGGCGTTTGTTATTGTTTTAGAAAGAAAAGAAAAACCTTCAAACCCTTCACGCTCATGACCACAATCACCTAATACTGGTAAGGCTGGGTCATGGGGCTTGTGTATGAGAGTGAAGGCATGACAGGGACTTGAGGCTAGTCACGGGGTGGGGGGGCATACCGGCATACCCCCACTACACATGGTCATGATCTTAACTAACCCTTTTTTATATATTTTTTGGGTTGACATGTTTGCCCCCTTTTCTGTTTAATTAATTTACAATAAGGCAAACATTTGAGATTAAAAATAACCAAAACCAACAGGGATTCTGACTCGTTGAAAACTAGCATAAATTCAGATTTGTGAATGTTCACTCACAGCATCATCAACACATCCTGTCTGATCATAAAGTGACCGTTTTTCCTCATCACCAAGTATTGAAACAACTTTCTGCAGTTGCTGAAACTTTTCTTTTGCATTCTACATGTATATTAAACAAAAAATATAAATAGGTAACTTAATATAGGAGATAGATCCATTATCTATGGTTTTTGCCTAGAAAATAGAAATATTTTCTGTACTAAATTTGTATTTTTATAATGGATTTATTTTTTTCGTACTTAAATACATTACAAAAAATATATATATCCAATACAGTATAAAAAAACAAGAGAACATAAAATCCAATAAAAAATAGTAGTAGAAAAATCTTGTTTTTATTTTATCTTTAATGATGAGAAGTTTAGATCGACTAAAGAAAACATCAAACTCGCCTCATTGTTGGGATTCTTATCGGGATGTAATCGCAATGCCAACTTGTGGTATGCCTTCTTTATGTCCTGCTGTGATGCTGTTCTTTCTACCCCAAGAATCTGAATAATCATTGTGAAGTATTAACTTGAAAAAAATACAGTTTTAGACATCAAAAATTGTTAGGATAACCAAACAATCAGGGAATGGCACATCAATCTTAAAGTGAAAAGGGCATTCTAAACAAACAAACAAAGCCGGTTTGTGAACAAACATGAATAATTAAACAAACAGGTTATCTAGTCTTTGTTCTTTAGTTAAAAAAAAAAAAAAAAAAAAAAAAGACAAGAAAGAAAAAGAACATGATTGCTTTTGTTTATGTAAATACCATCATTATTGTCAAAGTGCATGTAGCTCGACTGACGCTTCATGAATTTCATAAGACTTAGACGATATGAGGTCATGTGTTCAAATCTCACTAAATTAGTCAGCAGGGGTTTTACAAGGGTTTCTTTCTAAGGGACAGATGAATTTGCTCGGCTACAATGCTCGCTTACACCTTGGCTTTTGACGCTAGGGAGTTGGTAGCAAGTTCTGACCTTGAGTTGTTAGGTCTAAGGAATCCAATTTTAGCTATTAACAGGCATGCCACTAAGCGTTACTTTACCATTCAAGAAAAATACCATCATTATTACATCAAAGATTTCTTTAACAAACGGTTTTCAAAT
This sequence comes from Mikania micrantha, assembly GCA_009363875.1. Taxonomy (NCBI): domain Eukaryota; kingdom Viridiplantae; phylum Streptophyta; class Magnoliopsida; order Asterales; family Asteraceae; genus Mikania; species Mikania micrantha. The sequence continues at coordinate 15,445,175 of CM018691.1, forward strand.
ATGAAAATCAAATAAATTTAAAATTAATTATTAGTAATAGTAAGTTTAAATGCAAATTAAAACAAACATAATTAAAGGATCTTAAATAAACGAAACAAGATATGCGCTTGTTTTTGCTCTAATTAAATGAACAAAATCATGTTTTTCTTAAATAAACAAATATAAATGAAATTCTCGTTAAATAAACATAATTTACATAACAACGCCTTAAGTATGATCTTAAACAAAATAGCATAATCAAAATCTTAACTTGGATTAAATTAACTAATATTCTAAAACAAAATAAGAACAGACAATACATAGTAAAATACAAGATTAATGAAAATCATTCATAATCATCTTTTAATAACTATATTCAACAAATTTAATATTCTACTAAAAAGTAGGGAAGAATTGATTAATACATCAAAATTGTTCAAATTGTTAGTGATTCATACATCAAAATGATGATTCGAATAACATTTGGATTCAGTCGATTGACAATTAAGATGATGATAATAACTACGAGCTAAACAAACAAAGTTCGATTGATTCTGTTTGTAATGCAATAAAACAAACAATCGAAGATCAAGTACCTCATACAAGCTCCGATCATTCGAAGAAGATGAATGATTGCGTTGGTTTTTCTGTTGTTGTTCATCGTCTTCTTCCTCGCGAACACAGCTACAAGTTTTCTTGCCCATTGTTGATTGTTATATTTCCACAGTTTAAATCATACCAGAAATATATATATTGCCACAGTCTGAAGTCTGAACAACAGGTTCCCGCCACGATATTCAATTTTTCCCGCCATTTCAACAATAGATGATGCATCTTGGGCCATTTAGATTTAAATTTTTATTTTATTTACTGATTTTTTTAATTTATAATAGTTATTATTATTTTCGTGGCAACAAAGTTTATAAAAGGATTCTATTTTCTTTTTTAATATTATTATCTTTTTGTGGGCAACATATTTTATTAAACAAAAAGGGAGCAAGAAGCTAAACGATTACGATATAACTTAAAACCCTAAATTAAAACGAAAACATCCCACTGATTTCACCAAAAGTAAAGGATTAAGTTAAGATATGGTTAGGTTATTGATACACTGGTGTGCTAATAAAACTTCTTTTTGTATTTTTTTTATTATTAAAAAAATTTTAAAAAAATTGTATAAGTAAAAGTAATGTGTGTTTGATGTGATTGATTTATCTTGAGTATGATATATATATATATAGATAATATAAATGATGTATGAAACTAGGACTGTAAACGAACCGAACGTTTAGCGAACAGTTTGTGAACCGTTCGGCGGGAAGTTCGTTTATTTTCATTCGTTTAACAAACAAACGAACACGAACAAGAAATTACGTTCGTTTAGTTAAAAGAACGAACATGAACAAAAGTCGTGTCGTTCATTTTTGTTCCTGAACGTTCGGTAACATGTTCGTTTACGTTCGTTTATGTTCGGTTAAGTTCATTTATTATATTTATTCATTAAATGTTTTGTATATTTTTAATTTTGTATTTTTAGTTTAATATTATAATACTTCAGTTGTTTTTACTTTAAAACTATAATATTTTATAAATGATTATCTCCAATGCATAAGATTAAAAATGCTGATTTTTATTGTTTAAATAATATGTGTTCGTTAGCGTTTGTGAACCGTTTGTGAACAGGCTAAGTTCCTTAATGAACAAACACGAACAAGATTTTTCGTTCGGTTAGCGTTCGTGAACCGTTCGTGAACAAGTTAAAAGTTAACGACGGCTTTGCAGGCCATTTCGAAAAGAGTAATTTTACTAAATTCATACGAGGCAAGCTGGCAAGGATTCAGGCGGTAATATTCCAGAACGTTTATGCAAAAAATAGAAAGGGGGAGACGCAAATTTGCAAACTCAAAAAACCGAGTATACAGACCAATAGACCCCAGCGGGCAATCAAGGATACTCTGGTTCTTGGTCGGAAGAACGGGTCGCCATTCCGGTCCAACATCATAGAGCGCACAGAACTCTCAGAAGTCCTTTTTTGACAGCTTCGAGTAACGATGGGTCATATCACACCGACTCAGCATACTGATGGTAATGAAACAAAAGAAGCGAAAGCCGATCACTAACCTGCAACAAAGGAATCAAGTCACGAAGAAGCAAGGATGAAGAGAAATCGCCCGAAGCAATGACGGTTGGGAGAAATGGCAGGTTAAAGGGGCTTAATTAATGAGGAAAAGACGGAAACCGTCTGATGGGACGTGGCATATCAAATCCGTGTTTCTCGAGACACACCTCCCCGAGGCAACCAGACACTTTTTCAAAATAAATAATAATAATAATAATAATAATAATAATAATAATAATAATATTAAACAAATAAACAAATATGATACGACATAAAGGAGATAGCACACGCGAAGCAAGAAAAAATCATAGCCAGGCACCCCTATTGACCGGGTCAAAAGGGAAACCTGACTGAGGGGCTAATGACGGGTGTCAGTACATCTTTTTTGCCGAGCTAAGAGATATCCCAACCAACGTTCAGCACGGATAACAAATAACTCGGACAAGGTTACCCGGGCCATCAACAATACGGGTAAGCTTGGGCGACACAAAGAAACGAGTAATATAACCACTGGATAAAAGGGAGTGGTCATACAAATGAGGAATGTCTGTAAAGTGTTTTTACATGAAAAGTAACAATCAATCCCTTTGATGAAAAGTTCCTGCAAAAGCATGGCTGCAAAACTGGAATGAAGTGACTACTTCATGATGTGAGTTGGACAATTTGGTGATAAGTCAAACATTAACACCAAATTGGAAAGATTACCATGATGAAGGCATGCAGATAGGATTCTTGTAAGATAACGTCTGGAAAAGGAAGATGTTGTTCTGGCAAAGCCCAAAGCTCAACAGCTATAAAAGAAAGACTTAGAGATCCAAATGGTAGAATACACTGAACTCATACACTCTCACTATTTTTCATATACTTAGTCGTCTTCTATTCCTCCTACAACCGGTTCTTATTCTCACGCCAGAGTCCCGACCACAAGGGAACCCTCCTGTGATGAGACTAACGGTGTGTTTTGTGGTGATCTTAGCAGGTGCAGGTCACTAGCCGGACACCGGAGGTCGTTGAAGCAACAGTTTACAGCCCTATATAAAACTATGAATATTAACAACCTTTGATACGAAAGGGGGCGTAGCATCACTTATCTCAACATTTTGGGACAAGAATAAGTGAAACGTAAATTACAAATATTTATTGAATTAACAAAACTTGAACCAGTGAAACACTGAAACGTAAATTATAAATTGAAATTAGTTTATTCCCAAAGTGATTTAATTTGTGTTAGATCTATACGTTCTTGTTTATATCAAAAAGTTAAGCTCATCAAGTCAAAACCATATTTTTGGAACATGGGATGCAAACTTATCATGGCCTCATAAACCAATTAAAATCATTGGGTGTAGAAGTCAATCATGACAATGCCAAAAACTATGATAAGAACCACTGGTACATCCTTAGCAACAAGTTCAACAAGACATCTTCATTCAGTGATTCCTGCAAATGTGTCGTTTTTAATAAAAATAATGGTTTATCAGTCCGCTTGTTATGACAACAATCAACACGATATTGAATACTTAAACATAAATTTAAAAACATCAGAATTGTTAAAACTTCGTTAAAAAATCATAAAACGTACCATGTCGCTCTTTTGTAAATCTGAAATCTTATACGGCTGTAAAATTGAATATAAGGAAACTCAAATAAAAAAAAACAACTAATGACAAAAGAACAATTTCCCCATCATTTTTAGTGTGTGTGTAATAACAATAATCTTAAATCTACAGGTAATATCATTGAATAATAATTATTAGCAAGGTTAGGCAATACTTATTTAGAGTTTAAACTACTTGGTGTAAGTTTGTCGAATATGTTAATGGAACTCTAAGATTATAGAAGGAATGTAAACAAGCAAATTCAAGCCCAAGCTCATTGATGGAAATTTGACTCATTTTGACTTAGAAAAGTCAAACTCGTCTTGTTTAAAGTTTTGTCACACAATAGCACATCTCTAGCATTTTGTATAACTACTAAGCCAACGCCAAATTTATACCAACAAAAAATCATTTTCATCAACCATCGCTATCTTTACCTGCATTCATTTTTTATTATTTTTTTGTTACGATTTTTCAATGATACAGGCGACAAACCTACAAAATTTGTACCGTATTTGGTTTTATACTTTTACTCATCTACAAATTTAGCATTTTTTTATATAGTATTGATCTCATTCCTATCACACTCTCAAGAACAACCTAAAAGAACTCCAATCATGAACCACTTCCCCTTTACAAGCTTTGTAAGCTTGATTGATTCAAGCTTTCAATTGTTTGGGCTTGGACGACTCACACAATTGGAATTGAACCGACAACATGTACCTACTATCCATTTTAGGAAATGGGTACACAACTAGAATTGAACCGACAACCTGAATCAAAGTCGGTTCAATTCCAACTCACCCAAAAGCCGAACCCGTTCATGCCCAATGCAACATTACTATGATACAACCTACCACCTTGAGACCAATTTCACCTAAACCAACCAACCAAAACTCAAATATAAGCTAAAACCACAATCGAAACAAATCAGACCAAACAACTCCCTCTTCAAAAACCTGTTCCTCGCCCAAGCTGGTTCCACCATGAGCCATTTTTTAACTTTTTTGACCTGCAAGGAACCAGTTTGGAAGCATAACCATTTAAAAAACGGTTTGTACCTCAAGATTTACAACATTTCACTAGTATACGATGAAGAGATTAACAAGGAGGACAAACTATAGATTTAGCATAAACAAGACCCATCCTTACATTCATCCATGCAAAATACATTACTGACACCCCCCACCCCCACCCGATCCACAAAACCAAACACACACACAGACAATGGAATCGAACCAAACGAAACTGAATCATCCCTACCAATCAACAAGTAGAATGAGTATGTCCAAAACACTGGCAAGGGTGCTCCTGGCTTTCTAAATCAAATTTTCAAACAATCTATAAGCAACTTCACAAGACTTTGACCAAATCCCCTTATTCATATCTTATCAAGCTTTTCTGCTTTCACCACAGGATTAGCCTTGGCTATGGCATCACGACCAGCACTCCGGTAGTCAAAAGGGCAAGCATGTTTATCAGAGTAACGGTGAGCTGAGCAGAAAAGATTACCACATTTGCAATTGAAGCCCGTCAAACCGACCCGCTTACGACAAGTAGAGCATCTGTTGGGTCCCACTTTCACCTCAGGGGCTTGACTTGAGGACGAGTCGTCAGAATGTGCTTGAGTTGGAACCACAGTCAACTCCACAGGTTGAATGGTATTGATGACATCAGTAGCCACTGTGTCCTTTGCGTCGTCACTCCCAGAACCACCATTTATGATGTCATCAAAAGATGAAGCTGCAAGTTTAGCATTTTCCTGCTTTAGTATCATCTCTTTGTGGCATTTGGAACACATGTTCATGGTAGCTGCACTTCCGAAAAACCCACAGCTGTTTATGCAAAGGATCGGGCCTTCTGGAGCAGCTGTTTCTTTGGTAGATTCCATCTGTCAATTTTTTCTGTACAAAATCATTGAACTGTTTGTTAATAGGATGTTTTAGGGGTGTTTAGATTGCATTTTAAAGTGATTACGCAAAATGAAACACTCTAATAATCCGATAACAGCCATAGTTTGGATACACAAAAATCAGATCAGATTATATAATATACAAACAGTTCATTACTCGGACACCCGAGGCTTCAGTGATTGTTTGCTTATTAAATTAGTTTTTTAAAATGGATGATTTTATGGGACTTCTTAAAATTTTGATATCAATCAGATGATTATAATTGCTAACTATATTGTGTTAATATATTTGTGTGCTATTATTAATTTTTATAAAAAGAAAGTATCCGGTTTGCGTAGGGTCCGGGGAGGGGCCAATATGTACACAACCTAACCATTCCCATTTGTGTAAAAAGTTGTTTCTCATGGCTTAAACCCATGACCTCAAGGTCACAAAGCAACAACCTTATCAGTTGCTACAAGGCACGCCCTCACTACTATTAATTTCTATGCTAATTACATATTTTTTTTATTGCCAATCCGAACATTCAAAAGTGACCATCTGCGATTTAAAGCACAGTCCTGAACACCCCACTTAAGGAGATAACTATTAAGATCATAATTGTAAATTCACATTGACATTTTAAAGGCTCTAATATCTAACACTACTTCTATTGTGGTCAGATGCCAGGTAATTGTATATCATCTATAAGCATCAAAACATACCTAACTAGGTAGTTCTATATCCACTCGCGTAATTTATGCATTTGTATCATCTCATTCACAAAAAAGAAGAAAAAACAAGACAACACACGCGTGTGCATGTGTGTGTGTAGAGAGAGAGAGAGCAAGAAAAAAAGGTTCTCTTTTGAGTATGGGAGTTCCATGTGTCCAGGTATCAAGACAAATGCACACCACAATGCACAGTAAATGAGAATGAACACAAAGAATTAATGAGAATGAACACAAGAGTTTAACATGATTCAGTCGATGATGTGACCTACGCCCACATGGTTACAACTAGCGATATATTATTATTCAGATGCTCCAAAGAATTAAAATGCCTAACCATTTATTTATAAGGCTAATAAGCTTAGAGCATTGGCATCCAATCTCTATCTCCATCTATATACTTTAACTAAATATCACTTTTTTTTCTAAATGCATCTCTATCTAATCTCTCCTCTAGGGTGAGGATTTCATTAACAAGCTTTGTTGCTTGCCCTCCCTTCGCATGGCCAAATCATCTTAATCCACCCTTCATTATCTTATATATTATACTAAGCACTCCAACCTTGTCTCCAGAACCTCATTTCTTATACTGACTAGCCTTGTGTGCCCACACATCCATCTTAGTATCCTCATCAGTGTTACCTTCATCTTGCACACCTGTGTCTTTCTAATAGCCTAACAACATGTTTCATATAACATAACCGATCGAACTGCAACTTTATAGAATTTCCCTTGCAACTTAGTTGAGAAGTTTTTATCATTAGGTTGCCATGAAGCTACCTCCTACCGGCTACCCACACCAATCTGTTATCCGCCTACAGTCGTGTGCAATGCCATTATCTATGGTCCTATCTCAATGTGCAAATGATTCTAAATACTTCAAATTAGTTGACTTCGGGACCACTTGACCTTCAATGATGATATGGGTGTCCTCATCATCATCCTACACCACTGAAGGCACTATAAAGATACTCGGTCTTATAGTGACTCAACCTCAAGCCTTTGCTCTCTAGATTAGTTCACCAATCCTCAAGCAGCATGTTCAGACTTCGTTTACTCTCCAGCACTAATACAATGTCATCCACGAAACGCACGCACTACGAAACTGTCCCTTAGATCAACTCATGCAATGAAAAACTCAAGGCACAACAGAAACAAAAGTTTATAAACAGTTGTTTACTTGAGCTTTAGATTGCATGGTTTCAACCTCGTACAAAAGCTTTCCTTCTAGATAGCCATAGGCACAAAAGGCTCACCTATCGCCTAGGCATACGGTGCAGTAATTAGCGCACACCCACGAAAAATAAAGCGTGATAATAATCAATATATATACTGCTACACAAATATGTTAACAACCTAAATATTTTTAACAATTGAAATCATCTTATTAACATCAAAATTTTAAGAAAACCATTATTTTGGAGAAAACTGAAAAAACTAATCACAATCATTACCAATTAATTTTTTTTTCATTTCCTATAATAATCAATATATATACTGCTACACAAATACATATACGTATTTCGTAATCTACATATCTTTGTTAAAATTTTATTTTTCATTATAGCATTTTTAACCTTATAATATAAAATTATAAAAAAAAATAAAAATTTATTGGTAAGTATGAGTTTTTTTAGTTTGCTCCAAAAGAGGAGTTTTCTTATGAACCTTCCTCTATATATATATATATATATATATATATATATATATATATATATATATATAGGGAGAGGTTCAAACGTTAACCCTCCCTTATAGCGTTAACCGCTTAACCCTAGCGTTTTTTGCCCGAATCTTAGTTTTTTTTTTTCATGGTTTTTATTATACATAAATAGGGGGGGTTTCTTTTTTGTGTTTTTGCTAATTCATCACCGTTTGTAAGTTATAGTAAGTGTAAGTTACTTACACTTACTTACAATTTGAGTAAATGTAAGTAAGTGTAAGTAACTTACACTTACTATAACTTACAAACGGTGATGAATTAGCAAAAACACAAAAAAGAAACCCCCCCTATTTATGTATAATAAAAACCATGAAAAAAAAAACTAAGATTCGGCCAAAAAACGCTAGGGTTAAGCGGTTAACGCTATAAGGGAGGGTTAACAATGGAACCTTCCCCTATATATATATATATATATATATATATATATATATATATATAGGGTTTGTATCGTGTGAAAACCCGATCTTAGAGAGCCTTAAACCCTATCTGGGCTGTCCATTTGGAATCTTGAAAATAAACATGTGGAGACCACATTAAAGTTGAATAAAAAATTGAGATTTGGATAAACAAATGTGGATTAATAATGTGGATTAATGTAGAGTGTAGACACATCTATTTTCAAGATTCAAAATGGAAGGCGTAGATAGGATTTAAGGGTTTTCTCTCTAAGATCGGGTTTTCATAGGATACAGTCCCTATATATATAATTATATATATATATATATAATCACTCGATTAAAAAAACAAATATAATTAGCAAATGATCACAGAAGCCTAGGTTACCCAAGTAATGTATTATATGAATTCTAGTCAATTAAATATTGATCACGTGAATAAAGCTCAAACTATTGGTTCAGGCACCTTGCAACACATTTTTTGAAACACACAATTACGTACAAAGAGTATGGCTTTTCAAAGTTGCTGCTACTTTCATTAAATGTTTACACAGCAATTAAATAGAAAAACAATAGGAAAGAATGTGCTAAACGAAAGTCCTAAAACCAAGCTAAACGATCCCACGATCTAACCAACTGCTTTTACTCTAATAGAAAGCAAAATAACCATGACTGATTGAACCATCTTGTACTTCAAGTTTCAATTCAATTCTGACCCATATTCATGACCCGAAACACATTAACGTGCTGACCCATGAACACCTCGATTAACCCAACAAAACAAGAATAAAAAAATAAACTCCAACCAAAAGAAAAGGAAAGCCCAACACACTTTTTAGGGCAATTCCTTAGAAGAAAGAGAGAAAGGAAAGTAAAGCAAAAATTAATAGAAGAAGAAAAGAAAAGTAGAGATGTTTGAGGGACTAGGCACATGCCCACTCACTTTTAACTAAATACTTATAGTGAATAACCCAAATTTTTCATTAACCAAAGGATGAAGATTAGATAATATCAGGTCATGAACAAGCATGTGACAATTCTATGTATACTCACTAAGCATCTAAAACAATATAATCAGAGCAGGTCTTCCGTAAATGTATCATAATAAGTTCTTTGTAAACAAATTCAACCAGATATGTGCAATCCTCTCTGATTTTTTTATGACAGCATCCTGAACAAGTAGGTATATAAGGTTCTATCAATTGACCACAAACCTCAAATTTTAATCCAAACCATTGTTTCAGTACCAAACCAAGGGTTCCAACTTCAAAGTGGCTCTGATAATGGTATAAGTTGAAAATTTGGCAAACTTCATATCTCTATTGAAGTGTTTAAAACTGTTTTTAAGCATTTGCCATTAAAAAAAGTCAACAAATAAGTAGTAGATGCATCTGATTGCACCACTGATGTAAAAAATGTGAATTTATTGCATTTAACGCTTCAAAAGTTCATCAAACCCTTCAATGGGGATAAAAGAATTTGACAAGTTTGTTAATTTATCAACCTATATGATACAAATTGTGCATTTTGATTAGTAGTTAAAGTTCTTACAAATATTAACTTAAGTTCTTAATCGATTGACATTTTCCCTATGAATTCATCTATTTCCATTATAATCTTTAGTTAATAACTCAAATAAAATACAAAAGAAACAGTCAAAACAAAAGCAGTACTGCATCAAAGATACAATTACACACGCATCATAAATCTAACAAAGAACAAAAGATAAAACCCCATATAATTATCATCACGTACGAATTCACACACTAGCTACCTTTCAAAATCACCCTTCGAAAACGAGGTGCACAAAGAGTATATACATGCCAAAATCAGAACAAAAAATAAACAATCAAACGAATTTGAGTGAAACCCTAATTATCGCCAAAATTAACCAAAATTCGAATCAAATTTCATCCCATCAACCAAAAATAGATGGATAGGACCGTTCTGTAGATAAAAATCAAACAAATATGCACGAAACATGAATAATTCACATCGATCTCCATGGCGAATTCATGTCACACAATTCAAACCAAAATGATACGATTAATATGAGGAAAAGAAATCAATTCACCTGTGATTGAGTCAATTAAGCGATGGATCGTCGAAGAACCGAGGATATCGAAATCGAAGAAGATGAAGATTGATTTTTTATTTGATTTTTAGGGGTGGGGCGATGAAATTATTGTGATCTTGTTGCAGTCGTTCGACTATTTAACACTTGCTTTCTTCGTGTCAACAAAATGCTTATTTTCTGGTGAGGCCCAAATTGGCCTTCTCCTCACCACTAATTTTTACGATTTTGCCATTCTTAGTTTTTTTTCTTTTATTTAATTAGTTCTGGCATAAAACCTCGTATATTACACGGTTTAAATAATTAAAAAAATATAATTTATTAATATAAAATAATAATTAATAATTATAAAATTATATTTTAAAATAAAATGTAATTGAAAATTCTTATAGTTTATTAAATTAATATATATATATTAAAATGCAACATGAATGAGTACTATAAATATTAATATTATATTAAAAATTTGAAATAGTGTGTGTATTATTAAATAGTGTGAACAATGAATATATATATATATATATATATATATATATATATATATATATATAGTGAAAAAACGTGGTTCTATCTAGGTTTCGGTGATGTTTGGATAAGGCTACGGTTATTTATTTGTTCTCATTAAAAATCAATGTTTGCTTAGAAATTTAGGTTTTTTTAATTCAACCAGTTGGTTGCCGGTGAGAAGGATTTTGTGAGTATTTTTTTTCTATTATTTTTGTAACATATTTGTATGGATTTTGTATGATTTTATGTTTTAATGGAAAATTAGTATATAGTTCGTGATAGATATTTGATTTTGGTATGCAACTTATACTTCTGCAAATGATACATAATACCCATTATCAGGAGTGCATTGCGATAACCCGCCGCAACGCGCGGCGGGGAAAAACCTAGTTATAATAAATTGGTAAAATATTAGAATAAGAATATTTATTTACTTAATATTTGATTATATAATTCAATTAATAAAAATTACAAATATATATTAGGAGAAAGATGCGAGAATTTTTTTTTTCAGATTTCATTAGAAAGCGACACATTTCCTCTAAAAATACTCCTTTATTAGAATAAGACAGATGAGAATAAAACATGAAATATGTTAACTTTTAACCACAAAACTAGGTTTAATCCCACCCGCGCGTTGCGGCGGGTTATCACAGTACAATTCCGATAACGGGTATTATATATCATTTGCAAAATCATAAGTTATATAGCAAAATCAAATCTCTCATCACAAACTCTATACAATTATATATATATATATATATATATATATATAAACATAAAATTATACAAAATAGAAAAAACAAAATTTAAAACTTTTTAGTGGCCAAAATTAAATAAACAAAACTTTATATTATATAAAAGTTTTAGTGACCAAAATCAAAAAAACAAAACTTTATATTATATAAAAGTTTTAGTGGCCAAAATCAAAAAAAAAAACTTGAAAAAGTTTTAGTGGCCAAAATCGCAAAAACAAAACTTTATATTATATAAAAGTTTAAGTGACAAAAATCGAAAAAACAAAACTTTACTATTAAGTTTTAGTAGCCAAAATCGAAAAAACAAAACTTTAAAAAGTTTTAGTGGCCAAAATCGAAAAAACAAAACTTTATATTATATTAAAGTTTTAGTGGCAAAAATCGAAAAAACAAAACTTTAAAAGTTTTTGTGGCCAAAATCGAAAAAACAAAACTTTATATTATATAAAAGTTTTAGTGACCAAAATCGAAAAAACAAAACTTTACTTTTAGTGGCCAAAATTGAAAAAACAAAACTTTATATTATATAAAAGTTTTAGTGGCCAAAATCGGAAAAACAAAACTTTAAAAAGTTTTAGTGGCCAAAATCAAAAAAACAAAACCTTATAATATATAAAAGTTTTAGTGGCGAAAATCGAAAAAACAAAACTTTAAAAGTTTTAGTGGCCAAAATCGAAAATACAAAACCTTATATCATATAAAAGTTTTGGTGACTAGAATCGAAAAAACAAACATTTACTATTCATTTCAGTTGGTTTTTAATATATATAATAATAATGTGTATGGTAAACATCGGAATGTGAATTCTAATATTATCAAGACAGAGAATGGGAGATAAATAGTTAATCACACGTGACCAACATTGTTAAGAAGTTAATTTACTTATTACATTCTGAACTACTATCTTTAATGATTGTATCATAATTTTCATCTTATTTATATAGGACTTGATGACTAGTAAGAAAAGTATTAATGCTCGTGGTAAGGGTCATGGCTCACCTTGGGCACCAGGAAACATACTAAGGAAACAAAGCACGACTATGAGTAGCATTTAAACATAATACGGGTCAATATGAGTAACCAAAAAACTATGTAAATGCAATGGATTTAAACATTTAAGAATGATTTAATAACACATTTGATAAAAAAATCACTAAAAATTATCTAAATGGACTATTTGTTTACTTATAACACATCTTAAGTTAACTAAATTGATGTTTTTTAAGAACAATCCATTTAGACCCCAACTGCTTTTGCTTAAAACATGTTCTCACCCGACCCGCCCCGCCCATTTTGCCAGGCATACTATTGAGCCGTTTACTAGAAAACTATCTTTGATGAATTTTACCAAAGTCTGCAAGATATAATGTCTTCCATTCTAAGTACATCATTGAAGAAATATATAAAGCAATGAGCCAAAAGATGAATATAACATAACATGGTAAAAGAAAGAAAGAGATTGACATATGATTATTTATAAAAAATAGGGAAATTGTATACGTGCTTAAACATCTTACATGATAAAAGCATGAGTTTTTTACTTTTTGAGGCAAGTACAACATTGTGTTATATATACATACATATATATATATACACACACACACATAGACAAAATGAAATTTTCCATTTTTTATTTTATACACACATGCATATTTTATACACGATGCATTACACACACATATATATGTCTTGCAACACAAAGTAAAAGATCATTTTAATAATCCTTTGTATCTATATATTTAAGTTTAAATGTTATGTGTTTTAGCTTCAAAAAATATGCATATATGTGTGTGTGTTTGTGTGTCGTGGGTATATATGTATGCCTAAATAGCTACAAATTGAACAATGTGTAGAATCTTGTGATTTACATATGCATATACACTACTAATGAATTCCTTAAACTTTACTTACATATGATTTTTATTTGGGTGTTTATCTTTTTAACTTATAGATAATAACATCATAAAAGAATGCATGAACTTAAAAAAGGCTCGCAAACATGAACTAAAAAAGGCTCACTTTGCGAAGGTAGTGACGATGATGATGGTGATTCTCGATCTAGGTGCAAAATAGGAGGGGGGAGCCACCTTGGTAGCTGTGACACCCGACAATTTCAGGTAAATTGTTACTTTCACATTCCTTACATTTCACATTCATACTTGTTGCGTTTCATTTAATTATGTTAATTAGATGAGTTGAACACAAACAACTGCGAAACGATAGTTCGAAGAACTATCGAATCATACATTGCACATTGGTTTTGGAAACCAAGTGTGGCAAACACAACACTAACACAAAACAATAATTCGGGAAATTATTGAATTGTGCATCACACGTTGATTAGGATTAATCAAGCGTGCAAACACTTCGTTAGACACGAACAAAAACTATCGAAAATAATTCAAGGAATTATCGAAACACACACACGAGTCTCACGAACGTTGGTGATCAATCAAACTTATGTGCTACTTTGTATTTATGTGCTTAAACGTGCATTAGATATTTAGGATAAGCGTTAGGAATCGAGTACGAACGAAATCGAATCATCGAAGTCAAAAAAATGAAATTGGACCCGTCGCGGTACGCGACAACCCCATCGCGAAAGGCTTCGCGATACGCGAAGCAAACTGGGAGTCGAAACTCCCCGAAACTCCCGAATCCCATCGCGGTACGCGATAAGAAATTTTGATCGGCCTTCGCGGTTGGCGAAGGCCAAGCAGATCGAAATTTTTATTTAAACTACCCCCAATTCATTTGTTCGGTTTCCTTTACACCCCACCGAGCAATTCCACTCAAAATCGAGTGAAACCCACTGGAATCCACTTCCAAATCATCTGGAATCACTAGCAAAGCCTTTTTTTGCAACTTGAAGTGTTCATTGATCATTGGAGCTTAAGGAAGAAGCCTTGGAAGCCATCTACAAACAAGAAAGTCTCCATCAACCACTTGTAGCTTCTGTCCAGATCAAATCCATCCATCTAAGAGCGTCTAAGGTAGTTTTAAACGTTTTCCTAGTGTTAGATCGTACATGCAATGGGTAATAACCCACATGTAACTCCATACGGTTATTGTGCACGGGATTGTTGGTGATTTGTTGTGTAGATGTTATAGATTTACTGATTTTAAAGTATAAGAATGTTAGATTCGAGTTTTGTTGAGTTATTGGTTGATTTGATGATGTTTTGGTACACTTGCCATAAAAGGAAACTTTTATGTTGCAAGTCTTGGATTTGTGATGATCTAGACATGTCTAGATGATGTCAAATGTGTATTGGAATGTTTAGAAACATATATGGATGATTGATTTTGTCAAAAACTTGGTTTTATAGAAACTTGCTAAATATGGAAACTTTTAAAAATCAAAAGAGGGCTTTTGATGTTTTAAAGCGTTTTGATGAATCTTGATTGTTGGAACGTGCTTAGAAATGATTTCTAACATATTTGGAAACCTTGATTTGTGAAAACGAGTTTTTAAACAAATAATTACTATTTTAGGAAACTTTATTTGGGCAAAACGGCATAAATGGTGATTTATGCGCAAACAACATGTTTTAAGGATTTAAATGTGTTTTATAAACATATTAATAGTATTAACTTTATGAAATGGGATTTCATAACCACACTTTCCTAAATTAGAAACTTTCAAAAAAATGGTAACTTATGCGATTAGAGTCATATGATGCATTTTGGTGTCTTATGTGCATTAAGGCACATAAACACAACAGTTGTGTCACCAACGATTCGTCGAGTCTCACTAGTCAACACGCACACACTCGGTTGAGCACACCGACACTTGGAGTTGTATGGGATACAACAAACCGCAAAACACATACTCACACCTATATGGTTATAGGTGCTGATATACGTCAAATTATACATATTATTCGACTCAAATTCCCCCGGTTTTAACGTTAACAACATGCAAATTCATTCGCAAATAGTCCTAATTATTGTTTTTGTGAATTTGTAGGATAAACGGCCTTGCTCGGAAGAAAATCAAGCTTTGTATGGAATTTCAGCATTTTCTGAGCAAATCCCCAGATGCGCACTGTCATTCCAAATCTTGCACTGGCAATGCCGACCCATGCACGACCGTGCACAACTTTGCATGACCGTGCAACTAGGCAGTGCTAGCCCATGCATGGCAGTGCTGGCCTATGCACGACCGTGCACAATGTTGCACGACCGTGCAACCAGGTAGTGCTAGGCCCTGCATGGCAGTGCTGGCCTATGCACGACCGTGCTTAAACCAAGCACGACCGTGCAAGCTAGCCAGTGCCAGGCCAAATGAAGATAGTGCCGGCCATGACGACTTGCGCACGACCGTGCAACTTTTGGCACGACCGTGCCTGACACCTCGAGTCAATTTTCGAGACTTAGCTGAAAATGGCAACTTCGACAACCGTCCCAGACCAAAAGTGAAGTACTGTAGCACCTTACATTACCGTGCCAAGTTCCAGAATTTCTATAAATTCAGCTTTTCACCTCTTTTGAAGGGGTTGGACTTCCTGGAGCTGAAATACCTTCTGTTCAGATTTCTTAAGGCTATCCAAAGGAGATTGTGAAGGTCTTGAAGATTCAAGGAGCATCTAACACCATCTTGTTTCAACCCTTGCTTACTAGTGGTTTGCATTTTGTTATTTTAATCATGTCTCTTGTTAATTTTAGCCACTTTGTTATTGTTCTTGTAAGCCTTATGGGCTAAACACTCCATTGTCTAGATTATGATGAAACTTTTGTTTATGTGATGATGAATTTATGAATTGGTCAAATGGGTTTATGTCAAGATTCAAGATGAAGTTATGATTGTATTCCGATGATGTTGTAAATTTGTGTAGGTTGATTAAGTATTCAAGAATGATGAATGTTTAGTCATACTATGTTGGAAAACCATGATCAAACATTTGTTTATAATCTTACAACTTGTTTTTAAGATTATGCCATGAGATTAGGAATGATAATTGGTTTCTTGAATGTTATAAAACTTGCACAAGTATACTTTCTTTCACTAAAGTTTGGAAAAAGCATGGTGATATTATGATTTGTTGAATATGATTAACATGTGAGTTAGGAAATTATGGCCAAATGACCTCATTTGCATGATTGTGTTCATAGATTGTAAGTTGGAAGAAATTATGACTTTGTTGAATTTATGCAACTTAGGGTGATTAGTGTGTATAAGTCATATTAGTTTTCCTTAAGTTGTAAAAATTAAAATTCTTGACGGATGACTAATTCTTGATTAAATCTTGACATAGACCTTGATATTAGGCTTCATAGAATAATCCTAGGTGATTAGAATGTGTTTATCATTTTAATTTTCCAAAAGATTATATGATTAGATATCTTTGACCGGAATCTAGTCAACATTTGGTTTACCAATTCATAATAATCACATCACTAGACTAAGTGGATTCATGATCTAGGCAATTATCTTAGACTTTAGATTATTAAAAAAAAAATCCTTCTTTTAGTTATTATTTTAAAAATTCACAAAACCCGACATTTTCATGTTGTTGCTAAACATTGACCGAGATTTAGTATCGAGAGCTATCGTGTCCACGGATTGATATCCGGTTCTTACCATAAGCTATATTGCTATGCGACAGGTACACTTGCCTATTGTGTGTGATTTAGTTCTTAGTAAAAACCATTTTTAAAACTAAAATCTATGTGAAAAACCCATTTAATAAATATATAGTTTCACGCACATCAGGTGCCTACTAGCAGGATTGCTAGCATTCGCAGACGCGAACACATTCACCGGGACTGCTGTAACAGGTGAGTTCACGGCCCCTTTTTACGTTTTCTACCTTTGGGGGAGAAAACATTGCATGATAAACTGTTTTATGAACTACAACTCATTTCATTTATGTATGGACATGCTTTATCACTATATGTATATGTGTGGACCACATCACAACTAAAAGTCCTCGCGATACTCCACGGACCGTTAGTAGCGCGTAGCGCCTAGCGTGGTAATCTTGAATAGTACTATTTGGGCCTGTCAAGCCCCACCCATCGTGCCTGGGAGGCCAACCCGACTGGAGGTCGGAATGGGTGCAATATTGACCAACACTTTGCCATTGTCTTGTGATGGACATGGCGGGAGGCACAACTGTCAGCTTCGGTACGACCCCGCATATAATATAACTGTATTGACTAGCTATCAATCGATTATGCATTGTAATGATACGTAGATGACAACTCTTACTTTAAACATTGGATGTTTACTGCTTATGATAAATATGTGCTCTCACCAACCTTTGTGTTGACCCTTTTACTCGCATGTCTTCTCAGGTAACTAAGGCACGCGCACAAGGGATCTAGGATGCTAGGCTGGAGTCGCATACATCTGTTTAAGTGTCTTAGTCTATTAAACATTTGTTATCATCTGATCGTGTTACTTATGTATTGTCAAACTACTTTAATCGTTTCCGTAACCATTATTACATAACATTTTGAAAACTGTTTTAAGTTAACGCTTCCGCTATCTATGAATGTTAATCTGTTTTGATAACCTCCACTTACTTCCGCAACTCTGATTTTACAAATTGTTTTATCCAAGAAATTGGATGTACGTATACAACCAGACATGTAGGTCTCGCAAGTTGTGTGACCGGAGGCTGCGATCCTGCAAGATCAACCAGCCGTCGCGCCCCCGTCCGGGACGGGAGGGCCGGGGTGCGACAGTAGCTTTGACGACGAACATGAGTGCGAGGTGAAGTGTAAAAAAAATGGTGAACGTCACCGTTAAGCGCCCCTCACCGACCGGTCATACGACCAACATGAGGGATGTAGATCGCATAACCCAGGGAAAATTGATGGTTCCGGGTTTTGAACCCTAGGCCACCATCACGGGGTGAAGTGTAGACAGTTGTATAAACAACAACCAAAAACCTACATACTAAAGGTAAGTGATGTTGAAGCAATTTATCTTTTTTACACTTGGTAGAGGCATCGCCTCTTAGAAAAGAGGTCTTGGGTTCAAATCCAAGCAAGGGGTATATTAATATAATTTAGAAGTATGACTATTGCTGTTAAAAAAAAGTGATACCAAATGAATAAAGCATGTAACCTAAATTGACAAACAAACAATCACACATAAAAAACTCACTTATAATATGTGCGTGTAAATATTTATTTGTTTGTAAATGTAACCAACAATATAAACTAATATGATGATACCAATTGACCAATGTCGAAATTATTAACTTTCCATCCAACTATTATATTTTTTAAGAATTATTGTTTATTGTATAATGGTTCAATAGTTTTTTTTTTAACGATAAAGATTATCTCCTCCTAAACTACTCCAAACTAATTACACTATTGCATGGGTTAAAACCCATGACCTCCATTATAAGACGCAGAGTCTCTATCAAGTGGGCTAGTCCCACATTGGCAATAGTTCTATAGATAAGCTCATTTAAAAATTGTATAGTCCAAGATAAAGTTGGTTTTATATCTTCAATTATTTAAAATTCACCATTACTTCCCTAACTTGTTTTGGTTATTGGTTCCAACAGTGCTGAATGATTTTTATGCTTGATTAACATTATTCTATAAATGTTTAAAGAAATTTTCTGAGTCTGGTCTTGTTACTTTTTGATTGTTTGAATGTTCTAATTTGCATTTATATTTTCATTTAAAAATGGTATCTAAAGTTTTATGTAAAGTCATTTTGAGGGATCTCATATAAACCTCCAATGACCGATTATATGGTTAAAAGGAAGAAAAAAAATTGCGAATACCTTGAGTATTTTAAGAATTTAAGTCACAACTTGTTTTATTGAAAAGTGTTATTTATTCTTAACAAGATAAAATATCTTGAAATTAATTTGCTCATTTCAAAGGAAAAAAATATTATACTGTTCTATTAAAATTGCTACATTAATTAAAAATTTCAGTTTGCTGATATTTTTGAAAAAAGATTACATGTTAAACAACGTGATTGAATGTAAAAATCATTAAACCTGTTTGAAGTAATTTATATTAAAATGAGGAGGATGCTTAAATTATCAATTCTTTATTCAAACTCTATTATTTTTATTATTATTTTTTCTTATTTATTATAGAACTAGGTTATTAACCCGTGTATTACACGGATTAAACAAAAAATATTAAATAATTTGTAATAAAAACTTAAGAATTATAAAACAATATTATGCTATTAAATGATTAAAGTAAGTATAGACACAGATTTTATGTAATACACTAACAATTAAAAACTCTAATAACTAAAGAATTACTATATGATTTTATTAGTTTGTAACAGTTAAGATTTTTAAACTATGACGTTGAAAACTTCGTATACTTTTTTATGTCAAAAGTATAGTTTTTACTGTCATTTCTTTAAAACATTTGTTTTTTAAAAAAATCATTTTTAAATGTTTTGTTTAAAAAATGTCATTTGTTTGTGAAAATCATATTGTTTAAAAACTTAGTTTTATAGTTAATTTCATATAAAAAATCATCTTTTAAGAAAACTTGTTTTTTAGAAACTGTTAATTTCCTAAAAATAACGATTTTAAATATTTCTTATTTATAAAAATTCTAATTTTTAGAAAAGTACATATATTTTAATAAAAATTAAATTTTAATTTATTTAAAATTATTTTTAATTCTTAATATGAAAACGTTAAATAATATGATTAATATTATAATTATTTAATAGGAGAGGTGATATAATTATTTATTAAGAAAGAGAATTAAATGAAATAATAATAAGATGACATTTGACATTAGTATACTAAAAACATGACAAGTGACAAAAAATGATTTTTGTTTATTAATTATTATAATAATAAGATAATATGGTTTCATTAGGAGCACCTTTGACTCCTTTGAGAATTGTTTAGTCCAAAATAAAATTGGCTTTGGGCTTGTCTTAGGATCCAAAAGAGTCCAAGCATGTGTTAAAGATTGGTTTATTTGGATTTTGGAGACCTAGCCTCCTTGGTGTGGTCAGTGGTGATCATGTAGCAAATCTCATGTTTTTCTTTTATGTTATAGATCTGGTAGAGGCTTGGCTTTGTATGGCCTTGTTCATTCTCCTTCAAATACAACCACAATCATGTAATCATCATGTACTCTCTTTAGATATCAACATTAGATTTCTCTCATGTAGGGTTTAAAATCCATTTGTAATAATCTTATTTCATTTAGATTTCTAAGTTGGGGTCTTTAGAAGCAACATCTTTATTCGTTGGGATAAGAGTAACGTTTACCTTCATTTCACCTCTTGTATCCCATTGATTAGTGAAACTTCATTCTGTATGTTTGTTTGCTTTATTGTTCTTGTCGTTTCGCATAATCATTGTGCCTGTTGTTTCTTGTATTCAAACCTTGTTGGTGTTTGATTATTGAACATACGACTAATTACAATTGTTTTGACAAGTTATAAACCAAACCTTTAGCAATAGTTTAACATCAGAGGCATGAAAGGACTCGTAGTCGTAATTCGTAACAACAATAATCATTATATTCAATATCCTCCATGTAACTAGGGATGAGATTGATATCGTATTACAACCGTACCAATACCAATACCGAAAGTACCTATGCCGAATTTTTAAAAAGTGAGTACCGAATACCGTACCGAATCTATCGGTATGGTACTGGTTCAGTACGGTATCGGTTCGGTTCCAGTATTTGTTCCAAAATAAATATCTCTAAATGGTATTGGTAGCGTACCGGTACCGATACCGAATTAATGAAATAGTTGGTAATGAATATCGTACCAGATCTGTCAATACGGTATCGGTACCTGTTATGTTTTGGTAATCAGTAACAAATGTTCATCCCTACTTGTAATTGGTCATGAAACCTAGATTAATGTCATATTTATAGAATTAAAAGACAATAAATGAATCTAATGAATAAACTTAAATTTTATTAATGCTAAAAATTAATACAACCTTTCATAGTCCTAATTTTCAAATTAACAAGTGTCCATTATTAAAGCCTATTAACTGTTTTGATTTTCAACGCTTTTGCCTCATATGTATGCTCCATAAGTCCATATTAACAAAATCAAGAGTATTGTCTATGTTTCAAGTCGTTAAAAAATGATTTTATTTTTTTGGATTGTTTTCAAATAATGTATAATTACAAGATTTGTGTATTTCTGGTCTAGACGTGAACAATGTATGTAGTGATAGTTCCTAGCATGATAACACACCAAAAGCTTGACACGAAACCAAACATAATTTTGTTAGGCCATGTTTGGTAGCATCTTAATCCTATTCAGAGGCTACCTCTTAATGGTTTATAGCATCTGAATGGTTAAAAAGTTTCCTTAAGTCTGAATGGTTAAGAGATTGGTAAATGGTTCATAACCTCTGAATGGTTAAGAGGTAACCCTAAGTCTGAATGGTTAAGAGGTTATGAACCATTCAGAGATAACCTCTTAATGACATTCAGATGCAAACAAACAACCCCTTAGTCGGTATAAATATTGGTCCAGATGA
Source organism: Mikania micrantha (assembly GCA_009363875.1). Classification (NCBI taxonomy): domain Eukaryota; kingdom Viridiplantae; phylum Streptophyta; class Magnoliopsida; order Asterales; family Asteraceae; genus Mikania; species Mikania micrantha. The sequence continues at coordinate 15,467,423 of CM018691.1, forward strand.
CCTATTTAACTCATTTAACAAACATTTCATATTTGGATTTTCAAATAATTTAAATAAGTATTATAAATTTAACATGTCTATTTGTTTACAACCATTTAACTAATCTATTTATGTTACAGTCAATCTGTAAGCTATTTTGACATGATAGCCCATTTGACTTATATACAAGTTTGAGTTTAGTTACACGTTTTTTTGTGTGTTTATATTAGGATTCATATATTTGACATAAAAATAGATCTGACTCAACCATTTTAGGACATGAAGCGAAGTAAAAATGTGGGACCTTTTTCAAATATCATTGTAATAAATACTTTTCTTTTTAAATCTAAGCTAAAGAGTAGAGACCGGCAATAATAAATAATATGATAATCAATTGATAAGAATTGTAGGTTCTATAAATGCTGAACAAAAAAAAATGAAGAGTAAATTATGGTTTTGGTTCATGTGGTTTAAGTGTTTTTAACTATTTCAATCCAAAAAAAATCTTCTATCAATAAAGCCCACTAAATCTAACTGTTATAACGGTTTTGACCCCTAAACCTAGCTATGATTGGGGGCCAAAAACGTTAGTTGTTTAAAACACGGGGCCTGAATTGATAGACAATTTGGGTTGTGATAGTTAAAACACTTATACCACGTGGGGGCAACGAAACCTTAATTTACTCAAAAATTATATTGAAAGAATAATCGCTCACACACACAAATTCACAAAATCAAACATATAATAAATTGTGAATTTTCAAACCATAATTCAAACAGAAATTTTTTCAACCATGCTTCAAACCATTCACTCTATTAATTAAGCGTGATACAAAATAAACCTAATAGATAATCAATTACCATAAGTCCATATTCAATTGACAAAAATCATATCATAAATACCATGAGTGAAGAGGCTTGAAAAAGCGAGATGGGATTTTTTTTTTGCGACTATCTTTTCAGATTTTAGATTAATCAACAGTTTCGAACAAAAATAAGGAGAGAACAATGAATGAGGGAACGAATGCATCAATTGACAGCATGGTTGGAGAAGTCGTTAGGCGTTGCCAAATCGGTCGATTGGAGAGTTGCGAGTACTTGGATATGGTAATTTTAAAAATATTATATATATATCAAATATCATAAGTTTAGTAGTGTATATAACAAATAAAGTGAATATCAATGAAAATGATATATATAGGAAAAGTAAAACAATAATTATTGAAAAACAACGAAAAGCAGTGAAAAGCAGGGAAAATCGGTAAAAAAACAACGAAAAACTGACATTGATGAGTTGATCTGAGTTTGACCGATTCCGAATTGGTCCGTCCGAGTTGAAGAAAGTCGGCTCGGTCGAGGGCCGAGTACCGGGTACTCGTCGAGTACTCAGCCGCTAGGCCGAATTTACAACACTGATTGAGAGTAATCGACTGATATAATAGGAAATGAAGGATTTTTAAAACTCGAGATGCCTATTCGGAGTAAGGCTGTCCAAAAAGCTCGAAGCTCGGATTCGGCTCGTAGCTCGTTCGAAAAAAGGTCGGATAAAGCTCGGCTCGAATAAAGCTCGTTTGAAACCGAGCCGAACCGAGGCAGCTCGGCTCGTTTGTACAACATGCTATACTAAAATATAAAACTATAGGGTTACTTTTACTAATAAATATACTTTAGTGTTATTTTGTAATTATGTTAAAAAATAAAAATAAAATAAAACTGGACAGATATACGAAATGAATCTCAATTCTCACGTGCTCCACTAATTCCTAATTCATAAATCATATTATTAATTCCTAGTTCTACATATTCACGCATCTTCTCTTATGTAAAATCCGAGCCAAAAACGAACTGAGCCGAGTTGAGGTGAATGCAATTCAAATATTAAATTTCTTATGTAAAAACCGAGCCAAAAACGAGCCGAGCCGAGCCAGCTCGGTTAAAAATGAGCCGAGTTCGAGCCAAGATTTCAGGCTCGGTTTACAATCTGAGCCGAGCCGAGCCAGGCTCGGTTTAAATCCGAGCCGAGTCTGAGCGGACCCCTGGCTCGGCTCGGTTCGGCTCGTGAACACCCCTAATTCGGAGTACAAAATGTGAGCAACGAAGAATGAACGACTGAATGACTCATTGTGTGAATTAGGAATCTCTTCGTATTGTCGACAAATAGATTGAGGATTCATTTTGGAATGGGGTTTGGATTTGGATATTAGAAAAAAATATCTATTATAATTTAACCTCAAGTAGCTCAATTCTTACATAAGACAAATTAATTTAACTGTCAGATATGTCACGTAGTTGTCAGAAACCGTTATGTAAGTGACGTGATTGTTGGAAACTGTCATGTGACTACCCCAACCGTCTATTTTAAACGGTCAATGTATCGCTTGAAGAGGATTCAACCCGATTTCGTGTTTTACTCGCTAGATCTTGTTCTCGACAATTATTGGTCATGACAAGGCAGATAACAAAGATTTTGTTCAAATAGGAATTAACCTTGATCCCGATAGTGGTCTTCTGGTCATGATAGGTGATGAATGATAAGTTCGGTGGCGACCACAATATGCTAGCAGGTCCCTCCCTCTCTCTGATGGGAAAAATCAAAGGAAGAGATTTAAGGAAACTTAAAAGCAAAAAGATAATTACCAAAATTAAAAGTGTTTAAATTACAATATGACCTTTTTATTTAAATAAAAAAATATTAAAGAAGAAAATTTTTGATTAGTTGTATGGAGTTTTTTTGGTTTTCTTAAAAAGGAAGAATTTTCATTTGAACCATCTCATATGTGTGTGTGTGTATGTATGTATAAGGCATGAAATGGTTAATAACCCACTGTTTTTGTACTAATCCAAATAAATCCATCAAAATTAAGTCAAATATTGGATTTTTTTGAAGATTATTCTAACACATGTTGAACACTTTCTTCTTTTATGAGTATGTGTAAATTCATAATCGTTTAAAAGTTAATATCATTGTAAATTTTTTTATTGCAATAATGTAACCGTGTAGAGTTTTGACCCAAAAACTTACAACGATATTAGCTCTTAAACGATGATGAATTTACACATACATATAAAAGAAGAAAATATTTTACATATGTTAAAATGATGTTCAAAAAATCTAAGATTTGGGTTGATCTTGATGGAGTTTGTTGAGTTTGTACAAAAACAATGAGTTATATTTCATTTCCAATCGTATACACACATAATTGAGAGGACTAAATGACGTTTTCATAAAAGCTTTTAACTTAAAACTGAGAAAAAAATATCCCAGATTCATCATAGAAAAAGGTCTATACGTATATGAAATAACGGATCATCTGAAAAATTAGGGAATATATATATTTGATTTTATAACACCCCTTAATATATATATATATTATATATATATTATACAATATTAACAACATGCTTCAAGATGTTATTAAATTGGTACTTTATGGCTATAAGATAAACTGATACTATTGGATCAGTTATGCTGTCTCATTAAAAACCTTACTAAGAAAACCAATAAGATAAAACTTAGTTAAGGGAAAAAGAGTACAATGTGTATAATATTATCCTATTAAATTGGTAAACATCTTTTAATCTACAGTTAAGAGAAAAAAAGCACAATGTGTATAATATTATCCCATTAAATTGGTAAACATCTTTTAATCTACAAAGTCTGATCATCCGTGATAGTTGCTCAAAATTGTTTCTTGGCATAGACTTTGTGAATAGGTCGGCTAGATTTTCACTTGACTTTGACGAACATCAATTTCTCCTTCTTTCTGCTGGTCATATGTTGAGAAGAACATTGGTGAAATATGCTTTGTTCTATCACCTTTGACATAACCTTCTCTAATATAAGCTATGCAAGCAGCGTTGTCTTGGTAAATGATAGTTGGTTCTTTCTTGATATTTTCTAGTCTGCATGCTTGTTGTATATGATTAATCATTGATCTTAACCATACACATTCTCGACTGGTATCATATAGTGCGATCAACTCAGCATGTTTTGATGATTCTGTAAGTGTCTGCTTTGTAGGCTTCCATGAAATTGATACGCCGTTGTATGTAAATACATAACCTGTTTGAGAACGTGGCTTATGTGGTTTTGATAAATATCAAGCATCAGCATATCCAATAAGTTGGGATTTTTTTGCTTTTATGGTAGAAAAGACCCAAGTCTCTTGTCCCACAAATATACCGGAATATGTGTTTTATGTCATTCCAATGTCTATATGTTGGGTTTAAACTATATCTCGCAAAAACATGTACCGATAATGCAATAGCATTCCTCTTATTATTTGCTATATACATAAGTGCATCGATCACATTTAGATATGGTACTTCTAGACAAAGTATTTCTTTGCGTTCTTCTTGTGGACGATACGGATCTTTACTTGCATCAAGTCATCGATCAATCATAAGTATGTTAAAAGGATGAGCTTTGTTAATGTTAAAACTTTTTAACATTTTTTCGTTGTAATTGGATTGATACGAATGGCATCAATGAGAAAGATTTTATGATGGCTGATGTGTTATTAGGTTTGTTTTCTTCATTTATTATCTACTTATGCCATTGTACGGTTTCAGATCTAAAAAACAGGGTAACAATAATATACATTCGATCAAGTTTCTTCCAAATTTCTTTCATTTGTTCAAGTTTCTAACAAATTTCTTTCATTTATTTATTCAGATTTTGGTAAATCTTAATCACATAAATAATTTACAAATTTGTAAAAAAATTAGATAGCAACAGAAAAATAAAATAAAAAAAAAAGATGTGAAGAAAAATAAATAAAAGATTTAGAAATTGTACCATGATGATTGAATTTAAAATAAAGATGACAAAAGATTGAAACTTGAATAGTCTTGAACAACCAAAACAGTTTCAGAATATTCATGCCAATAACGTGTTAAGAAAAAAAATCTCACAGATTCATCATAGAAATAGGTCTATACATATATAAAATATCTTATTATCCGAAAAATTAGGGAATATATATTTGATTTTATAACAAAAACTAAAATTTTGGCTCTTTTATACATAAACCCTGACCAATCATGTGTTTCAAACACATCAGACTCCTTTTCAAAGCCACCAGAACTCGCCTATCTTATTTGTCTCCATACGTGTACGTTTCTATCAATGAAAATGATGTGCTTAAATATGGGTTCAACTATCATTGGGCTTATAGCCTAGTGGTACTTCTTGACCACTAGTAATAGGAGGTCTTTGGTTCGAGTCTCGTCTAGAGCAAAAAATGTTCTGGGTGAGCTAGGGGGTTTTCTCAGTGTGAGTTTCCTCCTAGATGGTGTGACGGTTCCTTGATTCGTCACTCGCCAACGCCCAGCTTTAAATGTTTCCGGGGGTTGGTAGCGGTCTGTAGTCACAGCGCGTGGGTTGTTGGGTCCGAGGATTTGTTTAGCTGTTAAGAAAAAATATGGGTTCAACTTATCGAATCCAGTACACACATAAATTGTTTTTATTTTTTTATTTTTAATTCTTGTTTGTTCATTCAACCGAGAAGTATACCGATCGCCATCATAACATGTTCATCCTTTGTTTAAACTATTTTTCTCACTTTTTATAACTTCACTCACATATGTATTACATAGTACGTTAGCAACACGTGTATTAAACGATTTAATATAATATTAAACAATTAGTAATACTAAAAAAAAGAAATAATTAATAAAAAATATTAAATAACTAAAATATTCATAAAAAAAGTTTAATAAATAAAATAATAAATATTTGAGAAATAATAAACGGGAAAAATTTCAACCAGTTACTTATTTGTTATAGCTTGAGTTTGAGTTCAGGATAATCTGGTGGGAAAATTTTCAAGCGGTTACAAAAGTATTTGGTGACAAAATTGTGATAGGTGATGTAACTCTTATTTATTAAATACTAGGTTAGAAACCCATGTATTACATGGGTTCAATAAATCTAATATGTTATAAACCATTTTTTTATGAATATTTGTATGTTTGATAACAATAATTGTTGATAAAATAATAAATGAAGAATACTTAATATTAAATAATAAATTATAAATAATAAAAATTTAAAAACTATTAAATTATATTTTAAGATATTGTATAATTGAAAATTTCTTATACAAAAATTTATATATTTGATATATAAATGTACTAAGTTAGTACCCCGCGTATTACACACATTAAATAAAGAAATATAACGAATAATTATCAATAAAAATTTATAAAATATAAGATGATTTTTAATATAAAATACGATTATAATTTCGTATGATTTAATATTTTAAATATTAAAATAATAATATTATTTCTATAAACAATAACTTTTCTTAAAACTTTGTTTTCCTACAAACATTGTATTTCAAATAATTGTTTTTGAAAATTTTATAACTTATATTATTATTTTTTTAATAAAAAAGTGTGTTTTTAATATTAATATATTTTAATGTATTAAAAAAAATTATTTTAAAAATATATGAAAAATATATTTAACATCTAATATTATTATTTAATATGAGAATCATTTAATATGAGAGAGGAGGGAAATGAAGGTTAAGATGCTCTAAAAATATGACATGTGTCATTACAAAACCTTTATTTATTAGTATAGGTAGATTAGGTTAGTATCACGTGTATTACACGTGATAAATAAAAAAATATAATAAATAATTATCAATAAAAATTTAAACAATATAAGACGATTTTTTAATATAAAATAATTATATTATTTTTTAAAACACTATAGTTTTTTCAAATTTTGTTTTAATTTTCTTTTTGAAAATTCAGTATTTTATAATAATTTGTTTTTTTAAAAGTGTGTTTTTTGATATTAATATATTTTAATGTATTAAAAAATATTTTTTTCTTAATTCAAAACATTTATTTAAATGTATTAAAAATATTTTTTTTTCTTAATTCAAACGTTAAATATTGACACAAATTGTTTGAAAAACTTTTTTTTCCCAAATATATTGCGTAAATATGGATGATTTTAAATAATTTTTAATTTATTATTTTTCTTTATAAAATGATTATATCACCGCTTAACATATTAAATAAGTTAAATATAAAGAAAACTATCAATAATCTGTTATTCATGTTATTTATATAGGATTAAAACACACATACTAAGTTGAATGACTTAATTGAAATAAAAAAAAAAATTCCAGTGACTTAATTGAGACAGTTAAAAAAGTTGGTTATATTTGTGTAGAGTTATCCCTTATTAAAAATATGAGAATTATAAATTTCGTTAAGTTAATTTTTATAATATATATTTTTTAATTGTATAGTAACATTTCTATGCAATTGATAAATTTTGTTAAGTTAATTTTTATAATATATATTTTTTATATAAAATTGATTGATGTATGGTTTAGATTTTACGTGACAAATTATGATTGTATTTTTTTATATTAACACTTTTTAATTTGTATAAAATAACAAAGGAGATCATAACCCAAACTCCCAAAGCATTCCTAGTGGCTCGCGTTATTTACTTTTAAGTTTTAAGTGCACAAGTCCTAACATCAACCCTCCCTGGTTTTTTATTATTTATTTTTCTTATTTCAAAATTTCTTATTTTTTATTTGTTTCAATTTTTTATTGAAAAATAATAATCAATTATTTTATTTTTGGCTTTTTCCAAGTAGTCTATGCTTTGGTCCCGACGTAAAACTAATATATTGCTTTTAATGAAACTGCAAATTGTTATATTTATTGCTTTATTTTCATACATGTTTTTAATGGTAATCTCGTTCTCTCTCTCTCTTGTTACACGATATGACCTTCCTCACATTACTCTATATACATTTTACAAACGTAATGATTACAGTGAACAGTAATAATATTTTTTTATTCCAATATTTTTTCTAATATACATACATTATGCTTTGGAAAAACAAACATTCGTCTTGTAGATGAAATGGCAAACGAAGATTTTTAATTCTGGCTGCCACTTTGTTGACCCGCGTTCGAGTCCTTGGGACATAATTTTACTTTCTAATAATAGTTAAGTTAAAAAAAATAATAATTACATATGATATTAATAATTAAATAATAATAAGAGTAAATTGCACTTTTGGTCCTTATGTTTACACAACATTTTAGAGATACTCCTTTATATTTCAAAATGACAAAATTAGTCCTTTAAATTTTCAAATGTTGCAAACTCGATTCTTTCTCTGTTAACTCCGTTAAATACTAACAGAATAAATGATCATATCTAAAAATTTATTTAAATATAAAAGGCCAAAAGTGATATTTACTCAATTACTTATATGATTTTTTTTTACATTTATGTTAACACCGTCACGACCTGTTTTTCGTCTGTGTTTAAATATTCGTGATATTTTCACCATGACAAGACGGTATGACTCAATCTTTAATTTTTAGTCAAAAAAAGACTTCTGACAATACACATATTTTAATAATAGTAATAATTAAATGATAATAATAACTAAATATTAGTAATAATTATACAATATTAATATTAATTAAAAAATATGGCGAACGGATTGATAGTCGTTGCGGTCGATTGTTTATATGTGTTTTGATGTTTCCGATATTATCATCGTTATCGTGATTGAATACCCATATTAGCAGAGCGTATGACTCAATTTTTTTTGTACAATTTTAGTTGGGCGGCATTGTAGGGGCATCAAAACAATAGGGAAAATATATGTTTTTATCTTTTGTTACCAATGTCTGATAAAACTCGGATGTGAGACCGCTGCAAAAGTGATTCAACCGCTTAAAAAAAGCGAAAAATAAACTTGAATTGCTTAAAAAAAATGACCGAATTGCTAATAAAAATAAATTTATTTTTTGGAGGACCGCTTCAAAAAATAAAATGGACCGCATCAAAAAAATTGATTCAAGTTAAAAAATTATTAATTTAACCGTCGCAAAAAATAGTATATATGTTATCACTACTATCGTGATCAAATACTCATATTAATAGAGTGATATGACTTACAATTTTGTTTGTCAAAATACAAATATAAAAACATGTCACAACGGTTGTTAAAATACAAATACCTGCACTTTGATATACTAGATTTTATCTGCGTTATGATATTCAAAATCGTAGAGGAATTCCCGCCGCAACGCGCGGGTAAACCCCTAGTTATGTACAACTACAAGCAGCTATTACAATTATCATAATCTTTTAACGTTGTGTTTGATTTTCTTAAAAACCTCTTTCTTGTTTTTTATGTATGCGCCGCGCAGACACGGTACCATGCAAATGTCACGTAACCACCACGTAAGAAATCTGATGATAAAAGTTGATCTGATTGTTTTTTATTGGTTGAGAAAAAAAAAATGACACGGGTTATACCGTTATACCTTTGACCAGGATCATGAGGAGTATGTAATCGGATGGTAACAGTAACAATAACAGTCGATGTAAAAGGTAAAAAAGACCGGTCACGTGAAGTGCCTCACGTCCCATAACTTATTGCTGAATAAACACACTCCTAATTCCTAAATAAATAGTTATAAATTATTTTTTAAATAAATTGGTTAATTATACACGTAGTAGTTGGCTAGTTGCACATGGAATAAAAAAGGTCAACTTCAATCGAAACAAGAGTTCATGCGTACAACTGACGTGTCATTTTACAAACATACCCCTGCAACTCGACTCCACCACCAGGGGCATTTTCAGTAATTTTCACCCGTCTTCACTACTATTTAGTTTTCTCCTGTTCGTCTCCGTCAGCCACCTCGTATTCCTGTCGATTCTTCGTCTCTGTAATTTCAGCAATTAAATTAGAAGCTTAAATCTTCATTTAATTGGTAAGTTGATCTATTTGTTCTTGATTAATGCTTACATTTCAACAAATAAACTTCCAATTTACAAAAATTTTACTTGAAGCGATTCAGACGAGTAATTTAATTTGAAATGAGATCTGGTGAAGTAATTCTTACCTATTTATGCAAAAAATGGCTGAATTACCTTATTGTTCAATGTTATTTGAGTTTGTGTTCATATGATTTTGTAATAATCGAGCTTTATGATCTGGGTTTGGAAGAAATTGAAAAGGGTTTGGTGATTTTTTCGGGTTTTAACTGAATATTTTTTCCCAATTAAGATTCTGTTTAAAATTGGGTTAGTATATTCAACAATTTGCATTCGTGATTATTGATCATGTGGTTTAAAAGGTAAACCACTTTTGAATTGGGCCATCTTTCCATTATTTCTGTCTGATTATTTCTTGCTAGTGATTAGTAATGATTCAAATGTATTTGTTTTGACTTTTGATTTCAGTTGTATAGCTTTGACCTAATTCATTTTGTTTTGTTAGATTTAGCTTGCTTAAATTCTGATCAAGTTCATGGAATTGACCTTTTCAGTTTCAAATTGACTTCCTGAATCATATACGTTTGAACACAATTGATTCGAATCGCACACATTTTTTTAAAGCATATTTTTTATGTTTGATCTGTTCAAAGTTTCTTGAATGTTAGGTGAAAGAGAATTACTTGAAAAGTCAACTAAACAAATGGGCTCATACAAGTTGAGGATCTAGAAGGGGTTTAGGGTAGCCAGTATGACCATGTTCTCGGTTCAAAAATTGAGCTGCTCGTGGTCACTGGTGGCGACCATTGTTTCAGCTATAGCATTGGTTTCATTGGTACAATTGTTCTTGTTTCCTGCGGTTCCTTCTTTCGATTACTTTGGATATAAGCAAGTCAAAGACTCCTGTATCCCAATAACTGATGCTGCAAAAAACAACAGCTTGCAAAGACAGCAGCAGCCTTTAAAAGCTCGGTTTCCAGCTGACTTGCATAAGGCAGTTGTGTACCGTGGTGCACCATGGAAGGCTAACATTGGTAGATGGTTATCTGGTTGTAATTCAGTTGCCAGCCCAATAAAAGTTCAAGAGGTGCTAACTAAATTCATATTAGAATTTATAACTTTATTGGGTTATATTTGAAAATTGATAGTGTATTGTCTTGAACATGTTTTATGTCTCAATGAATAGGAGATCTCAGGGAAGAAATGTAAAGATTGGTGTAGTGGTCAAGGCGTTTGTAATCATGAATTTGGTCAATGTCGTTGCTTTCATGGATTCAACGGTTAGTAGTTAGTACTATTTAGATGTGGTAAACGGGCTGGGTGGTAACGGGTAAAGACAGATTTGTGTCAAAAATGTATGTAAAGAGAGAGAGGAGCTTGTAATCAATTTTAAGTATAAAATCATGAGAACTGTATAAACACATACATGCATTGCTTTATATATATATGATGCATGAGGTGCTTATATGACCGCATAATCACACTCTCTTTATTTGTCTCCCAATATATCTTAAAAACATTGTGTATAAGTGATTATGTGGTTCTTGCGATTCTATGCTTAAAATTGGTTGTGAATCAAGCTTGTATATTTATAGCCTACACCAGAGCTCTCAATGTCTAAGAGTTCATAATATATAGTAAATATATAAAGATGTAGTTTGTTGATATTATTAATAAACTGTATATTTTAATAATATTATAATTTTTATTAATAAAGATTTATGAAGTTTTATGTATTAAAAATATAAAACTTCAATTTTGACCCTTTCAACCCATTTCCTTTTAAGCTCATTATATTTACTTGATTGACTTGTTAGAGACAAGGTATATTTCGAGTCCGTTCATAAGTAAATGGGTTGAAACTGCCATATCTACATAAGTGTTTAGCAAAATAGATGTGTACTAAGCTTATAACCAAGTAAAATATGTTCACATTACACATTTGTAGCTTGTTGAATTATATTTTCTAAAAGTGCATAAAATAGATAAAATTACACTCGTTTAAACTTTAAAGATTATATGTTGTGTATGTGAATTATAAAAAAATGTTCAAATTACACATTTGCAGATTGTTAAATTATATTTTATAAAAATGCGTAAAATAGGTCAAAAATTACACTTGTTTAAAAATGTATATGTTGTGTATGTGAATATATGAAACAGGAGATGGATGCTCTGAAAGACAAGAATTAAGTTGCAATTACCCTGCAACTCAGGACCTACCATATGGTCGATGGGTTGTTTCCATCTGCTCTACCCATTGTGATACAACACGAGCCATGTGCTTCTGTGGTGAAGGAACCAAATACCCGCATCGACCCGTAGCCGAGTCATGCGGGTTTCAAGTATAGTAAGCCTATGAATGAATTTGTTAAGTATTGGGTGAAAATGAGTTTGGTTGACCCATAAACACTTTTTTTCCATTAAATGAATTTGTTAAATATGATTACAAAAATTATAGTGTTGGTATAATATAATTTTGTTAAAGAAGCAACCTAGGAGGTCATTCATTAAAAATATTGTTTGTCAATTGTCACTGTTTGTCAACATCAAACCTAGTTGACCAATCTCTTTATATTTGATTTTTTATTGACCCGTTTGAGATAGCCCATTCATAAGTAAATGAGTCAAAATTGCCACCTTTACTGATGCACAAAACCAATTGTCTTAACTAGCTTACCTTCTGGACCTGATGCACCAAAAGCTGTCAATTGGTCAAAAGCTGATCATGAAAATATCTTTTCGACAAACGGTAGTGTGCCTGGTTGGTGCAATGTAGATCCAGTTGAAGCTTATGATTTGAAGGTGAAATTTAAAGAAGAGTGTGACTGCAAATATGATGGTCTTTTTGGTCGGTTTTGTGAGACACCTGTGTTATCTACTTGTGTTAACCAGTGTTCAGGTCAAGGTCATTGTCGCGGTGGCTTCTGTCAGGTATATTTGGATCCAAAACTATAATAAATATTAAACACTAGGTTAATAGCCCTTGTATTACACGGGTTGAATTAATATTAAATAGTAAAAGGGTGAAATAAGAAATAGAGGGTTGAATAAAACAAACAAACTTACCCAGTATATTCCCACTTTTCAGTAGGGTATGGGGGGAAGGATAGACACAAACCTTAGGAAGAAAAAGAAAATAAAGTGGTGGAAACAAGAGACGCCGGAAATGAATTCTTGGTTTCACGTGATTGTGACACATGAAGCAAATAGTTACTTATTTATATACATGTGTCCCACATGTTTTTGTCAAACTCAGGTTTACATAGTACATTGGCCCTGAAATGCTTGATGAGAATTCAGGTCGAGTCAAGCTCAACTTGTCATATGTTTCGAGCTCATTTTCACACATGTTTCGAGCTCATTTTCATACTTTTGGATGTATGCAGTGTAATAATGGCTGGTATGGAGTTGATTGTAGCATTCCATCTGTTCAATCATCAATTAGTGATTGGCCACAGTGGCTTACTCCGGCCCAAATTAGTATTCCCGACAATGGACGGTATGGACCTGCTGTTGGGAATCTGCTCGGGTTAAAAGCTGTGGTGGAAAAGAAAAGACCACTCATTTATGTCTATGATTTACCCCCAGAGTTTAACAGTGTCCTACTCGAGGTTAGCATGTTTACAACAAGTTGTAACCATTTTATTTTATTGATTTACAGTTTGTAACTTGTTTGACTGCAGGGTCGTCATTTTAAGTTTGAGTGTGTAAATAGGATTTATGATCAGGATAATGCTACTGTGTGGACAGAACAGCTATATGGTTCTCAGGTATCATCATATCATATAATATGATAATGATCTTTGTTATAGGTGGCAAACGAGCCAGTTCAATTCCGGGTCAAAATGGATTTGGATCAAAACAGACAACATTTATGTGTGGGTCAAAACGGGTTGGGCTGACCTGTTACCAATAATAATATACAATCCAGTTGACTCCTTTCCATGTAAATGAGTTGATATTGCTACCTATAATCTTTGTAAACTGCTTCTATTCCTTGGGCTGATTTGTTACCAATAACATATATCATTTAAGCCACTTTATGATTTTTTTTATAGATAGCAATGTATGAAAGCCTGTTAGCGAGCCCGCATCGGACATTAAACGGTGAAGAAGCAGATTATTATTTTGTGCCGGTTCTTGATTCATGCATCATAACCCGTGCCGATGATGCACCCCATTTGAGCATGGAGGTATAAACTTAAAAAAAATAAATTATTTAGAGGAATTACACAGATGGTCTCTATGATTTGTGGAAAATAACAGGTTTTGGGAACCAAGAGTTCAAAGTAATAGGTTTGGGTTTTATGCTTTCAAATTTGTAACGAGTTTAGGTATTAAGGCTAATTTCTAATAATTTTCGATTAAATTAGGTTGAATCGATCGAAATACCTTTTGACTTTGACCATTCAATACTCAAAGGTATTTTGATCATTCAATCCTAATTTTACGAATAAGTTAACAGAAGCTAGCCTTAATACTCAAACTCATTATAAAAGTAAACATAAAATTCAAACATGTTACAATGAAACCGTTGTACCCAAACCTATTACTTTCTACAACAGGGACTATTGTGTGATTAACTCTATTTTATAATTTTACTTATATATATGTTTCTATTTCATTTTTTTTTTGCAGAAACATATGGGCTTAAGAAGCTCTTTTGCTCTTGAATTTTACAAAAATGCACTTGATCATATCGTTCAGCGATACCCCTACTGGAACCGTTCATCAGGAAGAGATCACATTTGGGTATGATTCAAGTGCATTCCTCACTGAATTATAAACTTACACTTGAATATAAATTTTCATTATTTTTGCTTTCTATATATGTCAAGACAGTTGTTTTCGTGGGATGAAGGTGCTTGTTATGCCCCAAAGGAGATATGGAGCAGCATGATGTTGGTCCATTGGGGTAACACAAATTCAAAGCACAACCATTCAACAACGGCTTATTGGGCCGACAATTGGGACCATATTTCTTCAGATAAAAGGGGGAATCATTCGTGTTTTGACCCGCAAAAAGATCTTGTTATTCCTGCATGGAAACGGCCTGATATCACCTCCCTAAGCCTAAAGCTTTGGGCCAGGTATCTTTCCATCCAAACTTATTAATCGAAAGTAAATGCATAACGCTTTGCATTTAAACCGAAGCTGGCCAAATATAGAAACTTAGCTAAAAATAAAACTGGTTGAAAGTCACCCAAAGTGTTATCAAATGTTTTCAACTTTCTAAAATTTTTGTTTATTCAAGTAAATTAGATATTATTCTAGCAATATAGTACTTTGAAATCATATATAATAGAACAACTATTTAACAAACAAACACATACCTGTTTAAATCCACACAATGGTAGTTTTTGGAGAGGTAGGATGAAGACACGCCTTATCTCTATCCAAACGATAAACAAGCTGCAATCCGATAAATCATCGCTTATTTTACTCGAACATAATACATTTTTGGATGTACAGGCCTCGTGAGGACCGGAAAACATTGTTTTACTTCAATGGAAATTTGGGGCCAGCTTATGAAAATGGGCGGCCTGAATCTACGTAAGTGAACCGTGGACATGTTTATGAAATCTGCATGCTCTTATCGATTTAACTTATTTCTTTTAATGTTCATAAGCCAAATTTTTAAACAGTCTGTGTAACATCTTTTTATTTGTATTACAATCAAATGGATCATGTCTTCATGCAGATACAGTATGGGCATAAGGCAAAAACTAGCCGAAGAATTTGGATCTTCCCCTAACAAAGACGGTCAGCTTGGCAAACAACACGTTGAAGATGTGATTGTGATCGCACATCCTTCCGAAAGTTACCATAATGATCTTGCAAGCTCTGTCTTTTGTGGAGTTATGCCTGGAGATGGATGGAGTGGTAGGATGGAAGATAGTATTTTACAAGGCTGCATTCCTGTTGTTATCCAGGTTTTAAGCTCACACATTTATTCTTTAATGTCCAGGGTTAAGAATTTTTTAGAAATCTGCACAAGGCTCGTTTTAAATTTGATGCTCGAATTGGGTCCAACAGTCCTAACTATGCCTGGCAAAATGAGCGGGTTGGGTTGGGTAACGGGTCAGAATGGGTGCAGGTCAAGACAGGTTTAAGGCAAATCCGTTTGGGTTTAAACATTTCGTTTTAAAAAAAATCAATTTCGCTCAAGTTAAAATGAGTTGTAACAAAACAAATAGTTTATTTGAATTATTTTTAATGATTTTCTCATCAAATATATTATTGATCATCCTTACCCATTGAAATCCATTATGTTCGCATGGTTTTTAAGTTGCCCATTTTGACCCGCTTTGTATTAAGGTTTTACCCATCTCAACCCATAATATGTCATAATGTTACCCATTTCAACCAAAAATGCAATAATTGTTTACCCAATTCTATCCATTTATCTTGCTATGGGTCAAGATTGCCAGGTATAGTTCTAACCGATTGTGCACTAGTTCAATCAAGGCCAGTCGGTAGATTTTGGAGACCATGTGTGACAAGTAGATTTTGGCCCATTTAAATAGAAACCTATATATGAAAACAAAATTAATTGATACTATGATAACTATTATAACAATAAGCAAAACAAAATTACTTTAGTAAATTAAATTATCTTACATATAATTAGTAATAAGGTTATAATTTTTATTATATATGTTAATTGATCTACATTACCTAATTGAGATGAATAAAAATTCAGATCCTCTATCGAACATGGGTCTTGTGCAGTTGCTCACCTTGTATAACATCAAAGACGGGCGTGGCCGCGTGGGTTCTAACTAGTCCAGTCATTTATCTCATCTAGCTAACTTTATATTTGTGTTTGATTGTTTAATATTAAACAGTTTAACTATAAACTATGCTTAAGCATCGTTTGAGTTCATGATAATTAGTTTTTAAACAATTAATATTGTAAAGTATAAAAATATACCTTTTCAAAAAACAAAACCACCTCAAAGTAGTTTAATAAAGATTTAAATTACACAAATTTACTTGCATTACATGAAAAATAAGTTGGCAATTTCAGGTAATCATCCCAAGGCCCAGGGATGCACAAACCGGGTTTTTTTCTCCAAACCGGTTAGGTTTGAGAACCGAATCGGTTTGGTCAACGGATGGTCAAAACCGGTTTGGGTGAAAACCGGTTTGGCGAGATGAGGATGTCAAACCTATAAAAACCGGTTTGGATAGGTTTGAAACCGGTTTGGAGGGGTTGAAACCGGTTTGGGTGATGAGGATGTCAAACCTATGCCAAACCGGCGGTTCGGACCGGTTTGGGAACCGGTTTGAGAATGTTAGAATACCGGTTTGTAAACCCAAACCGGTTTTTTTGCCCACATTTACCAAGGCCCATGGGTTTAATCGATAACATGGTGGGTGGGCCTATACCATTGGCTTTGGGCCGGACCCAACCGTACTTTTCGATCAAATCTAAGACTGGAGTTCAACCACAGGCTTGGACTGGGCCCAAGACTGATTTTGTATCTCCAGTGTTTAGAGTCTATTTTCCAACGGCTCATCTTTAACAAGTTTCAATTTTCAGGATGGTATCTTTTTGCCATGGGAGAACGTGTTAAACTATGAGAGTTTTGCTGTTCGATTACGCGAAGATGAAATACCTAATCTCGTAAATATCCTACGGGTAACTCCTCTACACTAAAGTTCATAATTACATAGATTCATTGTGGTTTGTGTAAAGTAATAGGTTTCAGTACTAAGTTTTAAAAGTGACAAGTTTGTGATTGGTGCTTCCAGTTTTGCAACTAATTTATTTGTTGAGGTGGCTAAATTTTCGTTAACATAGGTCGAAATGACCAAAATACCCTTTGACTTTTCATCCTTCAACTTAGACTATTCAAAAACTCAAAATGCATTTTGGTCATTTCACCTAAATTAACTGAAAAGTTAACAAAATGTTAGCCTTAATATTCAAACTCGTTACAAAAAAATAACAAACGCGCCAAAGTTGTTGCTTTTTCTTTGCTTGCTACTCATATGTATTACTTTACCAAAATCATAGGAACCATCTAAGTAGTTAACTGTCATTTTAACAAACACTTGACTGATAATTTCAGTTTGATGATATTTAATCTTAATCCTCTTAATTGAAATGATGGATGTTCATATAGGGGTTCAATGAGACAGAATTAGAATTCATGTTGACGAATGTAAAGAACATTTGGCAAAGATACTTATACCGTGATTCTATATTACTCGAGGCCAAAAGACAGAAATCTGCATTCGGGTATGTCAGAGATTGGGCCGAAAAGTTTTCTGAGCTAAGCGAGGACGACGTCTTCTCAACATTCATACAGGTATGCATGCTTACGTATTTCACATAGAAATTATGGTTTTGGCCGCCCCCTGTAGTTTAAGTGTTTTAACTAGGTCAACCCAAAATAGAATATTCTATCAATTCAGCCCCTGTGGTTTAGACAACTAACGTTTTTGGCCCCCAACCATAGTTAGATTTTGGGCCAAAACCGTTATAATAGTTAAGTTTGAGGGGCCAAAACTATTACCATAGGGTCTGAATCGATAGAATATTCTATTTTGGGCCGAAATAGTTAAAACACTTAAACCACATGGACCAAAACCGTAATTTACTCTTAAAAAGAAATAAAATGCTTAAATTTTATTAAGAAGTAAGGGTGGCAGATGACATCAAAATAATTAGTTTTTAGGTTGTCATATATACCCGTTTAATAAACATTTCGTATTCGGGTTTACCTGTTTAACCTGTTAATGGTCCCGTTTAACACATTTACAACTTGAATGCAACCCATTTATGCATGTTAACCCGACTTGTTTATATAAATGGGCTTAACCATACTTCTGGGTTATATGGATTTAATTGTGTCAAGGTTAAGGGTGGTGTCTTTGATGCAAATAAATATACGGGTCATCCACCAACTTGAAACCCACCAAGCCGACGGTTGACTAACCTAGAAAAAAGTTATCGGCGAGCAACTTGAATTATAATGAATGTATTTTCTTGCTAGACATTGCATTACAAGTTATATAACGACCCTTGGAGAATACAAAACACGAACACGAAAAAGGAAACCGGTTTACCTGAAGAATGCTTACTCAAAGAATAGTGACGAACATACAATATTCATTGAACATGAGCTTGGAACCCATCATCGTGTGGCTTATGGGCACTACACCAAGACAAGTGTAAGTTTTTTTAATTTTTTTTTTTTGGGTTCCTTTTGGCTTGGTTTGTTGTTTTGATAGTTTTGAATTTGTAAATGCAAAGGTCAATTTGTTTTGATAGAGACCAGTTGAAAGGTCAATAGTAATAGATCAGGGTTGGACAAGATCAACCGAACCAAGTATAATATCCATACATGGTCCGGTTAACATTTTTTTTAAATACCATACTTACAGTTTGCTAAATGCAAACAGTATACAACATAGCTTACATATTGAATCAGAATGTGTGTTGTAATCTTGGTTGTGGGCAGCGATGGGTTGTCAAAGGTTTCGAGACCAAGGCCGGCTCTTATTAAGTAAAAACGAGGCTAGTGCCTGTCTAGGGCCCTCAAATTTTAAGGCCCCAGCCTTACAAGTTATTTGTTTTCAATCTTTTAAGTTATTTGTTTTGTCGTTTTAGGTCTAAAAAAGCAAAGGAGCCTCTCATAATCTGAAAAGAAAGCGTGATTAGGGTTCTCTTTACTAATAATCACACTTTTCATTTATTTGTTTTTTTTAATTGTTTGTGTTAGAATAAATATTAATGTTGCGAGTGAAAAGACTTAGACAAGCTTTATAGTAGTAAAATAAGGTATTTAAGTTGATTAACAAAAAGAAGCAGCTCTGTTTGTAACAAACCTAAGTTGGAACTCTGACTGCAACCTAGCTTTCCTTTTATTATGTTCTCTTATGATTTTCTTTCTTTTTTAAAAAGTTTCTCGGTTATTATTATATAGTACTTAATAGGACCATCGTTCGTTTCACAACGCGTTTTATTTCACCTCAACAAAAGCAGAGATGTTGCCAACTCGGTTTCAAATTACCGAAATGTAAGGGAAAAAAACCACTTGCAACAATATATGCAAAAATCATGAGAATTTAGATCGTGTAAAGTTAACGTTAGGAAACATGAAAGCAAACACGTTAAGAAACACGGAATCTACAAAAATTTGTAAGAATGAACGAATCTACAAAAACCGTATAATGTATGTATGCAATCTTAAAAAAAATATTTGAATTTGCTTTAGGTAGACTTTAAGAACTAGAGTATTCATATGGTTTTTTAGCAAGATAGTTGTTCCCTCAAAATTTAATTTTGTATATCCGCAAATGTTTAATGATCACTTAGATTTTCTTACTTGGATCTTAAATTTTTGAGCATAAAAAACTAACCCACAATTTTTATTTTGACTAAAAATATCTAATCTACAATATTACTTAACATTAAAAATTTACGAGTTTTGGTATTATCAGCCTAAATTGTACGGTTTACATATGCATGGACGGTTTTACATGTAATAAAGAATATTTAGTTTTTAGTTTAGGTAAAATAGAAACTGACTCAAGCTTTTCGTTTATTGAAAACATACGTTAAACTCATTCGTTTCTATACGAGTTGCAAGACAGAACATACTGCTATATGAGTTATGTCTTACAGCTTGGTAGTAACACCAAATTTTCTGAATGAGCTCAAGGATGCACAAAAGGAAGGACTAAAGGAAGAAAATGTTGGATTCGAAAGAACCTTTGGCCAAGTTAAAAGTCTAGAAGAAAATGAAATTGGTGTTAAGACTCGATTCAGTCGAACGTGGTTTCCGCGAAACGGGGACATCAGGTCAAGGATTTTAGATGAAGCACATAAGTCACGTTATTCTATTCATCCTGGTGCAACAAAAATTTATCAAGACCTTCGAAAGGATTATTTGTAGCCAGGTATGAAGTTTAATGTAATGCAATACGTAAACAAATGTTTGACATGTGCGCAAGTAAAGGCTAAACATCAGAAACCATATGGTTATGTGCAACCTTTAGAATTCCTAGAATGGAAGTGGAACACATCACCATGGATTTTATTACCAAGTTGCCTTTTACGGCGAAACGTCATGATGCTATTTGGGTAATTGTAGACCGATAAACCAAAAATGCTCATTTCTTGCCTATACGTGAGACTTATACATCATAGAAACTGTCTGAATTGTTTATAAAAGAAATAGTTATAAGACATGGAGTTCCAGTTTTAATAGTGTCAGATCGTGACAAGCGATTTGTTTGATTCTGGAAACAGTTTCATGAATCGATGGGTACAAGACTGAATATCAGCACTGCGTATCATCCTCAGACAGATGGACAGTCTGAAAGGACTATCCAAAACTTAGAGGATATGCTCAGAGCTTGTATTATTGATTTTGGTGGTAGCTGGGATGATCATTTACCACTAGTGGAATTCTCGTACAACAACATCTATCATGCTAGTATTGGCATGCCACCATACGAGGCATTGTACGGACGACGTTGTAGGACACCTGTGTGTTGGGGAGGAGTAGGACAGAAAGAAGTGGGAAGCAAAGCTGCAGTAGTTGATTTAACTGAAAAGCTTCAACTAGTTAAAGCGCGAATGAAAGCTGCACATGATCGACAGAAGTCATATGCCGACAAAAGGCGAAGACCAATAGAGTTTGAGGTAGGTGATCATGTACTGTTGAAAGTTTCACCATGGAAAGGAATTATTCGATTTAGGAAAAGAGGGAAGCTGAGTCCGAGATTTATTGGACCTTTTCAAATAATGGCACGAGTCGGTAAGGTAGCTTATCGATTAGATTTGCCAGATGAACTGAGTGGAATTCACCCGATATTTCACGTTTCACACTTGAGAAAATGTCTAGCAGACGATGTAGCATATGTACCGTTAAATGATATTGAAGTTGATGAAAGGTTAAACTACATAGAAGAACATGTGGCAATTGTTGACGTGAAAGAAAAACAATTACGTAACAAGACGATTAGACAAGTTAAAATTCAATGGAAACACAGAAAAGGATCTGAGGCTTCATGGGAGACTAAAGACGAGATAAAACGATTCTACTCACATTTGTTTGAAATGTAACAGGTTTCGAGGACGAAACCTATTGTAAGGAGGATAGATTTGTAACAACCGAAAATTTGTCAACCTAATAATAAATGTGCGAAAATTCGGTAACCGTTTATGCCCAAAATTTATATTAACGTTCGTAAAGTTATTACAATCAAAATGATATGACCGATAAAAATATCTGATAATGTATAAACACGTTATAAAGCCTATTAATAACGTGCAAAAATTTCTGTGACCGTTTGAGTTCGTAATTTTTATGAACGTTCCCGAAGTGATTACGATCACATTAATATAAGCGGGACCGTTATATGATAAAGTATGAACATGATATAAGCTCGTGAATATTAAAAATATATGAGCAAAGAAGAAGGGGGTTTTAAAAATAAGTGCTCAAAGTTTAAGGGGCCTAAGTGAAACTTTCAAATAATTCATAATATCTTTGTGTTGTAAGTCGACAAATTGGGAAATGCTGGAGAATTCGAGATGAAGCCATGAGATTATACTGAAATATCTCTAATGATATTCCATTGCTCCTCGTTTCATCTGGATCATCCTCCGCACAGTTCAACTAATTTAAATTATAGAATATTGCAAATTAATGATCGAGGAAGAATCAGTAGAATTGATCGAACTGATACACATCGTTAAGGTATGTGTTCATGATTCTCATCTCGTGTTAGTTTAGTCTTGATTGATTAAAGAGACCAACACCATGTTTAGATAGAGTTTTGATTTTGTATGATGAACATGAACTTGATTTGGTTGGAGCTCAATTTCATCTAGATAATGATCAAATTTTATTGAGTTTTATGAGGATATGAGTATGTATGTGTTTATGTTGCCTTAAACCAATGTATTATATAGTAAGTTTAGCAAAACCCTGAAACGAACTAATTAAATAAGAGAATACGTTTATCTAAGCCGAGCAAATAAGTAATCTTTAAGTATAACAAGAATGTAGAGATAAAAATGGTCAAAATGAGCGTAAGCAAAATTTTGAAACAAAGCTCTTATGACATGCCGAAGTTTCGAGCGGTAATCGTAATTTGAGAACCTTCATGATAAGGTTATAATCATGATAATATATGCATATTAATATGATATCATTCTGAAGAGAGAAAGTAAGGAAAGGAAGAAAAGCTAGCAAATTGTCCGTTACCAAGCTCAGGTGAGTTCTTTGTAGCCCTATTTAAATATTTTATCGTTTTGGGCTGGTATGCATGTTATAAAGTTATTGTATGAAAGTGATTTTAGTTTGATTATGGTCAGGTAAAAAATGTTTTCCGGTAAAGAATGTTTTAAGTCTCAACTCTGGTTGAGAAGTAAATGATTTTAAGAGTCTCAGCTGAGATGTAAAGAATGTTTTAAGTCTCAAATTCGGTTGAAAAGTAAATGATTTTAAGAGTCTCAGCTGAGGCATAAAGAATGTTTTAAGTCTCAACTGTGGTTGAGAAGTAATTGATTTTCAAAGTCTCGGCCGAGGTCGATGTCACACCCCGAGCCGGCGGGGTTGGATCGGAGTCCCCGTCGGGCGGAAGGTTCCCGGGGCGCGATATCGTGAGTGATAATCATAAGGATCAGATTGTTTACATTGCACATGATATAAATGAGAAATGTCAAATAGAATAGAATTACAAAGTTAAATTATATCAATATTGTTTATAATTTAACAATGTAAATCTACCATCAACATCATAAATTTTCTATCTTGTATCTGCACAAGATATGCAAAATATATTGTATAATGATGTTCCAAAAGTATGCAGGTCCAAAATACCAAGTCTTCTATTTGAAGTCCTAGTCTAAAAGAAATGACTTCTTAATTGACGTGTTCGTCACCTGAGAAGTCATGCAAAAAGATCAAGTCAACACATGGTTGGTGAGTTCATGTAGTTTTACAAACTTGAGTTTGAACAACCTGAATGACAACCTTAACCTCACCATTAACCACCTATACCATCCAATTCAGTATGCTTATATATAGGGCATATGTAGGGGAACAAGCCCCAGCCAACATCCCACCATATACCAAATCACATGATATATTGTTCCTGGTGATAATTAAGCATTTCATCCCATACCTTTGATCCCACAACCTTTGATTCTTAGTCTTTGATTACTCTGAAAATGTTTACCTTGATTCCCTAAAATGACAACCTTAACCTCATTAACAATCTCCTATGCTATCCAATCAAGTATGCTTATATATAGGGCATATGTAGGGGAACAAGCCCCAGCCAACATCCCACCACATACCGGACTGCTTAGCATATTGTTGTTAATGATGATTAAGCGTTTCACTCCATTCACCTTTGATTTAGATTCTGATTTCTACAATTCGATTTACCTTTGATCCTCTTGAGTTCATCATAGTTACATGATTTCCCAAAAGCAATTATAGAAATATAATATTAAATATTTAATTTAAATAAATAAATAAATAAACATTTAATTACAACTAAGACATGATGATTGGGCCTTATTTGACTCAATCAATTAGACTTAGTTGTTAGTGGTTGTCCAAGTTGTACCCTCTCACACGTGACCCATATCAGGCAGGACTCACCTGTCATACCTCAACCGACGGCGGAATAACGTCAGGGCGTGACGGCGACTGTTCAAAAGCTCATGATCGACTATTAAAGTTTAATATTTATTACATTCCAAATTAAGTGACATACAAGTAGTTCAAAACATAACATAACATATACAAGTTCATAGTTCAAAGTTTATTCTAATTCCAAAAGCCCTACATGATCCTCACAGCTTCACTAGTTTGTACCTGAAACATGTTTAGATTCAAAGGTCAACTATAAATAGTTGGTGAGAAACATAGGTTTTGACACCAAAAGTTTAACAGTTCAAAAAGATAAGATTTGCAATTCATATGTAACATATTGATATAAGGCAATATGTGGAAACATACACATGTAACTATTGCAGATCAAGCCTTAGTTAACCTAGTTAGGCATAGTACTTCATACTACCCTCAAAATAGTTAAATACCGTGTGATCACCGGCTGGGTGGAATGGTCAGTTCAATAGATCTATCATCACAACAATATGGCTTTCACAAGTTAATGATCAATGCACAAGTTAAGTATAGTTAATATGGTAGTTTGGGACATATATGTCACACCCCAAATTTCCCACTCGTGGTGTCAGTCCACGTGGGTGTGACGTGGCCAGAATCACAGCTCAAGGTCATATAGAACAACTCTATATATGTTTTCAAGACACAAGTTCGTCATAAATGATAACAAAATAAGTTGTAGTGGAAATACATTATCATAGCAGCGGAAATGTTAGAAGTTTGATAAATGCAGCAGAAATACAATTGTTAAACACTACGATGTTTAATACATAACATAATTAAAATTGTTTGAAAGAAAGACATAAATAAATGCATGCGGGTCCTATGCTCAATCCCCTAAGTGCTTTCCTGATCCTTGATCCTGTCAGCTACCTGAGAATACATGTTTAAGAAAAAGTGTCAACACGATGGTTGGTGAGTTCACAGGTTTTGATAAACATTGCAATTCAGAAATCTTGTGTCATACTGTTTATTTAATGTTAGTCCCGAGCCCTTGGTTCCAAGTGTCAGTGCGTCACTACCGAAACTAGACTTGTTAGTCCTTGCCTCCGCTATGTCTCGTAATAACATAGCAAGATAGGTCGAGATTTCACGTGTTATGACTTCCAGTCAACATTTTCGCCACGCGGGGCTTGTCACACCCAAATAGATCTATTCAAACTCACCTCGTTGTTTATACATTAACGGTAAGACTTTGCGAGGGCTTAGTTACGATACAACACTTATGTTTGTCTAATAAACGAGCATACACAATTTGTTTGTACAAGTATAAATGTTTGACTCGATTCAACAAGTATTATCCCCCTATTTGAAAAGCTTGTAAAAGAGTAAAGAGGGGCCGTAAACTCACCTTAGAAGTGATCAGAAAGTAAATGCGTAAGCTCCTGCGTCACAGAGTAGTCGGTCACCGGCTACCTATATCGTATACCGTACGTGAGTTTGTGTAAGTGACCGTGCTCGTGCTCGTGTTTGTGCTCAACAATCCTTGGTTGTTCTTGTTTGTCCGTATCGGTCCACAATGACCATGTTTGCTTGTGTTGGTCCACATTGACCGTGTTTGACCAAGGTTGACCGTGTTTGACCAAAGTTGACCGTGTCAAGTCAACGACCCGTTGGTGAACCGTGTGACGGTTTGTGTTTTGTGTAGCAATCGTGTAAGTGCTCGTCGTGTGCAAAACGCGTAGGTCGCGTCTATGGACAACTTACTAATTATAGTAAGTTTCCATTTATGGAAAGTTCACAAAGCATATCGATTTTATAGTTCTAGCATGCTCATTAGTCCTACGTGATCATGTTAACACATAGCACATCATCATACGAATTCATATAAGTCGTTTATAACATGTTAGCACATAAAAGTTTCTTAAAATGGAAAGTTTCCATTTTTAGCATACGTGATATCGGAAACCATCTAACTTAGCATCTAATCATCATATTACAACATAATAAGCCATTTAGTATGCTCGATTCATTCAACATGCTTACAAATTGGTTTTTCTAAAAATAAAGTTACTATAAATAGTAACTTTGTTGTTTTTCCATAAAAAAGACCATCTAAACATTCCTAAACCATTCTTATGTCACAATCATCATAATAACCAATCTAACATCATTTAATCATGTCAACATAGCCTAAATCATCACTTAGCAATTCTTGGTTCATAAAAGTTACCAAAAATAGTACCCTCGCTAGAAATGACCATAAACAAAATCCAAATCACCTTTTGAGCATCATTAGCATTCAATATCGTTCTAATAGCATATCTACATACATGCATGTTACTAACATTACCCATAACACCATTTTGAAATCATAAAGTTTCTAATAATAGAAAGTTTGTCAAAAATCATTTCTTTAACCATTTCAATCCAATCTAATCATGAAATCATCTCCCAGTATCATCAATAAACATCTATAAACATCCAAAATCATCCCAACACTCATGGATCATACATGCATGGCAATCATCCAACACTTTATATACAAATCATGATTTTTATGAACACCCAATATTATATATCATCACAAATCACTAAAATATCATCATAGATCATTAAGAAATACATCAAAACTAGCAAACCCAGAAGTGAAACTCGTGCATGTGCACTATGGGTGCTTGCATGTGAGTATAAAGCCTTGAATGTGTGTGTAATGGTGGTTTTAAGCCACAAGAAATGTAGAGACTACCTTCTAAGGCTTCTTGAGGCTAATATGGTGACCAAATCGGTTAGAGAAGCTCCTGGAACAACGAGTGATGCAGGTTTGAGAAGGTGGTGGTGGTGACAAGCTCCAAATGTGGTTCTTCAAGTTCCTAGTCTTCAAACCCCCAAGCTTGGAGCTTCAACTTGGCCTTCAATGGCTTCCTTGTGGTCAAATCAGACGTTTTCAGAGAGAAGGGGTCTAGAAATGGCGTGCAAGATTGTTTAAAATGATGAAAATAGGTAGGATAGGCATAATGGTCTTGGTTTTATAAAGATATTGTCGACTGAGCGGCTCCGCATACCGCGATGGGGCCTCCAATTCTTCTCCGCGTACCGCGGCGGATTTCGGGAGTCAAACCCCCGCGATGTTGGCCGCGCACCGCGATGATGCTCCTTGTTGGGCCATCGCGTACCGCGATGGGCCCTTGGAGAGCCCAATAAGCCTAGTTTAATGGGTTTGATCCGTTCGTCGTCGTTTTCACGCTTACGAACTATCGTTTGGCCTCGCTTGAACTTCCAAGTTCAACGTGTGAGTGTTTCGTGAGGTATCAAGTGTTGTGTTACACAATGTGCTAGACGTTCACCAACGTTCGTGTATTTTGACACGTGTGTGCTGTTTGCCGATAATTCATCGAATTATCTAGTCGTGTGTCAGTGTTCGTACTGTCGTGCCACGTGTCACACTAAATTAAACAATTTCTAGTGCCACGTGTACATAAAGCATTTAAATAAATATTTAAAAAAATCAAAGCTGACCTGGAAATTACGGGGTGTCACAATATAGCTCAAATCCACATAGATACAAGTTTGAATTGCTAGAAAATAGTTCAAAGTTAAACATGTTCCAGCCCCAATGATTTTATAAGCAAAAACACAAAAGAAAAGGGGGCTATGTAACTCACCTTGCAAAATGAGTTGGAAACAGAAATCGGGATGTTGTCCAAACTGGTACCGTATTAGGCACCTACAACATTATAGATTTCTTTTGAGTTTTTTGTACTTAACGTGGTTCGTGTTGTCGTATATTGTTGTCGTGCCTTTTTGAATATTTGGTTAATTTAAGTTTCGGAATTTATTAAAATAATTCTGTTTTGAACTTATATTTATGTATTTGATATAATATTTTGAAAATACTAAGTGTCGGGTTTTTATAAGATCTTGACATTATAACGACGTATTTTTGGAATATTACCATTTTGATTAATACGTCAATACTTATTAATTATTTCAATATATATAAACATATTTACAAGTATATACATATATCACATCATTCAAGTGTGTGTATGACATATATACACTTTTATATATGTGAAAATAATTAATATATATGTAGGAATGTTAAAGTTTATAAAACTGTTTTTAGACAGATTCTGTCTGGCTTGTTCGGACAAACTTTAAAAATAGCAATCGTTGGAATAAAATTATGAAACTTTACAGTCTATTATTTTAAGGTGTTTTGAACAACTTTCATTTAGAAAACTTTTCGTGATTTTGCTTGAAAATGGGTCAAAACAGTCACACAAATATAAGTCCTTAAAGTTTCTGTTTTGACAGATTTAGTCCAGTGAGTTCAGATTCATTTTTAACATAGTAAATCTTTGATTTAGATTATGAAACTCTCCAGTCCACCATTTTGATATATTATGAACAACTTTCATTTAGAAAAGTTTTCATGATTCGGATGTTAAGTAAGTCAAAACAGCTGCACAAGTCAGGGGGTCCAAATCCGCGCACTGATCTTGTGAAGGCTGTTTGGAGTATCATTTGGTCGAGTCAGGAGCTGAATAGTAGTGCATGGAAAGCTAACACAATGAGATTAGTCATGGAATCTGAGTTTGTTCATTTTGGAGCTATCATTTCCATTTTATGACTTGTTAAAGTTGTGTAAATTTTCTGCCAGAATTTCATAAATGTTTGTTTTCATATATTTAAAATAAATAGTTTGATCATCCATTTGTATATATAAATTCTTACATGAAATCACTCATCATTTACTCTAAGATAATTATACATACATATACGTATATATAGGTATATGTATACGCTTGCATGCATCCATCATCATACACACAAACACACACACACACACTTCTAAATCACTTTGATCTTTTAAAACCCATGTTATGATTTCTATTTCTTTAAATTTTGGTGAAGAACACAAATGAAGATAAATGTTATACCTTAGTGATGAAGATCAAAGAAGTAAAGTGTGTTTGTTCTTGCACCAAATCTTTTCAAGAACACCAAAATCACCAAGAACTTGATGAAGAAGAAGGAAAAGATTCTTGAAGGTTTGAAAATGGTGGATGGGTATGGTGGTGGTGGTGTGGACGTAGAAGGAGAAAGGGAGAGGGAGAAATGAAAGATCTCATAAGATTGTGAAATGATGTGTTGAGATTTTATAGAGATCTTTCAAATGATGGGCTTTTGCATGCTTGACAAATGTCCATACTCTTGTCATAACAAGAGATATGGTGGGATTCTAATGGCATAACTGGTATATTCTGAGTGTTACGGTGTTCAAATCTTGTACCGGATAATTATTTTATTACCGATTTTTAGCCGAAAAATTATTAAATATTTAAACCTACTAAAATAATTGACTTTTAATTAATAATAGTTATTTTAGATGATATTTGGTTCATTGTGTTAGTTTTAACCGGGTAAAACACAGATATAATCTGTTGCCTGTAAATATACCGGTTAATATTTTAATTTACTGTTTTTCTTCGTTAAATCGAGTTCTTCACTTTTGATATCATTTTAAGATAAAACAAACACTTTGGTTAAATTCAATAACCGAGCTATCACAGATGTTCGTTTTGAAATAGTTTATCGCAAAGTAAAATTTATAAAATGCAAAATTATTCATTTTAAAAGAAATACACTTTGCTAGATTTGAAATAATTTTTAAATTATTAAATGTATGACAGTATAGTCGTAGTCAACTTTAAATATATTAACGGTGTTAAGTTAAGTCAAACCTTAAAGTTGACGGATGTCACAGTCTCCCCTAGTTAGAAGAATTTCGTCCCGAAATTCAACTTATGTTATGGTCGACTCGTGCATCTGTGAAGAGTTGTGGATATTTAAGCTTCATTTGATCCTCTCGTTCCCAGGTAAATTCAGGTCCACGCTTAGATTCCCATCGAACCTTGACTATTGGTATTCGGCTACGTTTGAGCTTTTTCTCTCCACGGTCCATGATCTCCACGGGTTTCTCTACAAAGTGCATCGACTCATCTATGTGCACGTCATCAAGAGGAATATGAAGGTTCTCTTCGGCTAAGCATTTCTTGAGGTTGGACACGTGAAATGTAGGATGAATGTTGTTAAGCTCTTGTGGCAGCTCGAGCTTGTAAGCCACCTTTCCAATTCTTTTAAGAATTTTGAACGGTCCTACATAACGAGGTGCTAGCTTTCCTTTCTTCCCAAATCGGACTACTCCTTTCCAAGGGGATACCTTTAGGAGTACAAGATCGCCGATATTGAATTCTAAGGGTTTTCGTCGTTTATCAGCATAGCTCTTTTGACGACTTCTAGCAGTGAGTAGATTTTTGAGAATTTGCATGATTTTATCAGTAGTTTCTTGTATCAACTCAGGACCAGTGATTTGAACTTCACCAATCTCGGTCCAACAAACGGGTGAGCGACACTTACGACCATAAAGTGCTTCGAAAGGTGGCATATCGATGCTCGAATGATAACTATTGTTATACGAGAACTCGACCAAAGGTAAGCGAGTATCCCAATTGCCACCGAAATCGATGACACAAGACCTCAACATATCCTCAAGGGTGAATTGTTCGTTTCTGATTGACCATCAGTTTGAGGATGATAAGCTGTGCTAAGGTCTAGTCGAGTACCTAGATTTGATTGAAGTGATTGCCAAAAGCGTGAGATGAATCGACCATCACAATCTGAGATAATGCTCAAAGGTACGCCATGGCGGCTTACTATTTCATTGATGTAGGTTCGAGCCAATTTCTTAATTCGATCATCCTCACGAATAGGTAAGAAATGTGCCGATTTAGTAAGACGATCGATGATCACCCATATACTATCATGACTCTTAGAAGTGCGAGGGAGCTTGGTAATGAAATCCATAGCTATGTTTTCCCACTTCCACAAAGGAATTTCTGGTTGTTTAATTAGACCAGAAGGTCGTTGATGCTCGATCTTCACTTTTGAGCAAATGAGACATTTTGCCACAAAGAGAGCAATGTCCTTTTTCATACCTGGCCACCAATAGTGATAGCAAAGATCCTTATACATCTTATCTGCTCCAGGATGAATAGAGTAGCGAGACTTGTGTGCCTCATCCATGATGAAGGTACGCAAATTATCACGATTTGGAACCCAAATGCGATCCAAGAAACAAAGCAGCCCATTTGATTTAGTTTCCAAATGTCGTTCAGCTCCACATGACATTTCGTCATACATGTTACCCTCGGTGACTGAGACATTTTGTGCTTCGAGGATACGATTCTGGATATCGTTTTGAGCTCGGATGCTTTGGAGTCGAATAGAATTGACTTGACCTTTACGACTAAGAGCGTCGGCTACAACATTTGCCTTACCAGGATGGTAGCGAATCTCGCAGTCATAGTCGTTAAGTAGTTCAACCCATCGTCGTTGTCTCATGTTAAGTTCCTTTTGATTGAATATGTGTTGAAGGCTTTTGTGGTCGGTGAAAATGACACATTTGGTTCCATAAAGGTAGTGTCTCCAAATTTTTAAAGCAAAGATGACAGCACCCAATTCAAGGTCATGCGTCGTATAGTTCTTTTCGTGAATTTTGAGTTGTCGTGACGCATAAGCTATAAACTTACCCCTTTGCATAAGGACACAGCCAAGACCCTGATTTGAAGCATCACAATAGACCACAAAATCGTCGTTACCATCAGGAAGAGTCAATATAGGAGCATTGCATAACATATGCTTTAGATTTTGAAACGCTTCTTCTTGCTTAGGACTCCATTCATATGATTTACCTTTTTGAGTCAAAGTAGTGAGGGGTAAAGCAATTTTGGAGAAATTAGATATGAAACGCCTATAGTAGCCCGCCAAGCCAAGAAAAGAACGAATTTCGGTAGGGTTAGTTGGGGTTTTCCAATTCTTAACAGCCTCAATTTTTGCAGGATCTACATGAACACCCTTGTATCGACAATGTGACGCAAGAATTGAACTTCCTTAAGCCAAAATTCACATTTAGAGAATTTGGCGTATAGTTGTTCTTTTCTTAAAAGATCCAAAATCAGACGTAAATGTTGCTCATGGTCAGATTTAGTCTTAGAGTATATTAAGATTTCATCGATGAAAACAATTACAAATTTGTCCAAATAGGGCTTTCAAACACGGTTCATAAGATCCATGAAAATCGCAGGTGCGTTAGTTAACCCAAATGGCATAACCATGAATTCGTAATGACCATATCTTGTGCGGAAAGCTGTCTTCGGAATATCGTCATCATGAACGCAAAGTTGATGATATCCCGATCGAAGATCGATTTTAGAGAACCAATTAGCACCTTGAAGTTGGTCGAAGAGATCATCAATTCTTGGTAATGGGTATCGATTCTTAATGGTAAGCTTGTTTAGTTCACGGTAGTCAATGCACATCCGAAACGTTCCATCTTTCTTCTTTACAAACAATACAGGTGCTCCCCAAGCAGACGAACTAGGACGAATGAAGCCTTTTTCAGAAAGCTCTTGAAGTTGACTAGCCAGCTCTTGAAGTTCTGACGGTGCAAGACGATAAGGAGACTTAGCCACAGGAGTTGCGCCAGGTACAAGTTCAATACGAAATTCAACTTGTCGAACTGGAGGAAGACCAGGTAAGTCTTCCGGAAAAACTTCAGGAAAATCTTTGATAATAGGAATATCCTCGATTTTCTTTTCCTTGTCCTTCTTGTTCACAATATGAGCCAAGAAAGCCACGTAATTCTTACTCAAGTACTTTTGTGCGGTTGCGCATGACATAAGCTTAAGCCCACTTGTTGGTTTTTCTCCAAACATGTTCAAAGTATCGCCAGATGAAAGAGGAATACGAATGTACTTTTCAGCACATACGATTTCAGCACGGTTAGTAGTTAACCAATCCATGCCTACTATGATGTCAAAACTTCCAAGTGGCATAGGTATAAGATCAATTGAGAATGTATGGTCATTTAAGTTTAAGGGAACATCAAGAATGATGGAATCAATAGTAATAGGGTTTCCATTTGCTACTTCTACTGTGAATGTGTTTTCTAGTCTAGTGCGGTTCTTTGCAAGTAAATGCTCAAATTCAAGAGATACAAAGCTTTTATCAGCACCCGTATCAAATAGAATAGAAGCGTATTGGTTATCAACTAAGAACGTACCGTTCACCACATCATTGTTGTTTTGAGCTTCATTAGCATTGATGTTAACTATCGGGTTTTGAGTAGCAAGCCTTAGGCATTGGTTGCGAAAATGCCCCTGGTCACCACAGTTATAACATGCCCGACCTTGGATTGCAAGTGGTGGTGCTTGGTTGTTTTGACCCATGGCTTGGTTGGCTTGGTTAAGTTGGTTATGTTGGTTGTTGAACTGAGGCCTGGTGGTTCTGCAAGTGGTTACCAAGTGTCCATATCGCCCACAGTTGGTACAGATGCGACACGACACGTTGGCTGGATGATGGAGTCTACATGTGTTGCAAAGAGGCTGATTACCCACATATTGTTTCTTGGGAGGGTTGGTAACCTGAGCAGGCATTTGATTTACTGGTGTAGCAGGGGTTACTACAGCATAGTTTTTGGCTTTACGCTTCTTGCTCTTGGATGAGGATTCAGTTGGGTTGGTTTTGGATGATTCACCTATAGTAGGTTTAGTGATAGTTTTCTTGCTTCCTTTCCTGGTTAGGGTACCATCCTTGACATGATTATCGGTTAAAGTTGCAGCAAGTCTGATAGCATCCTCAAGAGTTGTAGGATTTCTACCCAGCACAATATCTTGAATTGTCATTGGTAGTCCACCAATGTACTTCTCTATGGCCCTTGATAAAGGGGTGACCATATGAGGTACAAGCAGACTAAGCTCATGAAATCGGTTCGTGTATGCAAGATTTTCACCACTGTCTTGGGTAAGATCCCAAAACTCTGCCTCGAGCTTCTTCATTTCGTTTCTTGGGCAAAATTCTTCGGTCATAAGTTGTTTGACATCGGACCAAGGTAGTGCCATAGCAACATCCACACCACGGTTACGTTTTTCACCGTTCCACCAAGTTAGTGCCCTCTTTTGAAAAACACTTGTACCATATTGTACCCGAAGATTCTCAGGGCAACCACTATTAAGGAAGGTGTTCTCGATACTTTCGAACCACTGTAAAAGACCAGTGGCTCCTTCTGTACCATTGAATGTAGTGGGGTTGCAAGAGTTGAAGTGTTTAAAGGTGCAAGTGTGATTGCTACCATTTCCGCCATTACCATTTTCATCATGCCCGTTATGGGCTGCAGCGTTGAGTTGAGTTACAAGATTCGGTAAAGCAGCAGCCATTTGTTGAGCTATGAGTTGGGCAAGTCTTTGACCCCTCGGACGACGAGGAATCTGACGACGAGGAATCTGGAGACGGGGAGGCATTCTATAGAATATAAAAACATGGAAAGGATGAATATGAAATATTCATAAGAGTATTTCATAATATAAGAGATAATTTTTTTTAAAAACATATAGGGTGTAACCAACAAGATGATCACATGGACTAATCAAAGTTGCTTCAAGTTTTTCTAACAATTGTAAGAAACATGATTTAGCCTATAAGTGACTACTCACCCCAAGAGTTCCCAGGAAAGTGTAACAGGTCCAACGGTTGATTAGGATTTATACGAAACACTTTCCTAGACAGAACCCCCAAGATACAGGTAATCACCCTTCCAGATTGCACGTGTGATGTCGATGGAGCTTAGCTAATAAACTAACTAAAACCGACTCTAAAACTAGACACAAAGTAATAAATCTAGACTCCCTAAAACCTAAGCTACCGACAGGCAAGTGTACCTATCGTATGT
This sequence comes from Mikania micrantha, assembly GCA_009363875.1. NCBI lineage: Eukaryota > Viridiplantae > Streptophyta > Magnoliopsida > Asterales > Asteraceae > Mikania > Mikania micrantha. Next base: position 15,502,593 of record CM018691.1, read on the forward strand.
AGCAAGACAAAAGTAAGTCCGGATATCGAACCCACAGACTTCTACAGACTGTACTAACTAGACTCTATGACTATTCTATACAAAATTTGTACTTAAATAAAATAATAATAAGGAAGGGGGTTTTCTAACAAAACTAAGAATGACTTAAATAAACTAAAACAGACGAGCAAACAAAGACTAAACCAGAGAAGAAAAGAAACACTACCTAGGCTTGAATCATATACATGCTTGACAAGGTTCTCTCGGGATGGAACTAATGTGATACCGGGATCTTATAATACTAAACTCAAAGGAAACCTAGAGCACCCTCGACCCTTCTCAAGGATAGTCAACTAAAGATCCTCAAAGCCGTTGAACCACCGGATACATGGATTTCCCTCACAGGTCATCCAACCATTTATGAAATATCCACTAGATTATCTACCTCACAGTACAATAATCTCAAAACACCTAAGAAACAACTGTTAAACACTCTACCTCACGGCACGAAAGTCACAGTTCACTTAAATGCTAGGGATAACTTGGGTTTTCCTATTGGAGTCGATAAACAAGGTTTGATAGACATACTGGAAAGATCTTCTCACAAAGGCTCTAACTAGAAATCCAACATCCAAGACTCATCGACAACTTCTCACCTCACGGCTGTTGAAGCAAGTCGCACATCTTAACTGTTTAAATCTTTATAAAACATTCCTATGAATCACTCGGCCTAAGCAATTCATCTACTAATCAAAAACACACAGTCATTGATTCTAGCATGCACCTATTTTGCGACAGACAATCGCCAAGACACATGAGGAACATAATATCAATCATTTAACAACCAAAGACATACATACACATCCAATATTCAAAACCAAATCTTTAAATCATAAATCCATCACATCAATATGTTCCAACCGAATCAAACCAAAATCAAACATGCATAATCATCTAACCTAAGTAGTTCTAAGAGTTTAGCCAATAAACATTGTCAAAACAGAAATCATAACAAGTTTACAAAGCTTGAAACACATAGTAATCAGGAATGAAACAAAGAATGAGTAAACCGAATGGTTAACACCCGAAAACATAATCCCGAGGCTTCAATCCTTCGATCTCTCGCTTCAAGAGCTTCCCAATCGCTTCCAATCGCCTCTGGCCTTCTCTAGCCTCGTCCTAGATCGTCTGATCTCCCTCTCTCCCGCCTCAGCCGTTTCAGAAACTTAAAAGTCGATTTTATGAGTTTTTAACCCTGTCGCGTAACGCGACAGGCATCCAGTAACCCTTCGCGCTACGCGAGGGTACCCACTACCCGACAAAATAGTCGGGTCAAACCCGCAATCATTTAAAAGGGTAAAACTGACTTTTCCACCTGTCGCGCTACGCGACAGGGTTTCTTATGGTTGTCGCGATACGCGACAAGGCTAAAATCCAGCTTTTGTATTCTTTTGTCTTCGGGTCCGTTCTTTTCCAACCAGGAGCTCTATTTCTTGATCTTTAACACCAAATAAACATGTTTATTACCTGCAAGCATGAAATTACCAAATTGTGAAGAACCAACATAAATCGACTCTAAAACGAATAAAACTGTACAGAAACTCAATAGAAACAAATGGAAAAACAGATGTGTTTCACAACACATCAACGTGTCTATAATCATTATTTAAAACTCGAAGACTTTGACGAGATTTTTATACAGATTAGACGTATAGTCTAAAAACATTTGATTTTTGAGGGTTTGAGGATTCCCTAAGAGTAGTTAAGGATGGGGATGAAAAATAGGGATGCAGATAGAAATAAGGTGTAGATAAGTCGCACGTAAGATCCTAAGCTAACTTAGGTTATAGTCTAGGTCATGTCTAATAACCTAAATCCCTATAACCATGGCTCTGATACCAATCTGTCATACCCCAACCGACGGCGGAATAACTTAGGGCGTGACGGCGACTGTTCAAAAGCTCATGATCGACTATTAAAGTTTAATATTTATTACATTCCAAATTAAATGACATACAAGTAGTTCAAAACATAACATAACATAAACAAGTTCATAGTTCATAGTTCAAAGTTTATTCTAATTCCAAAAGCCCTACATGATCCTCATAGCTTCACTAGCTTGTACCTGAAACATGTTTAGATTCAAAGGTCAACTATAAATAGTTGGTGAGAAACATAGATTTTGACACCAAAAGTTTAACAGTTCAAAAAGATAAGATTTGCAATTCATATGTAACATATTGATATAAGGCAATATGTGGAAACATACACATGTAACTATTGCAGATCAAACCTTAGTTAACCTAGTTAGGCATAGTACTTCATACTACCCTCAAAATAGTTAAGTACCGTGTGATCACCGGCTGGGTGGAGTGGTCAGTTTAATAGATCTATCATCACAACAGTATGGCTTTCACAAGTTAATGATCAATGCACAAGTTAAGTATAGTTAAGATGATAGTTTGGGACATATAGCTCAAATCCACATAGATACAAGTTTGAATTGCTAGAAAATAGTTCAAAGTTAAACATGTTCCAGCCCCAATGATTTTATAAGCAAAAAAACAAAAGAAAAGGGGGCTATGTAACTCACCTTGCAAACTGAGTTGGAAACAGAAATCGGGATGTTGTCCAAACTGGTACCATATTAGGCACCTACAACATTATAGATTTCTTTTGAGTTTTTTGTACTTAACGTGGTTCGTGTTGTCGTATATTGTTGTCGTGCCTTTTTGAGTATTTGGTTAATTTAAGTTTTGGAATTTATTAAAATAATTCTGTTTTGAACTTATATTTATGTATTTGATATAATATTTTGAAAATACTAAGTGTCGGGTTTTTATAAGATCTTGACATCATAACGACGTATTTTTGGAATATTACCATTTTGATTAATACGTCAATACTTATTAATTATTTCAATATATATAAACATATTTACAAGTATATACATATATCACATCATTCAAGTGTGTGTATGACATATATACACTTTTATATATGTGAAAATAATTAATATATATGTAGGAATGTTAAAGTTTATAAAACTGTTTTTAGACAGATTCTGTCTGGCTTGTTCGGACAAACTTTAAAAATAGCAATCGTTGGAATAAAATTATGAAACTTTACAGTCTATTATTTTAAGGTGTTTTGAACAACTTTCATTTAGAAAACTTTTCGTGATTTTGCTTGAAAATGGGTCAAAACAGTCACACAAATATAAGTCCTTAAAGTTTCTGTTTTGACAGATTTAGTCCAGTGAGTTCAGATTCATTTTTAACATAGTAAATCTTTGATTTAGATTATGAAACTCTCCATTCCACCATTTTAATATATTATGAACAACTTTCATTTAGAAAAGTTTTCATGATTCGGATGTTAAGTAAGTCAAAACAGCTGCACAAGTCAGGGGGTCCAAATCCGCGCACTGATCTTTCAATTGATGGGCTTTTGCATGCTTGACAAATGTCCATAATCTTGTCATAACAATAGATATGGTGGGATTCTCATGGCATAACTGGTATATTCTGAGTGTTACGGTGTTCAAATCTTGTACCGGATAATTATTTTATTACCGATTTTTAGCCGAAAAATTATTAAATATTTAAACCTACTAAAATAATCGACTTTTAATTAATAATAGTTATTTTAGATGATATTTGGTTCATTGTGTTAGTTTTAACCGGGTAAAACACAGATATAATCTGTTGCCTGTAAATATACCGGTTAATTGTGTTCGTTTTGAAATAGTTTATCGCAAAGTAAAATTTATAAAATGCAAAATTATTCATTTTAAAAGAAATACACTTTGCTAGATTTGAAATAATTTTTAAATTATTAAATGTATGACAGTATAGTCGTAGTCAACTTTAAATATATTAACAGTGTTAAGTTAAGTCAAACCTTAAAGTTGACGGATGTCACATCACCAGGAGCCTACCTGAGCGTGCCGGGATTTTAATGATGCCCATATCAGCTTGACCCAATGGCCTACTGTACATGCCGGGACTTAACGGATATCCTTTGATTCTTGATCTCTTTGATTCTCTTGACTTTGATTTTTGATTTCATTGATAGTTCACGTTATTGCCCATATAGCTTGACTACAAGAGTCTACTATTTATGCCGGGACTTTATGTGTGTTACACGTGATCTTGATTTCTATACAACTTACATCCGCCTTAACTCAAGTATTAATGATTTCATTAAATCTTAATGATTTCATTATTTCAATGATTTACACACATTTATGATTTATGATTCCTTGAGTCTCTTGTGTGACAACACGCGAATCAGGTTTATATTAAAACTTTAAATTTCGATGCATTTTGTTAATATGTTTAGATAAACACACTTCTTAGAAACATTAAGTAGAGAAATTATGTCATTAGTTGAGAACAATAGAACGCCCATGCCATAAAAATTTAGAAACAAGAATTCTCCTACGAAACATAATATATCCTTGTGACACAACGAGTGAAAATAATGTGAAACAATGATTTCACATATCCATATATGTATGTATTTATTTTTTTTAGCTTGTTTAAAAATATGATAATTATAATGTCTAATGTTAAAATAATTCTAATAAATGATTATCATATTAAAAACTTATATGTATGTCACGACATACACACATAGTAGCATATATGTTCACATTTTGTTTATACATACATACATGCATAGGTGATTTAAATAAATAAAGCACAACTCTTTATAGTATCTACACATAACATCATGTTATGTATATAGAATAATTGTCCCTACATGCATGGGTATATCATGACTCACATACCTACATATATTCGGTATATATATATATACACACACACGGTTACATTTCATATATATATAAAAATATATATATACATACGTTAGACACACATATAACAAACAAAAACCTTACACCACCTTTTCTATTACCCAATCCCTTCCCCATGCATTAACATCAAATCAAAACATATATATATACACTATCCTTATACTTTTACCTCTTGACACATATACAAATATATACATATACACGATGCATATATATTAATATGTATGCATACATATATACGTATGATACATATACACTTATATATTTCTCTCCTTATTCTCGACACACACACATTCTTATACATATATGTATATTCGACTCATATACACACACCCTACAAACACTAGAAAACAAAACCCCACATATTCCCATCCTTTCACCTCTTCTACACCCAATCCACTTCTCCCCTCTACCCCAAAACCGACCCCCAATCCCTCTCCTCTCTTTTTCTTACACCCTTGACCAAGCACTCCCTCTCTCTCTCTCTCCTTTCCTTTAATCGGCATCACACACACACAATTCATTCTACCACTTCACATTTTAACTACTCAAGATTCACCTCCAATTCACTCTCTAGTGGTCGACGGTTTTCATCCCTCACTCTCTCTCAAGTCTCTCGACGGTTTAGAAGCCACAACAAGACACCATACGAGTTCAAGGTTTACATTGACACAAAGGTTAGTTGGTTAGTCTCAAACTCTCGAAAATCTTGTGCTATCTACTTCTCTACTCGTCGCCATTCTTAACAGCCCCTAAACATCTATTCTCATCCTTTTTAAACCATAAAAATGGAAGTGTTATGAGGTTAGATCGCAAAAACACACATGCATGTACATGCATGTGTGCAAACTTGACTTTTTCCTAACAAAAACTATGATTTTCGTTACAAGAATCTTTGCACATTCATAAAATCAATTTTATTCCCATCTAAAACACCCAAAACCATGAGGGATGAGTACCTAGAACGATCCATACACATGCAAGTCTTGCATGTGTGATATCATGATCTTGGAAATCCATAACTTCCATTCTCGTATGTAGCATGAACTCTAAATCCATTCTATGTTTTCTACAATTCTTAACAGCCCACAAACCCCTTGGAAAGGTTGCCTACAAGTGTTAAGCACAAAGTGTAAGAACCACACTCCTTAACAAATAGTTATATATGCATGCATGTATGTAAAAATGAAAATCTACAACTTAAAATGTTAATATATATACATCGAAATTTTTATCAGGTTTAGATATGATTTTATTACTGGAAATATTTTATAAAAGATTGGGTTTTGATGATAGGAATATTATATTGTAATTTTTGCCCCAAAAACCCAATTTTTAAGACTTATAAGTGTTTAAAATATCAAAAAGCATGTTATTAGTTTTCTGGACAGAATGTATAGTTAAAATGAACTTATAATAATGATGGTATAACACTCAAAAAGTTTGAGTATTTATTTTTATGTCTAGAATAAGTAATGAATTTATTAAGATTCTTATAAATCTTGATAAAATCATCAAAAATAGCTCCTGCGTACTAAAAATGCTAAGTATAATTTATTCCTGTATGAATATAGTTAGGAGATCTGGGAAAAATATTGAAACTAAAAATTTATAGTTTAAACTATTTATTTTCTATTTAAAATGTTTGTAAAGGCTAAAATTCTAATAAAATATGTTACTGCTCAAAATATGATATAAATATTTTTCCCAGTATTCTAATGATACTGGGAAGTCTCAGTAAAAATATGGTAAATTTTAGTAACTGTTAGGTATTTATTTGATATTTAATATAATAAATAGGTTAAAAATCATTTTATATAGTAAATGACCTCCTAAAATTCTGAAATTTCACCAGTGACCTTAGAACGTGATTTGGTTACTGTATAAAAAGTTCTGTAATTTTTACATATCGGGAAATATTTATTATAATATTAATGAGATTTAAAATGATAAAACTGTTTAAAATAGTAAACGAGCTTTAAAAATTCTGAAAATTTTACAGGAGTTAAATAACATGATTATGAGACTGTACGAATATTTTCGGAATTTTTAGTTAACAGAATCATTTTCTGGGAATTCTTGAGGATTTTAAGCATACAAAATCAAATTTTGATACAAGTAATTGATATAAAAATAATAGGGAATGTGTAAATAAAAAAAAAATTTACCCAGACCCTTTACTGATAAAAATGTAATGGGTAAAAACATATAAATATGTAAACTTATATTCTCATGTAATTTTGAATACTTGAAAATAAAGTTAAATGGGAAACAATATCACATCAATGTTTATGGCATGAATATTTACTAAAATCTAAACATACATTAGGCAAGTGAACCAATCAAGATTTACCATCAATCCCTTCATTCGACAGATAACCAAACATCAGTAACAGGTGAGTTCATGTGATCCCTTTTCTTTTACTGTTTTGGGATACTGAAAGCATGCTCCATAAACTGTTTATAAAATGTTATTTATGTGATAATGAACGTCCGTTTCAGTAAAATTGCTTCCCCTAGACATTAAACGTAATTTACAACCATTAACTCATGGTAGAGCCGGTGAGTATATGGGTAGTACTACTTGGGGAATCCCCCACGCACAGTGGCCCGAAAGGGTGGGCCTTATAAAAGTAAGGTTGAAACCCCACTGAGGTTATGGCAACCGTTGTGGCATATATTCTTATGATACATAAATGACCGAGGGCAGGAACGGGTCTCGGAATGGGAAGTAGATTTAGTGGACCATGTTGCGGGCTAGCATTATAAGAGGCAAACGCTCGGCATGGTGCAGGGTTGGTTGTATTGTTATTGAATTATCACATGTTATATTTATTATTGATTGTGTCATATTATTAAACTCATGTTCTCACCAACTTTTAGTTGACGTATTTTAGCATGTCTTTCAGGTTGAATTGGTAAGAGTAGGGGAACCGGATGAGCTCTTAGAGGAATAGTGATGGCTTTAGAATGGAGTTGACTTTAAAAACAATTTTATGATTATTGAATTATGTTTAATGTGGGCCCTGCGTGGTAATTTAGACAATATGTGATGTGTTGGATATTTTATTTGCTTTAGTTTGCTTTGGGCTATGGATTATTTAAACTAAGCTTCCGCAAAGTTAGTTAAATGATTTAAATCAATCGTCACGCCCTAATCCCCTCGGGTTGGGGTGTGACAGGTTGGTATCAGAGCCCAAGGTTATAGGGAATGAGGTGCCTTAGTATACCTAAGACTATAACCGAGAGAATTGGGACAAATAGGTAGGAAAAATAGGGAACTTAGGAATTAGGAAATATTGCTTTAGGAAATCTAGGACAAGTTAAATTATCAAATATTCTAATTAATTTATTGCAGGAAAATGGATTCAAAGGGTAAGGGAATCAACAAGAGCGGACCATCAAGCCGACCACGAGTCTTCGCAAGGAGAGATTTCCCACCAGCGGTTCGCGAGGAGTTACATCGACAGTTTCCGCAACACTATAGTCCGCTGCCAGAGGATGCATACTTCTCTTCATCAGAGTCGGAGCCAATGGAGTATAATGATGCTGCATCTACTACGCCCAGTAGATCTCGCACTAGATCTATGTCTCCTCCCTTACCCCGTATTGAACCTAGTGACGGACCTGTTAGGAGACCCACACCTGTTATGGGAGCGAGGCCGGGAGCCTCCATGTCTTTTCGTGTGCCCAGGAGTGGACCTCTTTATCCTACCATGGGAGAACCTGATCTGGTTCAGCCCGCGCGTCATAGCATGCACTTAGGGCATTCTGCTCGCCATGGGATGGATATGGCGGGTCCGAGTAGGAGCAGAGCTGTAGATGTCAACCCGCAGAGAGAAGAAAACTACATGCTGTGGTCTGCTATGTTCGAGCAGGAAAAGAAGGCAACCCAACTAGCGGAACAATTCCAAAGGCATATAGGAGCAGTCACACTGCAACTGGAAATGACACGCAAAGAACTGAAGGAGACCCGTGAGGCTCGACAGGCAACAAAGAAGAAGGGATTCTTTGCAACTGTGTGGGATTCACTACGTGGGAAGAAGACTTAGGGACTGATTTTTTTTATTTTTCATTATGAATTATGTCATTTGATGTACTATGAGACAATATGGGATTGCATGCCCAAATCTTGATGTATTATGAAACAATTGGGATTGATAGGGATATTTTCCCTGATGGTGCATTGGAAACATGATGGTGAAACATTTTGAATTATGTAATGAATGGGTTGAAACATTGAGAAATTTGGTTTCTATGAATTATTATTGGTTGTCATGATGAATGAATGTGATAATATGATACATCATGAGATATTTTGGATGTATGATTTTAAATGTATGGATTTGAATTGGTTGCCTAAATATATTTTTTTTTGTTTTCTCTTTAACAATTGTTATCTATGAATATGACACAATAGTGAAACTAAATTAATTGCTCAATAATGACTAATAACAATAATTTTCTCTACGTGTGAAACTCATGATATAGAATGCCTCCCCGACGTAGCCAACGACTAAACCGTGGTCAACTCAATGCGGGAGCAAATCCAAATCCGCGAGCTGGACGAAGAAGGAATCCACCACCACCTCCCCCGGAAAACTCAGTGAATCACGTTGAAAATGAAGAAAACCCCTTGGAGGGCAACCCAAATGCAGGAGGAAATGAAGGAGACCGGAACAGGGAAGACAGAATGACTGATCTTATCACTAGACATATCCAAAACGCGATACCTACCATCGCCGCGCAAATCAGGGCTGATATGAATATAGAAAATCAAAACGAAAATGCCCACGGAGCTGGAGGGCCAGAAATCGAACAAGTAGAAACAGAAGAACGTAAGGGATGTTCATACAAGACCTTTATGGCCTGCAAACCCAAAGATTTTGAAGGAAAGGACGGTGCAGTAGGAGCAATAAGGTGGTTGGAAGACATGGAGTCAGTGTTAGATATCAGCGACTGCAAGGAAGAAAACAAGGTGAAATATGCGACTCACTCACTTAAGGGATCTGCGTTAACCTGGTGGAACACCATTGTCAAGACAAGGGGACGAAATGCCATTAAGACCATGAAATGGAAGGATTTTAGGGATATTGTTACTGAAAAATTCTGCCCGATTAATGAACTGGAAAGAATCGAAGCAGAATTTCTAGCCCATGAAATGGTTGGATTGGACCACACCAAATACATCAATCGATTCAATGAGATGGCGTTACTCGTACCACACTTAGTTACCCCTGAGACTAAAAGGATTGGAAGATACATTTGGGGTTTAGCACCACAAATTAGGGGATATGTCAGGACGGCAAGGCCAGCTACTTTTCAGTCTGCAGTAGAGCTGGGAGGAACGCTTACTGATGAAATTGTGAGATGTGGGAAGATAAACCAAGAAAAAGTGGGAGATAAGCGGAAGGGGCAGGATAACAGGAATGATAGGAAAGGAGATCACAAGTTTAGGAGGTTTGAAGGAAGGAAAAATGATTTTGGCAAGGTAAGGGATTCGACTGTACCCAGGCCCGGGAGAAAGCTATACCTAGGAACAAATCCTTGGTGTGACAAATGCAAGATACATCACCAAGGAGAATGCAATCCAAAGTATTGCTTTAAGTGCAAGAAAGCAGGACATCTCCTTAAGGATTGTAGGGCCAAGGATATAGCTAGGTGTTATGAATGCGGAGACCCTGGGCATTTGAGGAATGTGTGCCCGAAATTGAAGAAAGAGAAGCAGCAGAAAGCAACCGGAAGAGCATTCGTACTTACCGCAACAGAAGCGCAGAAAGATCCGGAAATGATAACGGGTACGTTCCTTTTAAACAATCATGTTGCTAATGTATTGATTGATACGGGTGCCACATTTAGCTTTATATCCACAAAATTCCGATCCTTACTCAATAAGCAACCTACTAGATTGAAAGATATATGTGAAGTAGAGATAGCCACTGGAAAAGTGATAAGTATAAAAGAAATGTTGAAAGAATGTGAATTAGTTATGGAAGGACAAAAGTTTAAGATTGATTTACTGCCTATAGAATTAGGAGGCTTTGATGTAGTTATTGGAATGGATTGGCTAACCCTGAATAAGGTAGAGCTTAACTGTGAACATAAGACTATGATAATTCCTTTAGTCAACAATAAGAAGGTAATCGTGATTGGACATAAGGTGAAAGAATTTCCACAAATCATTTCGTATGCAAAGACGAAGAAGTATTCAAGGAAGGGAAATATGATTTACTTGGCCTATGTAGTCATCAAGAAGGAAGAAACAGTACCTAAGGAAATACCAATCGTATCTGAATATATGGATGTATTCCCTGAAGAGCTGCCAGGAATGCCGGCACCAAGACAGGTGGAATTCCGTATTGATTTGATACCAGGAGCAGCACCCGTAGCTAAAGCACCATATCGCTTAGCGCCATCCGAAATGCAAGAAATGGTGACTCAAATACAAGAGCTGATGGATAAAGGCTTTATAAGACCGAGCTTTTCTCCATGGGGAGCCCCAGTGTTATTCGTGAAGAAGAAAGACGGAACGTTGAGAATGTGCATCGACTACCGAGAGCTAAACAAAGTTACTATAAAGAATCGTTATCCACTCCCCAGAATCGATGATTTGTTTGATCAACTTCAAGGGGCAAGCTATTTTTCAAAGATAGATTTAAGATCGGGATATCATCAATTGAGAGTTAGGGATGAGGATGTTCCTAAAACCGCGTTCAGAACTCGTTACGGACATTACGAGTTTATGGTAATGCCTTTTGGGCTTACAAACGCACCTGCTGTGTTTATGGATCTCATGAACCGGGTGTGTAAACCATACCTGGATAAATTCGTGATAGTATTCATTGATGATATACTAATATACTCGAAGAATGCGAAGGATCATGAAGAGCACCTACGAAAGACGCTAGAACTCTTAAGGAAGGAAAAGTTATTTGCTAAGCTGAGCAAATGTGAATTTTGGATGAGAGAAGTACAATTCTTGGGGCACATTATAAACGAAGAAGGAATACAAGTAGACCCTTCAAAGATAGAGGCAATTAAGGAATGGGAGACACCCAGAACTCCTACCGAGATAAGGCAATTTTTAGGATTGGCCGGTTATTACCGAAGATTTATTGAGAATTTCTCGAAAATAGCACTACCGTTAACTACGTTAACTCAGAAGAAAGTGACTTTTGAATGGGGAGAAAAACAACAAGAAGCATTCGACACTCTAAGCAAAGGTTATGTAGTGCACCCATATTGTCCTTACCAGAAGGGAATGAAGATTTCGTGGTGTACTGTGATGCTTCTAGAATGGGATTAGGTTGTGTGTTAATGCAAAGGAAGAAAGTAATTGCTTACGCATCACGACAATTGAAAACACATGAGAAAAACTACACCACCCATGACTTAGAATTAGGAGCTGTAGTGTTTGCCCTAAAGATTTGGAGGCACTACCTATATGGAACGAATTGTGTAATCTACACTGACCATAAGAGCTTGCAACATATACTTGATCAGAAAATACTGAATATGAGGCAAAGAAGATGGGTAGAATTATTAAGTGATTACGACTGTGAAATCCGGTATCATCCGGGAAAGGCAAATGTAGTAGCAGACGCCTTGAGTCGAAAAGAAGAGAGGTTCCACTAAGAGTAAAAGCCCTAAAAATGACAGTAGCGATTGACCTAAAAGAAAACATACTTAAAGTGCAACAGGAAGCCTTAACCAAGGAAAACTCAAGGGAAGAATCACTGACAAAAAGTGAGAAGCAATTTGATGAAGAAGATCAAGGTGGGTTAAAGGCATATAAAGGGAGGATATGGATACCACTGCATGGGGGTATGAGAGAAATAATTTTAGGAGAAGCCCATAAGTCCAGATACTCAGTGCACCCCGGTGGTGACAAAATGTACCAGGAGTTAAAAGAAAATTCTGGTGGCCGGGATTAAAAAGATCAATAGCAGAATACATCAGCAAATGCCTGACTTGTGCAAGAGTAAAAGCAGAGCATCAAAAGCCATCTGGATTGTTACAACAACCCGAAATACCTGCATGGAAATGGGAACAAGTTACTATGGATTTTGTAACCAAGCTACCTCGGACCACCAGTGGTCATGACTCAATATGGGTAGTCGTTGATAGATTAACAAAGACGGCACACTTTTTACCTATAAGGGAAGACTACAAAATGGATAAGTTAGCGAAGATTTACATGAATGAAATCGTGTCGAGACACGGAGTGCCAACATCAATAATCTCAGATAGAGATAGTCGCTTCACACCTCAAGATTTTGGCAAACACTTCAAGAAGCTCTGGGAACCAATTAAAACTAAGTACGGGCTTACCATCCTCAAACGGATGGGCAAAGTGAAAGAACTATTCAGACATTGGAAGACATGTTGAGAGCGTGCGTAATAGATTTTGGAGGAAGTTGGGACACCCACTTGCCATTAGTTGAATTCTCCTATAATAACAGCTACCATACTAGTATTCAAGCCGCTCCGTTTGAAGCATTATATGGGAGAAGTGTAGATCACCCCTATGTTGGAATGAAATAGGTGAGAACAAATTAACAGGGCCTGAGATCGTGCAAGAAACTACTGACAAGATCCATAAATCAAGGAGAGGATGAAAGCAGCTCAAGACCGACAAAAGAGTTATGCAGATAAGAGACGAAAGCCGTTGGAGTTCAGTATAGGAGATAAAGTCATGCTAAAGGTATCACCATGGAAGGGTACGGTACGCTTTGGTAAACATGGGAAGTTGAACCCCCGTATATTGGACCCTTTAAAATTTTAGCAAGAGTGGGACTTGTAGCTTATCAGCTAGAACTTCCATTGGAATTAGAAGGAATACATGATGTGTTTCATGTGTCAAACCTCAAGAAATGTTTAGTGGACGAAAGTTTGATCATACCTTACAAAGAAGCAAAGGTCAATAAACAATTGCAATTCATGGAGGAACCTGTAGAAATCATGGACAAGCAGATCAAGAAGTTGAGGCGTAGTAAGATACCAATTGTAAAAGTACGTTGGGATTCCAAACGAGGGCCTGAGTTTACTTGGGAAAAAGAATCGGAGATACGTAAGAAGTACCCTCAACTATTTCAAACTACAAGTTGACTATGACAAAGCAAATTTCGAGGACGAAATTTCTACAAGTAGGGGAGACTGTGACAACACGCGAATCAGGTTTATATTAAAACTTTAAATTTCGATGCATTTTGTTAATATGTTTAGATAAACACACTTCTTAGAAACATTAAGTAGAGAAATTATGTCATTAGTTGAGAACAATAGAACGCCCATGCCATAAAAATTTAGAAACAAGAATTCTCCTACGAAACATAATATATCCTTGTGACACAACGAGTGAAAATAATGTGAAACAATGATTTCACATATCCATATATGTATGTATTTATTTTTTTTAGCTTGTTTAAAAATATGATAATTATAATGTCTAATGTTAAAATAATTCTAATAAATGATTATCATATTAAAAACTTATATGTATGTCACGACATACACACATAGTAGCATATATGTTCACATTTTGTTTATACACATACATACATGCATAGGTGATTTAAATAAATAAAGCACAACTCTTTATAGTATCTACACATAACATCATGTTATGTATATAGAATAATTGTCCCTACATGCATGGGTATATCATGACTCACATACCTACATATATTCGGTATATATATATATATACACACACACGGTTACATTTCATATATATATAAAAATATATATATATACATACGTTAGACACACATATAACAAACAAAAACCTTACACCACCACCTTTTCTATTACCCAATCCCTTCCCCATGCATTAACATCAAATCAAAACATATATATATACACTATCCTTATACTTTTACCTCTTGACACATATACAAATATATACATATACACGATGCATATATATTAATATGTATGCATACATATATACGTATGATACATATACACTTATATATTTCTCTCCTTATTCTCGACACACACACATTCATACTATATGTATATTCATACATATATTCGACATCACTATACACACACCCTACAAACACTAGAAACAAAACCCCACATATTCCCATCCTTTCACCTCTTCTACACCCAATCCACTTCTCCCCTCTACCCCAAAACCGACCCCCAATCCCTCTCCTCTCTTTTTCTTACACCCTTGACCAAGCACTCCCTCTCTCTCTCTCTCCTTTCCTTTAATCGGCATCACACACACACAATTCATTCTACCACTTCACATTTTAACTACTCAAGATTCACCTCCAATTCACTCTCTAGTGGTCGACGGTTTTCATCCCTCACTCTCTCTCAAGTCTCTCGACGGTTTAGAAGCCACACAAGACACCATACGAGTTCAAGGTTTACATTGACACAAAGGTTAGTTGGTTAGTCTCAAACTCTCGAAAATCTTGTGCTATCTACTTCTCTACTCGTCGCCATTCTTACCAGCCCCTAAACATCTATTCTCATCCTTTTTAAACCATAAAAATGGAAGTGGTTATGAGGTTAGATCGCAAAACACACATGCATGTACATGCATGTGTGCAAACTTGACTTTTTCCTAACAACTATGATTTTTCGTTACAAGAATCTTTGCACATTCATAAAATCAATTTTATTCCCATCTAAAACACCCAAAACCATGAGGGATGAGTACCTAGAACGATCCATACACATGCAAGTCTTGCATGTGTGATATCATGATCTTGGAAATCCATAACTTCCATTCTCGTATGTAGCATGAACTCTAAATCCATTCTATGTTTTCTACAATTCTTAACAGCCCACAAACCCCTTGAAAGGTTGCCTACAAGTGTTAAGCACAAAGTGTAAGAACCACACTCCTTAACAAATAGTTATATATGCATGCATGTATGTAAAAATGAAAATCTACAACTTAAAATGTTAATATATATACATCGAAATTTTTATCAGGTTTAGATATGATTTTATTACTGGAAATATTTTATAAAAGATTGGGTTTTGATGATAGGAATATTATATTGTAATTTTTGCCCCAAAAACCAATTTTTAAGACTTTAAGTGTTTAAAATATCAAAAAGCATGTTATTAGTTTTCTGGACAGAATGTATAGTTAAAATGAACTTATAATAATGATGGTATAACACTCAAAAAGTTTGAGTATTTATTTTTATGTCTAGAATAAGTAATGAATTTATTAGATTCTTATAAATCTTGATAAAATCATCAAAAATAGCTCCTGCGTACTAAAAATGCTAAGTATAATTTATTCCTGTATGAATATAGTTAGGAGATCTGGGAAAAATATTGAAACTAAAAATTTATAGTTTAAACTATTTATTTTCTATTTAAAATGTTTGTAAAGGCTAAAATCTAATAAAATATGTTACTGCTCAAAATATGATATAAATATTTTTCCCAGTATTCTAATGATACTGGGAAGTCTCAGTAAAAATATGGTAAATTTTAGTAACTGTTAGGTATTTATTTGATATTTAATATAATAAATAGGTTAAAAATCATTTTATATAAATGACCTCCTAAAATCTGAAATTTCACCAGTGACCTTAGAACGTGATTTGGTACTGTATAAAAGTTCTGTAATTTTTACATATCGGGAAATATTTATTATAATATTAATGAGATTTAAAATAAAAACTGTTTAAAATAGTAAACGAGCTTTAAAAATTCTGAAAATTTTAACAGGAGTTAATAAACATGATTATGAGACTGTACGAATATTTTCGGAATTTTTAGTTAACAGAATCATTTTCTGGGAATTCTTGAGGATTTTAAGCATACAAAATCAAATTTTGATACAAGTAATTGATATAAAAATAATAGGGAATGTGTAAATAAAAAATTTACCCAGACCCTTTACTGATAAAAATGTAATGGGTAAAAACATATAAATATGTAACTTATATTCTCATGTAATTTTGAATACTTGAAATAAAGTTAAATGGGAAACAATATCACATCAATGTTTATGGCATGAATATTTACTAAACTAAAAAACTAAACATACATTAGCAAGTGAACCAATCAAGATTTACCATCAATCCCTTCATTCGACAGATAACCAAACATCAGTAACAGGTGAGTTCATGTGATCC